>VZTA01027678.1:453300-510366 GCA_013398855.1 Mohoua ochrocephala | reverse complement strand
TGAGGGCTCGCCCGGAGTCCGCGCCCTGCCCTTGGTCACCGCCGCGGCCCCTGCGGGCCCCGGCTTCCCGCATCCACTGCCGGTTCCTCCTTGTTCCAGTGGAAGCGTGAGGAGAATTCGCCTTCCCCTTCCCTGTGCGCTCCTCAGAGCAGCTGAGGGTTTCCTTCTGCTCTCCATCCACCTTGGTCCAGCCCCTCAGGGCTGCTGGAGGGTCCGGCTCGCTCCTTCCTTTCCCCTCGGCGTGTGAGCTCCCACAGAGTGATTGATCCAGTGTTAATACTTCCCACTCCTTGTGTCTTCATTACCTCTGATGCTTTCACAGTGTGATGCCGTTCCCAAAGGAGCACGCTTTGGGTCGGGGTTTTGGGGGTGAGTGAGGGGATGGGCCCTTCTGTGTTGGCTAATGCTAGGGGGTACCGATGGCAGCAGCAGAATTAGCCATACCTCTGCAGATTTGCCCTCTGAAGTGAAAGCCTCTTTGTTTTTAAACCTCTGATTCGTCAAGGGACAAATGGAGGTGCTTGGGAACACTCAGAATGTGGTAGCAGTTTCATGAGCAATCAATGAAAGGTGCTTCTGCATTCTTTAAAACTGTCTCGTAGGTGATGGCTGCTGCCACTGAGGCTTCTAACTCTGAGGAGAAACAGCTTGCTAAGAAGAGAGAAACTATGATCTGGAAACCCAGAAAAGGTAGGACAAAACAAAGCAGGTCGTGAATGTTGAAACTTGTGCACTACTTGAGACATGTACTTAAAACCTTTTGGTGGTGCATGGGAAATACCTCTTTACTTACTGCACTAAATTATTTCCATGTAGATATTTGTGTATGTCTAGCTACATGAGTAATTAATCAATATGAGTTTTTTTCAAACCAGAGCCATGATTTTTCAACATACTTTTTTTTTTTTTTTAAATCCCTACAGGTGAATGTGGCGAAACAAGGCTGCTGGGTCCTTGGCCCTAGTTTAAAGAGTTATTTTCCAACAGGAGTCTGTGGAAAATCCTGATTTGGGCTGGTGCTGTGGTGCAAGGCTATGTCCACTCTTCCCAAGCATCTGAAATGTGAAGCAGCTCTGTAGTGATATTACATATGAAGGAAACTCTATGCATTACAATAAGATTAGTAGTCACAAAGTGCATTTGTGTATCTCTCTGAATTATTGTGTGCTGAGCACTTAATTGTTCTTGTTTAATTTCTGAGTGTATCTGTTGGCCCTTTCTACTGGTTTTAGAATGCTTGGTGAAGAATGTTTCAAATGTTCCTGATGGCAAGTCTGAAGAAAGTGAATCTGCTTCTACCTCTCCCAACGAAGGTGATGTCAGTGGCTCTGCTGATAATGGTTGGTACAATATATATGCTGACCTGGATGTGTGGGACAGTGAAGTCTCCAATATACCTGAGTCTCCAGGGCAGCAAGATGCATCTGAGTATGAGGTGGAGGACTGGGATAAAGAATTGGAGGAGTCTACATGTGGTCCTTATGGTGAGTACACATTTGCTTGTGCTTCATTTGAGTTTCGGATAGCAGGTGTTTGGAGGTAGGTGCTTTGCAGGAGAATGTGTTTAAGTAACTCCGTGTTCTATTTTGGGAAGCAATTTCTTGTTGTGTTGACCTCGTGGATATGCAATGCACAATTTTGTTGTCAAATACAGGATTTAAAGGTGGTGGTGTGGAGGTCACATGAAACTCTTGCTTGAGCAGTTGAATTCTTAGGGAGTGGCACGGTAAGGAGGAGAATTCCGTGTTTGTGTTGCGTTTCTCTGGTGAAGCAAGTTCTCAGTGGTGTGTCTTTGTTATTCTGAAGCAGAAGAGAAAGGTACACGGTGTGCAGGAATGTAACTTTTTTTGTGTAAAAATTCTTCGAGAAAATTCAAAACTGTTCATTATAATGTCTCTGTAGAGCATGGAGTTCTTTGGAACAGCGCTCAGTCTCTGAGTAGGGTTTGTTGCTTTTACTGTCATTTTTTGGAGTGGATTTCTTTGTGGTTTTTGTTTGTTTGTTTATTTGACTTTGTTTGGTTTTATTGAAGCTTGATCCTCCTAAGTGATTGTGCACATGATCAGTCCCCTGGACAAAAGTGACAACGAATAGAAGGAGTTTCACTCACACCTTTAGAGTTGAATTATTCCTCCGGTTTGTAACTTTTTATGGTGACTCACATGATAAAGAGTCTCAGCCTTCCCTTGGGCAGGCTGGTTGTTAGCACAGAACAGGTGGATGGAGTTTAGCCAGCAGTGACTGATAACCCGCTGTGTCTTTGTTGATGCAAAATAGTATCATTTCCATTTTCTTCTCATTAATGTGTATCTTTTTGTAATTAATACAATTTTCTTCGCTTAGGAAATATGAATTCTCTGTTTATTTTAATCCTGTAATTAAAATAAGCTTTTGTATTTAAATTCCATTGATTGATAATGGAAGAAAGTGAGAAAGTTTTTGCAGCCTTTCTATGAAACCATTCAGATTTTAACATGGAAATACAGTGTTGGTTTTTCACACTGGGTAATCTGAGAAAAAGACTGTTCCATTTTTGGAGGTTTTCCCTCTCTTCCATTCTGAGCTTTCATTTTAATCTCTTATATGCTCAAATTTATGGAATGTTTTGAATTTTGTACTGGAACTGTCACAAGTTCTTTCTTTTTTCCCTTTATTGAACTTGCTTATCGCACCTGTAGTTCTTTAAATCCTCACAAACTAAGGCAGCTGTGATTATTGGATTCAGGTGCTTCTGAAGGATACTGAGTACAAGTATCTGAGTTGTTAATGGCTACAAATACAAAAATGTGCTTGATTAGTCATTTTATGGCTTTTTTAAGTGTCTTAAGCCCTTGCTGTGGTGGCTTGTTTGGCAGTGCTGCTGGAAGGCTGACATGTGGGATATTGCGTTGGGTCCCCTGCTCCTCACTCTCTGGGCTTTTTCTTTGCTCGGTGTCTGCTGGCTAGGAATCTTTATGCTTCTGTTAAAACACTTTGCCCTATTTTTGTGCTAGATTGGTTAAATACAGGCCCATTAGGCTTAATTCTAGCCTAGTGGAAATGTTGTGCAGAGCGAGTTTTTACAGGACCCCACCCTCCCAGTTCTTAAAGGGTTTGGAGGACTCCTCATTGGGATGGTGTTATGAAAACAGCAGGGAGGGGGAGGGCAAATAAAAGTAATAGTTTCATGAGCTTTTTATTCCCAGGGAAAACGTGAAAAAACTGCATGCCTTGTAAGAGCTGGTGCCAGATGTTCTGAGTCCCAGGTGCATCACTGAGCTTTCTGGAAAACTGTTTTGTCTGTGTGGCATGAACCTCCCTTAAAATGAAAACGTTGACAAATTCAGTTTTCTGTTTGCCTTTTTTTTAGGTCTAATTCATGAATGCTGGCAGATCGAATTGAAATAGTGAACTGGAAGATGCCATAGACCTCCATAATAACCTGCTACACTACACCACTACTTTCCTGAGTATCTCCTGGTTTAAACCTTTTATTTTATCTTCTTTAGATGCTGATGATCTCTCCTGTGAAAGCTTTGAGGAGAATAATCTTTTCGGCTCATATGTATGGAAAGAGGATTGGTTTTACAACCCAGGCTGTCACCACACACCTTGCTTTGCTTTTCCACCACAAGTTAGAACAGTTGAGACGGGCCAGTTTGATGATGCTGATGAATGAGGTTGACCCTGGTCAGAAATAAGTTTGGCTTCTGAGCTGGATTATGTTCTTCACCTATTGAGCTGTGTCGAGTCCCTTGGCTTTTTTGCAGAGTTGGGCCTGAGGCCAGAAATGCGACTCCATCTCCAAAGTTTTGCTTAGACCATTTCTGAGCTGCTCATAAACTGACCACCCTCGCCCTGGAGACAAGAGTGCAGGTGCTGGCTGCAAGGAGTCAGTGCATTTCTGGAGGTTTTGTTTGTATTCTATAGATCTATGTTACTAATTAATTGCTTGAGGAGAAGTATTTAATTTCTAAACTTCAGATTGCTTGCCAGGCTTCTCTTGGTTTTGACATGCTGATCCCTATGTTTTTCTGTAACTTGTAGTTTTCTTTCCTTTTCATTTGATGCTATCAGATTGGTTTGGATAGCTTAAAAACTCTCCCTCCTTCAAGCTTCTCTGTTGTATTTCCATATGGTTCTCATGTCCACTTGTGATCCTGGTACTGCTGTTTAACAAAATCGGCTGTGGCAAGTACAGAACGAGTTGTTTTGTGGTTTTTATGTATTTCAGCATAAAGGAATTACAAACAATGGTACACGTTTTGCAAATACATGCGTTGATTTATAGGGGGGCCTGCTCCATCCAGTAGGAATGGTGGGTGCTTAAGGCTGCCTCCCAACAAAGATTTCTCCACATCAGCCCTTCTTCTGTATGGGCATATTACCCTTGAGTCCCACAGCTGTCTTTATTACATTCTCATGCAACATCCGGTGTGCAATGACAAAGAAAGTATCTCTGCTTATATATATATATATATATTGCAGTATATAATTTCTGTGTTCTGCAGACAGTAGTGAATTAAGGTTCTTGATGCTGTTCTGCTGTTTGTGTTGTGGCAAATGAGGAGCTGGGAACACAAAATACCTCCACAGAGTCTGTAAGAGACTAGCTGGAGCTAGAACCATCTCCTTCTCACCTTTGCTCTGGAGTTAAAGGAAATGTTCTCAAATGGAGTGTGTAAGTGGATTGAGTGGCTGGTTACCTGAGTAACAATAACCTTCAACATGCTCATGTTTCATTAATCGCTTTTATCTCAAAAACGTTTTCATGGCTTTGTGTTTAGACACTGACTGAACTGGAGCACAGTACAATGTTTGGGTTGTTTGGTTTGGGGTTTGTTTTTTTTTTTTCAGTCATCCAGTGTATGAGACCAAAATAATTCATGCACTAGTTTAGAGGGAGTGAATGACACACTGATATTTCCTTAAGATATTCCTAGAGAGCACAGGAGGACAAGAGCTTGTAAGACAAGAGCTTTTCTTTGGGTACCTTTCAATTCCTGGTTATGTTTAGGTACCTAGCAGTCAAAGCAGAATGGAAGCATAGTGTTGAGGTTGCAAAAAAGAGGGCCTGGTCTTTTATTCCCATATGATGGAGTGATCTAGGGATTAATATTTCTATCAACGCTTCCGCAGTTGTGCCAATAACTGGCTCATCATCTCAAGTGAAAAGGTTGATTTGCAATTATAAATGCAGTATTCATAAAGGTAAATTGAGTGCAGATTACTGTTGAAGTAACAATACACCAGTAAATCATAAAAATTCCTCTGAAAACTCCCCGGTTCTTTAGTGAGCCTGTTTATCCTGTGCAGGCCCAACTGTGGATGACGAGGCTCAAGGCTTCCCTGCAGAGGGCAGCAGAAAATTGTCTGCCCTGCTCGGCGTGTGCTCAGCAGTGTGAGCTCCCCGGGCTGGATTTCTAACGCTGATAGCAATTTCCATCAGAGTTCTGCTTAGCCCTGTTGTTCCCCAGTGAGGCTGATTCATGGCCCTGATTAGTTTCTCATTTTTTTTATTTCACTCTGAAGTTATACTTACTGGACTGAAAAATTTCTCCCATGGCTGAGTGAAGAACATGACTTGACTTCAGGCTTAATATATTTTTTTTTTTTTTACTATGCTTGTGGGAGATATCCCACTGTATTCAATAAAGATGAAACTAATAGAATTCTGTGGAAGCAAACCCGTCCTTTGTAGAATTGTTTTATAAGGATAACCAAAAAGTCTTTATAACACCGATTAGGATGATTTTTCTTCCTGTACAGTTCCAAAGTTCCATAAGTCTTGAATCTTCAAGCCGTTTTCCATTCACTTTATAAATCAAGGTGCTTTTTTTACCCTGTACCTTTAATTGCAATCAGTCCTGTCTGTCTCAAAGGTCTTATTATTTGAGGAGAGATTGTACTGAATGGCCGCCTTGCTAAGCTGTTTGTATTTTAAGTGGCTGTAAACATTAAAGTGTTGTTTTCAGTTTCCATTTAAGTTTAAAACTGACACCACCCCCTCCAGCTTTGGAAAACCAGGATTTTGCAGCAGAGGTGCACTGTTCTCTCTAAAGATATGTTGGCAAATGTAACTTTGTTCAACTTGGCCCTGCTTGTTAGGGCAGGGGCTTGACGTAAAGCTTGATCTGAACACTCTCAAACTTCAGGGGGATTAGAAAACCAGATGCAGGCTTCTCAGAAAGCATCTGCCTGGAAGGATTTGAAACCAAGCTCGTGGATTCCAATGTTTCTGCACTACAGAGTGTTTCAAATTCCATTGTGAGTCTTGCACCAAGCCTGTTTTGTGTTGACACAAGCGTGTCATTCCAGGCAGGAACACTTGCAATTAAAAACAACATAAGGTAACACATGAGCCCACCGTTCACACCAACAGTTAACCCCTTCAGCCTGCTCAAATGATTAGAGGGGACAGAGTGCCTATCACAGGACCAAGATCATAAATCTTGGATGTACACAAGAAACACGTTGGCAGTACATCAGTTGGAAAACTTACCAGAAGAAGATTGCTCAGTTAAACGCTCATACATCTCTGACCAGATTTCCCCTTTCTATACCCACGGTGTAAGATACCATTCAAAGGACTGAGACCCTGCTGCAGGTTAATAGTTCTGCTGCGTTTATGTTGTGGGGGCAGCTTAGGAGTGTGGCATAATATGGTGGCTCACGAGAACAGGGTACAACTTTGAAGCTGCCCTTGCTTTTCTTCTCATTACCTCACTTTGTAGGTAATGATAATGATACCAGCCAGTAAAGTACTTCAAATTTGCTGAGCAAGAAATTTTGTCTAAGTAGTGAGGTGCTAAGAAACAAAAACAAAACAGAGTTTTGCATTTTCTTTGAACAGCCAGTGAAGAAATGAAAACTTGTTTTGGGTGCATCTGTTGTTTCCTTTGAGACCTACAGGGAGTGATTTGCAAGAGGAAATAATTGTAGGAAATGCGTTCATATTTCCTGTTGATAAGGTAGAGCACTAAATTCATACATCAGATTGAGATGGTGTTTCTTGCTTTTATGTAACCACAAAATCCAGCCCATTTTAGTGTCTTTTAAAGACACTGCTGCTTCCCTTGTTATTTTGTCCCATCTTTTAACTGGTCTGCTTTCACTTTTAAACTGAGAAACCGCCTCCACTGTTGGGGGGAATATGTGAATAATTTCACAGACTAAAGGAAAAATGCTGATGGCAGCAGCTCATCCTGGCCATCTGTTGCTTCCAAGGACACCAGTGTAAATCCTTTTGTAACAAAGGTCATTTTGTGAAGCTGGGTAAGTCTCTGTAGGCATGGGGAAGGAACTTGTGATACTTCACCCTCTGTGGTTCTGTGTTGCAAACAGAGACATTGGAAGCTTGAGTATTAGAGGATATGTTAGCGGTGGAGTTGTTAGTCCCGGAGTACCAGCTGCTCATAGCATAACTTCCTAGCTTGGCAGGAGAAACTGGAACCTACTGGAAAAAGCTGCAAAGCACACATCCCAGTAATTGGGTTTAGTGATGAAACCACGTCCTTTAAACATTTGGAGTAGATCTTCAGCTGGTACAAACTTTTGCAGCTCATTGCCCAGGCAGGACCTCTGTCCCTGTGTGTCCCCCTATGCAATGCCTGTGCCATCTCTCAATGAAAGCTCATGTTCATTGTTTTATTTTTAATTTTATGTTCATTATTTTATTTTCATTTCATTATTGCTGTGTTCTTAATGCAGTGGGCTTTCTTTATGTTACTTTTAGCTCTGTTGACCTTAACAGAGCAACACCTGTGAATGTGGCTCAATGGCTACATTTATTTCCTAGCAGGTTGTATCGGGTGGGGTTTTTTCCACACTGGTGTTAGCTGGTGTCAGGACATGTAGCTGAAATCAGCCTTGGAAAGTTAACTTCTATGATTCAGCAAGTCTTGATTATTTGGCCTGAATTCTTTAATCCAATGTTTTCTGATCTACCTGCAACTTCTGCATTTAAGACCTGGAAACTCTTTTCATTGTATGAGGAATTGAAGAGTGAGTTGAATATATCAATTGCATATATTTGTGAGCCTGAGGTCTCAATTTCTTGTTTTATTTCCCTCAGAGGGAAATACTGCTCAGTCCTCTTTGAGCTATTGGTCCTTAGTAGAACTTGCATTGAGGAACACATTTTCTGTGACATCTGGGGTAGCAGAGGATGCCAAGTTCTCATTGTGCTGCTTTGCAATTTTAATCAGTGTAGCTACTGTGGACTTCTGTTCCAACATTAAACAAGTTATTTAGTATTTCCACATCTACCTCAGGAACTACTCCAAAACATTCCTGTTCTCACAGAGGAGTTCCTTCGGTTGCTTAACACATTCTGGAAAATACGAAAATTATTTTACCTCAGATAAAGTAATAGAATTTCACCTGTAATCTTCATCCAGACACCAGAGTAAATATGCCACATTGTAATATAGTTCTGGTTGGCTACACTTGGTTGGGAATTGTGTAACTCCCTGTCCCATGTTACATGCTCACATGTTTCTGGGGAAGTGAATAAGTGTGACAGTGAGATTAAACAGGACCTGTACCCCACAGCAGACAGTACAACCTCCTGCTATGCAACTGGAGATCCAGACAGCAGGGAAAGTCTTCTAGCTGAGCAGGTCTTCACAGCGTTGCTGACAGTAGTGTGGTAGAATTAGAATAGCAAGGTCAGAGGAGAAACCGATAGTTCCATCAGAAGCATGGGCAACAAATAAAAATAATTTGGTACATGAATCTCAGCTGCTGCATTCTCCTTAGTACGGGAGAAGAACATGTAAGGGAAGTTTGCAAATTCTGTTTCAACTGTGGTTAACTCCTTAAATCACAAACTGAAGCAGGATAAGTAATCTGAAATGAACGCACCAAGGTGGAGTCTGCAAATAGCCACATGCTGATTCAGCAATCATCATCTTGTCTACTGTCCCTACTGGATTTGCTGGAATACCAGACCCTCCCTTGTTCTCAGTGTTATTTTTATCAGTACCTTCAGTTCCATGTTCTTCAAACAGGTCGTTATTTTCCAGGTCTGAAACACCTTTTTACCTTCTGTTTTGTTTAGTTGTAGCTTATCTGCATCATTCAGGCTTGATTTGTTCGATTGGGCCTCCAACTCTGCAGCTTGCCAGACGTCTGGTGTTTTTGGTGGGATTGGTCAGACAATATCAAGACAGATAAATATTTCTCAGGCTGAGACTGCCTGTCTGCTAGATAAGAACTACATTTAGTTCTATTATCTGCACTTGTGTTAGTAAGTGGATTAGGTTTAATTTGGTCCTTCGGAGAGAAGCGGGTGAACTGTTCTTCAGACAGATCTGGGATTTGGTTTAAGGACAGGCTTTGTGATGTGGTCTGTAAAGTGCCTTGCAGCCCTGTAGGAATACTTTGTGTGTCTGGTTCCTGACAGCAATTTGGAACGCTAACTTTAATGTTTGTGCTTCTAATTATGTACAGAGGTAAATTCTCAGATGAAAGAATGGGGAGTTTCATCATCTGTCCCATTAAGTGCAGCAGGGTTTCTGTTGAGCAGACGAGTGACTGCCTAAAACTGGCACCTGATAGCTGCAGCAAGGGGAAGGGTTTCTCAAGGCAGGGTTTCTCAGGCTGCACAAGGCACCTCCCATCCCTCCACAGTGTGCAACTCTGATTAAAGGATAAATTGATTTCTTAAATGAGCCATGTCTTTGTCACGGGTTACATTACTGTCATGTACCTTTAATGTCATTTTTCCTCCCCCCTCAACAAGAGGGTAGATGTGGACGTTTGTCCAGCATGTAACTGGGTGGCTGGTCAGTGTTAGAGGACTGGGGAAATTGGTAACACCCAGCCTTTGTGATCCTGACTGCCTCCAAACAAAAGGTCAAAGTTCAGTGTCCTGCTAATGGACTTAACTGTTCCTTAATTGAGACTCCAGGTATTTGGGAAATTACCTCTTTTGCTACGTGTCCTGTCAAGTTTGGGTTAGTATTCCCATTCAGCTTACCTAAGTATTGGATATTGCTAAGGCTTCAATGCTAGCTTCCACAGTTCAGTCCTCCAGGCTTGGCAATAGGATTTCTCTGGTTTCAGGGGTTATCTTTATGGTTTGTGTTTCATTTTCTGCTTGAATTTTCCATTTTGGAAGGATTTTTTTCATTTTTTTACCCATTTTTGTACCTAGTGTCTGCTTCTGCCTAGGGTTAAATTTAGTTTTTGTTTCTGCATGTAGTACTAAGACCCAGCAACTGGTGCCAGGTAAAAGAAAGAAAAATGTTCTCTGTTGTGGCAGCATCTGCCTTGTGTAACAAGTCGAGGACTGTGTCAGCAGCGAGTGTGGGAGGAGGCTGAAATGAGGTAAATATGGGAAAACACAGAGGATGCAGTAACTGTGCTCATTTGTACAATGGGAGTGTGCTTCAAGTTTCACTTGCTTCCTCTTTAATTGAAGCCTCTCCTAATTGAGCTGAGAGCTTTCCCTTCTCCAGTTCAGAGTGGCATGTGTCCTTTTTTTTTCTTTATTTGCTGTTTTACCTTAGACGTGACACTGTGTTTATTTTTAGCACTTCTTCCCATGATTAATCCATACAGGTTCTGCTTGACAGTTCGATGCTATTCTAATGATGTAGGCAACAGCTGTTTTCTCCATGTCTTATCAAATATCCTCCATGTTCTAATAATAACAAAGAAGTTTCTTTATTCTTGAATTTCCACCCAAGGGATCTCATTGCATCTTTTCACGGGGACTGCAGTCTAGGAATAGACTTATGGCTGGCTAGGTAGATTCTGCTTTAAATAAATAAGTATGATCGAGGATTTAATATCCATTTAATATGGATTCTGTCGTTACACTTAGGATGGCAGGGCTAATATTTTTAACAGCTCAGTAGTTTTAACTGTTATCTTGTTGCTTTGGTAAAATGATGAGTATACCAATCTGCTTTGCCATCAGATGCTGTAGGGATGATTTAATTAGACTAATTTCTGCTTTCATTAACACTTCTAATTAACTGTGTTTTAATGCTACTGTTTACAGATTCTTATTTTGGGATTTTTTTCCTGCATATTTTCTCTCGTCTTTTTTGTTGCCTGTTTACTATCACAAAATTGCTACTGTAGCAATTGTCTAATTTTACAGGAGGTCTCTCAGTGATATTATCTGACAAAATGTGGTACCTGCACTACTGGCAATGGTATCCTCTCATCTCCATGGTCCCTCCCAAAGCAGGGTAGGCTGAACTAGTGCTCTACTAGAAAACTAGGACAAAATCCTGTGAATTACAGCAGTGCTGGCATATCTTGAGAGACCAGAACTGTGATAGTGGCACATATCCCAAATTCCTTCTGACTTCGTGTTTTCTGTGCTGATTTTTAAGATGTGTCAGAGATGTGGTTTTCAGTGGAGTCTGTCATGTTTAAGAGTTAGCATAATTATCCTGAAAAAGTTCTGGATTTGTGAAATAACTGCTTGCTTTCAAGCTTTTTACAGTTTGCAGTATACAACAGAGGAATGCAGTTTATTCTTAGGCCTGGAAACTTACTCTACTACCTAAGTGCTTCATCAAATTCACTAGCAATACATAGCATGTTTTTCTCTCTTAGCAGTCTTATCTTCAGCAGTGAATTTAAGAAAGCCTTTTGCACGTGGATTTCATTCTGATACAACATTCTACCATAGCTCAGTGCCAGGTTTATTCATTAACTTTCTATGCATACAGCTGCATACTTTTAAAATAACTTGGATATTGAACAGGATTTGGAAGACAAAGTATTCCAGCTACTCTTAACAACTTATGAGTTAGTCATTACAGAACACTGCCTGCTCTGTCTTCTAAAAAAATTACCATTTGCAAACACTTCACTTGGTTTATAAAAAAATGAAGTTATCAAGGACAATGACAGCAGAAGTAGAAACCACTTAGCAATTTTTTTTTTTGCTAAGGCTCATGGGAAAATTGTATTTGGAAGAGAACTATGTTGTAAAGCACCTGAGAGGCCACTGCTAGTAAATGTGAATAACTTCATGTATTGAAAAGCACGGGTCTGCTGAAAAAAACGGTTTGAATGCCAGTCTGCAATTTGACAAATTTAATAGCTATTAAAATGTACATTGAAAATTACAGTGTTGCTATGGTTACCAAAGCTTCCTTAGTTCCAGGACTGCAGTACATTTCACTTCAAAGAAGAATCCCTTTTTCCCCCCTTCTTTAAGTATAATCAAATAGAATTTTCAGAAGTGCTTTTAATTTGCATGCATAAGTTGGTGAAACTTGTTGCCAGAAAGAATCAAAAGCCCAGAAATACAGCTATTTCCAAAACATATACTTCTCTTTCGCAGCATCTTTGAATTAAATCTCATTAAATCGTATTCTTTGGTTCTGAACTGCAGAGCGGGAGTGACCATTCCTTGGCTAGAGGGACACTGGGGCTCACAGCAACCCACTGAGTGTGGGTAAAACTCTCACAGATGCTATTGTGGGTGTCCTGTGTGTGTTTAGATGAGTGGCTGATGCCCAGTTGTTCTTCAAATTGGTGTTGCACTTTTGAATATTTTTGCTGTAACGTACTCCTCTGAGTAGTAAATGAGAAAGGTTAAGGAGAAATGACTTTTTTGGTCAAGCTCTGCCATTATTGTTCCATCAAGGCTCATTTCCTCTGAAGCTGCAGGTGCTGCCACCATGTCATTGTGGCCAATTCACGATGTTTTTGGAAAATACAACCTGTTACTTGTCATGTGGAGAGATGATCATCAGCCCTGTGGTGAGATCCTGTTAGACAATACCTGTGCAGCTTTCCTCATGGAACTCAGTAAATTATATTATTAAATAATATTAGCAAGGTTGTAAAAACAATACAGAGTGAAGGAAAGAAAACCAAGGGATTTTTGCTCTGTCATCCTGGAATCTGCCCCACACCAAGAGCACATCTGCCCAGCAAAGGTCAACGATCAAGTGCTTCTGACACTGCTTACTTCTGTCAGGGATTGTTCCCTTTATATGAAGCACAAAAGAGCCTGTGTTGAAGCATTTCCCATCGTGCCTTCTATGGTTATTATGTAAAGTTGACTCTCTTCTTGTGGCCATACATTTTCTGCATATTATCAAACATTTTTTATCCCATGTGGAATTTCTGCTTATGGTTTTAACGTGGAGATTTGTGTCTGTGTAGATAAGTAATGGAGGAAAACTATGTGCTGAATTAAGTCTGTTTGCTTTAGAGCTGCAAAGCTTTGTCCCTCAGGAAAACAATCTGTCAGCATTCAGTTGTTTGCTGTGAGTGTGCACATCTGGCCAAGCCACGGCATTCCTGGTGACACTATTCCCCATTCCCTTCCTTGCTGCCCTCTCAGATGTGGCTGATCCAGCTGCAGGGGTGTGCAGTGATGCCTTTCATCCTGCTGCATCTACAGAGGAGGAGGAGGAGGAGGAGGAGGGTGTGGGTCTCTAGTGTAGCACTCATGGCCTGATTCATCGGTGATATGAGCAGGCTCTAGCAGTGCCTGAAGTGAGGATGAAGTAACACCATCTGTGACTTCTGGTGCAGCTCTGACATGTACATAAAATCTTCTAGTCCTTGTATCAAATTACTTGTTTATTTCAGGGTGGTTACTGTACCAGTCTTCCCGAGGTTTATGAGTCGAATGGAAGATGCTTGGTTTAGGTCTTTGCTATCCTTAGGTCCATCTGCTCTGTAAGAATTGGAGTTGCGTGCTCTTGCGTTGGAGTAAGAAAAAACCATATCATTTTGTACACAGAGAAGAAAGGGATTAAGTTTTGAAATTACCACAATAGCCATATCCTCTTTTTCATATTAAATGAATAGGGAACTGCTTATTTAAATCTACAAACAGTTTTGAAAATAGCCGAAAACCCTCACAGATCTGCAACATGCGCTCTAGACAGATTGTCGTGAAAACAAAATGCTTTCCATAATATACACCTTTACAAGTACCTACTTGGGTCCATCCAGGGCATATTTCTGAAAGAGCTTGTTCACCAATACCAGTGTGTTTGAAAGTTCAATTTTCTGGCACTTTTGAATGTGCTCCCTGGACACCTTCTGAGGGTTGGAAACATCATGTGGTTTGTATAAATAAAACCACCAAATTGCCTGGGGTGCATCTGTGCCCCTTGCTGTGCAGGCTGGCTGTTTCTCTGCCATCAGCCTGACATTTTCAATCAAGTTTTTAATGGACTCCTGGGGCTCCCCCAGTTTCTGTTCAAGCAGAATCTGGCACCAGTCTCCCCAAGACCATAGCAATGAAAAGCTTTATTTTAGCTTTTGATTGTACAGAAATTTAGTGACAGTAGGAAAGAAATAAACTGGTTGGAGGAGTGCCAGAATAGCAGGAAAGGGCTGTCTTTAGAAAAAAATCCATAACTTACATTTTGTTTTGTCAAATTAGGAAGTGCAAAGTATAGGGCAACCATAGATCAGACTTCCCTGTAATCTTTTCCAGATTTTGACAGATTGACAGTTTTAATTAAGAGTGTTTTGTTTAATTCATTTTGCCTTTACACCTGAGAGTGTTCACAGGCCTGTGCAGGTTTGGACTGCAATCCTGCAGGGTTTTTTTGAAATATAATTGTTGGTCATTAAAAAAAATTGAAGTAAATGTTATGAAGGCTTTTAATTTTCATTCCTGTTCAGGAAGTTCCCAGATCCCCTCTTATGCTTACATAAGTTATTTTAAACAGTTTCTTGTATTTCAAAACTTCTTGTTGTAAAGGAAGAGTGAGCCATAAAACCACAACAGTTGCCACTTTGCAGTAATTATGGGCACCTCAGTTCTAAGTGAAGGAAGCCATTGTGATCGCCTCTCAGGTTTGTAACAGCATGTGTTGTAACAACTGGTAAAGGCTGAAGTCTTGTGATCTGTGTGGAATAGATGTTGGGATTTTATATCGAGAAAGGTATCAATTAACTTCCTCTGTATCCTTCTGGGAGTTACAATTATTATTCCTCCATGCAGTAGGTGGAGACAAAGACCTCATGAATTTGATCATGTCTCCTCACACTGATTTTATTAGCTATGCTTGTGCTCTCCTGATTTTTGGTATTATTAAATCCCTTTATAAAAATAACTATCTAACAATTTTGTTCTAAAGGTTGTTAATTTATGTTCACATGAATGCTGTAATTGTTTTGCTGGCTACTGTTGATAAATTGGTTCTTTCGAATATAAGGGGTGATTTGGAGATTGATCTGTGAAACCTTTCTGTTCAAGTTCAGATCTGTCTTAGGCCCAAAAATTCAGAGGTCAAAGCACGCCCGGGATAGACTTCAAGTATGAACGTATCTTGAAATTCCCAGTGGTGTGGGAGTTGGAGTTCTGTGCAGGCTGGAAGATCGAGGTGTGGTCTGCCTCTGTTTATAAAGCGAATTTGTATGTGTATGTATGTTTATATAAATCCAGTGCCTGTTTACAGGTAGGTGTTTACGTGCTTACAGCATGTTTGGCTGCACACAGAATATGGCCTTGGCATCCTGCCTCTGCCTAAACTTATCTGAAAACTTGCAATGTAATCTGGAGTAGTGAGAACAAATGGGATGTAGTACATAAAGTAGGAGAGATGGTTTTATTCACTTTTCAGAGGGAAAAGGGAATTTGCAAATTTCTCAAATCCATGGGTTGACTATTTCAAGTCATCTGTAAATACATTTTTATTTTAATCTTCTCCTTAATATCATTTACACTGGGCTGTTGATACTCTATAATGGAGGAAGTCTCTGCCACATGCTTCGTGCTGTGTGTACTGGAGTTGACTGAAATAGTCATGCCAGCGAAGGTTTTCCAATAGTGTGACAGTTCAGGGTAGGTTTCCCATTATTTTGGATGCCAAGCAGGTTGCCTTAGGAGAGATGGTTTTGTCAAATCTGTTCTTCATGCTCAGCTAAGACTACAATTTGACAAAGCCCTGTGATTTCAGCAGATCATGGTAGGAGTCCCTCTTTCATTGATCTCAGACTGGTCTGATCAAAGTTTCTGTGGTTCTTAAAACAGAGAGTTTACCTAGTGAAGTGTGTTTGTGACAGCGTAGATTCAGGAATGCAAAGTGGAGTTTTATCCAGTAAGGAGGATAGAAGAAGAGAAGAGAACACCCCACATGTCAGGGTAAGATCAGATACCTGAACTCAGGAGACATTTAAGCAAACCTTTGAGAAGGGATTTTTTGCTGCCTCAAAAAATTTGAGAAGGGTTGTTGTCAAGTACCTCTGTTCCTTGTCTGCCTGTGAGGGGAGAAGTTTTGTCTTCTGAAAAGGAGTACCTGGGATTAAGTTTAAGCAGGAGAATGAGTTGTTATCTGTTCACTTCCTCATTATGCCAAGTAGCTTTGTGTGTGTGGGACAATTAATTTCACTGGAATCCTGACAAAATCTCCATTTCATGTGGAAGAGTTGTGTACGTCTCATTTTTCACTCGTGGGCAGTATATGCTAGAGAAGGTCAAAATGGATGTTATTATTAAATACAGTTCAAAGGAAGAGGCAATGAGCAGAGTAGTTTTCCAAAATTAAGACAACACAGGATTTGGGGGTTACTGATAAAGATGTGCCGAGTCAGTGCCTGCCGCAGTATCATGTCTATTCTAGTGAGGTGGGTGTTCTGCAGGGCATCTCTTTGAATAAATCGAAATATCTTCCTGTAAACATCAGTGGGAAGCTGAGAATGACATACAGGTGGGTGTGTGGATCTTGCCTCTAGTGATGCACAGAGCCTGTCTTTCCAGTGTCATTCAAATAGAGGCAGAAAGTCGAAACATCCTAACATTGCTTTAACTCTCAAGGGCATTCAGCTCTTCAAATGCAACGTGGTATTTTCCAATTTCGACCTACTGAGCTAATTGCAAGGATTGAACAGAAACCCTGACTTGGAGTATAGATGATGATAGTGAGTGAACGTGCAGTCAAATAACGTTACTGCTTGGTACAAGAGTTACTTTTATTGGTCTCAGAGTTACGGTTCATCAGAGTTTCTTCTATGCTCCTTTACTCTAAGAGTGTGATTTAATTTAAAATGTCCAGATCTATATAATGAACTCCTTAGATCATTAACAGACATAAACTATTATATTCCTGAGGTTTGTAGCACTGTAAATCCAGCACAATGCATCTTCAGCTAGGAATGCTGCCAGGCCTGAGGGCTCTGGAAGAACCGTGCTTTTGATGTATTCTTCTGAACTTTGCTAGGCTGAAGAAATAAGATTTTGAGGAGCCCAGAGCCGGATGGGGATGGTCAAACTAATGGTTCATTCTCTGGCTGTATCTACCTGCATCTTCTCTTTGAGCACCAGAACTAATCCAAGATGTGCTCTCCAGGTGAGCTGGTGTAGGAGTGCCCAGGTCTGTGCTCCTCTGGGCTGGGGCTGTTCAGAGGATGTTTCATGGAGCAGGGATGTCTGTAGCTTTTGGACTGAACACGTGAGACCACAGCTTCCTCCTGTCCTCTGAGTACTCCATTGTTTGCTGAGGCTTCCCTTCTGTCTTAACAGAAATCACAACTAAGGAAATAACATTTGTAGAATTAAAATTACATTCTTTTCTATGTGTTGTTAGATATTCCACACAAAATCGTAGAAATGGATCAGTATAAATGCCATCCAATTTACTGGTTTTCTGTATATGAATTCCCCTTATTTTCCTCCATAAATGCATGTACATAATTTATACATGGTATTATTCATATTCTCTATCAATAGCAAGGATAATTGATGAGGAAGAAAAAACCCAGCAAGCTAGTCTGTTTGGTTATCTCCACACTTGTTTAAAAATGCCCTTGGAAGTGGAAGGATAATGAATGTTGTGCTGTCTGTTAGTTTGATTTTTAAGGTGGTGGCATGTGGATAATCTCTGGTGGGCATGAAAAATGAAGCGGCCGTAGCTGCAGACTTTCAGTGCTAATGGTCGGGGTAGAGAGGTACGAAGAGTTCTAAACACAGAGGTAAGACACTGGGATGGACAGAGGTTTTCATTCCAGAGTATAGTCTAATGTTTGTTTTGGCTTTGCTGTTCCTGTTGGCTTGCATCTATAGGATGCAGACTGCTCTGTGAAAGGAAGAATGAAGTGTCGAGAGTGGCTGGAGGGAGACTTCTTTGAAAGTTATTGAATTTGTGAGCCAGTAAGTAAGTGGGTAAATGCAGTGTTAACTTAGAAGGAAGTAAATTTCATTTGAGCATGTTATTTTGTTCACAGAGGGCAAAATCCTGAGAGATACTAAGGATTAAGTGGTTTTGATAAAATGTTCTTTTGTAGATTCAACTTCAAGTTGCCTTGGGTTTTCTTCTCCAGATATGCATAAGATTTGGCTCTGTCTGTGATAACTAGTTTTGCTCAAATTATTTATCAAACTGCTTTGTAATGTCTGACTCAAATGCACGTAGCATTTGCCTAAAAAAAATGTGTTTTGGGAACGAAAGACTTTGCTTGAGGTCTCTGCTATTAAATCTTTGCTGAGGGGCAGGGAGAGGCTGTGAGTTTTTTGGCGAAGTTAATAAAATGTGTGGATTAGTGAAGTGCTGATTAGCGAGGTTCTATTGTCGACAGAAACATTCCTGCCTTAGCTGAAACCCAGATGGAAAGCTGCCCGCCTCGATTGCAGAAAATGGTTTATGTTGCTGGTTTGCTGGAGTATGTTGCTGAGGTTGCAGCAGAGTGAATCTTACTAATGTCTTGAAGTGTAATTAACTCTGTTGTCCGATGTAAATATTTGAATACTGCTCATTCGGTCTCTACAGGGGCCTGTTTAAAACAATTTTTGCCAAAGAGCTCAAAGGCCAGTAGGAATGTGTGTGCATTAATAAACTTCTCTTTGTCCTGGACTTGATCCAGAGCTTATAGAGGGCAGATAGGACGAGATCTTCCCATCTCATGTATTTACAGTAGAGCTCAGAGTGCTTGATCAAGGCTTCATTGTGCTGTCATTGTGCCCAGGGTTTAGTTTAGATATGAAACACTGCAGGACGTGGACAACAACAGTCAAAGGGACTCAGGGTGCTGGAAGGGCTGAGGGAGAAAAAAGAAACAGAATTCATGAGAAAAACAGTGAACTCTGTTATTCTTTTATGTTACATAAAAATGATGGCTTTTTTAAGGTGTAGTGCTTCCATTTTTGGTCCCAAGCATCAACTTAAATGCTCAGAATGATGCATTAAAGGTCAAAACAATACTCTCAGGGAAACAGAGTTATATTTCCTTGCAATCATCATCTTTTTCGGGGGTAAAAATATTTGTTTTCTGCAAAAAGTTTTGTCTGTTTTTTTAAAATAAAATCCTTATTTCTGAGATCTGAAGTACTTCTTTCAGAAACGGAGTGGGCTTCCTTTATGAAATGTCAAATTGCTTCTGAGATATTACATGTTATATTCTCTGTGTCTGGACTCCCCAGAATGCCTATTTTTGTACTGTCTCCCATTTCTGAAGACTCTGGTCCTGCAAGCTTAAGCAAGAAAAGCTGTGGCAGGGTAAGAATGCAGCCATTCAGCAGCAGATGGTCAGCTTCCATGGGCCCAGCCTACAACTCCCTGAAGATCCACAGTGTTTCCAAATGAAAATATCTCTTCTGCCAAAGGGGATTTTTTTGTTTGTTGGCATTTTGAATTTTCACCAGAAATGCCTTCCTATTTATCTCTTATGAGCTCTGCTTCTGAGCAGCTCTCCTCAGTTTCTGCAACAGTGAAGATGAGCAGGATTCTGCAGTAATTGCACAGCAGGGGAAGCAGCACTGCTCAAACAGTGCTGGGAAATGAGGATCAAATTTTCATTTTATTCCTGCCTTGCTCTGGTGATGTTCTTGGTAATTCCGTTATCCTGTGTTAATTTCTACCCCACTGTAAAATATGCTGCAATATTGACACTTATCTCCTGTGGATGTTATCAATTTTATTATTTTCTGTAAAGTACATTGAGATCCTTGGATCTTAAATCACTGATTGTTCCTGTTAATGGGATTGTCCAACTTGGTCTTCAGACCACTGTCAAAACTGCAGACAGAGGTAAGCAGCACTTTGGAGATGTAGCTTTGCAACTGCTTATGAATTAACTTTTTGTTCTCTGAAGAGGTAAATAAACACCAGGATCAAAGAGGAGTGTTGGAGTGATGGCAACACATTTGCTGTAGCTCCTGGTCCCGAATCCCTGGCTTCTTCTGAAGTGAGATCCATAGGAGACTCTTGCCTCAGCCTGGCTCCTGCAGTCTGTGTGGATGAAGTTCACCATGGAGATGTGATTTTTTCTTTACTGCCCAGCAGAAGTCAAGGGAGCAGGACAGGCAGGGGGAGCTGGCAGGAGCTGCAGGAAAGCAGCAGTGCAGCTGTGCTCCCTCTCCAGGGAATGCACTGCTCAGGTGTTGGTCAGTGCTGCACCTGCCCGGGAGCTTGCATGGGTGACATCTGGACAGTCGATACGTGGAAATGCCCCACTCAAAGCATATTAAAAAAAAAAAAAAAAAAGGCCAGAAATGGGAAAAGATGGCAGAAGGAGGCTCTGCTGAGTGAGTGGTGGCTGTTTGGTGCAGTAGCAAACATCTCTGCCATCTCTCTCTAAGGTGTCATTGGATGCCAGGTACACCACGTGCTCTTGAGTTGCATAACAATACACCCCAAGTCATTAATGATTTATTTTTTGAAGCTATGCTCCTTCCCTCATAACACCTCTGGTGTGAGATTACTTGCTGCCAGAACTTTGAGGACAGATTTATTGAAGACTTGCAGACTGAGGCCTTAAACACACACCTGGGGTGGTGCCTGTTTTCTTCTTTAAACTTGTTTGTCTGGAGATTATGGGAGTGGGGGTGGATTTGGGGTTTTTTTGTTTGGGGGTTTGGTTTGGTTTGGTTTTTGTTTTTTTTTTTAAAGTAAGGTCTCCAAAGTAGCAGTAGATACATACTCTTAAAACCAAAATAAAGAAATAAACAGAGGCACTGTCCGGGATTAGAACTTCAACTGACATAAATTGTTACAAACCATTGTGTACTATCACACTGTACTGAAAAATCTGTTCCTTTTCAAGTTAAATCTGAGCATGTACCCAAAATACTTCACAAGAAATAACTGAATAATCTTCATTGCTGAAAATTAGCACAGTACTTCCTGGGATCTGCATGAACCCTTGGCATATCTATTAAAAAATCTCAGAGAGAGGAGCTGGTGAGTATAGTTTCTCTGGGGGTTATGAAGTCCCTGTGTGGATCTTACTTTTAGATAGAAATGCATCATGACTTTTAGCATTTATATCATACCCTGCTGCTTAGGGACCTGTAGGCAGAGAACTGAGGCACAGGGAAACCAGGTAATCCTTGTGAAGTTTAATTTATGTCTCATTTCAGAACATTCACACCAAAGCAGAGATCAACCAAAAATATTTTGCATATTAGGACAGAACAGTCCATCTGCCTTTCTTCCAACACAGCCTTCAATCTACTGCTCTTAGCCCTCTCCTCATCTTGTACGTTCTCATCTTTCAAAGCCTACAAAATGCAAGAATTTACCCGGTTCTTTCAGTTCTACGTGTTCCTTGTGATATTGGTGTAAATGGGTTAGGTTTTTTATATTATTATTTTCTGTCAGCTTCCTGTGTCTTATGTCTGTTTCCAGCTTTAGGGGAGGGAGCAATCACAGCTGCCTTTAGGTAATCTGGCTGGGAGGTGCTACGTGATTGAGGAAGGCAGCTTCTGGCAAAGCTGGGGCTGTGGCAGCTGGCCAAGGTCACTTCTTAATGCAGTGCTGCTTTTAAGTGTAAAATTCCTCCTGCTCTGGTGGCTGCGTGGCCACCAAGCTGACCCTGGAGGAGCCAGCCACAACTCAGCAGTGCTGGGGGAAGGCCTGGAGCATTGGCACACGCCGGTGACACCTTGAGCCATTCGCTGCACTTTCTTCTTGACTCTTATTCCAATCTTCCTTTCTTTTCTGTTTTTATCTCTTTTATGCGACCTGCAAGCATTTGGAATTGATACACTCATACCGTCTTTATGGAGAACCTTTCCTGTGACTGAAACGTGTGGATTAATTCATTGCCATGAAAGGAGAAATAACATCGGAGTTGTGCAGGGAGTGGTGCAGTGGGAGGGTGGTGGTGGAGCTGTTCAGACAAATATTGCCCCTTTCATCCCTGAGTTGCCTGATATGGGGTAACACAGGGCCCAACATTGCTTTAATCCATCAACAGCTATACTCTTGGGCACAGTGGTCACTGTTTGACTGTGGAAATCTGTCCGTTTTCTGCCCAGTCTGTGCATTTTCTCCTGAAAATGAAATAGCACAAAGACATTGGTGAATATGTGCAGCTGCATAGGTGGGATCTGCACTACCACATACATCGCTGTCTGAAGAGCTCAGGGGAAAGCTATTTGGTACTGAGCATTGCTTTTCTATGTGCTAATAAAACAGGGTATTCAGGACTCTCTGCAACTCGCAGTGTGATTTGATTCTGAATTGTGTGGAAGACTGTCTGTACCACCCCAGCAATCTGCCAGGATATTAAAGTAAATTTAAATTTAATGTATTTTTAAGCTCCTTTGCTCAGCTAAATGATGCAAAGGGGCTGTTTTGAATTTTCAGCTCTTACGAAGTGGTAATTTTTCCTTTTCTTATGAAATTGCATTTTCTGAATCTGCATGAAAAATGGCCGAGGAGCTGCACACAGATCAGCTTGTGCTGGCAAACTATTTTTTCTCTCAAATGACATTTTCTAGTCTGCTTCTGCAAGGATGTGAATCTTTTTTCAATCATACTGGTCTGACAGCAGCTTCATCAGAGTTAAGCCTTAATCTGTGTTTTCGGCTGGTGAAAACTTGCTCCTTGCTTTGATTAAGGAAGTGTTGCCATTTTCTCTTTGACATGCACTTACTGTCATGACAAGAAAATGGAAACCCACTGATGTCTCTGCCCTGTGGTTAAGGGCTCTGCAGTTATGATTCACCCATTCATAAGCAGAGAACTTGGGGAGGTCGTGGAGCCTCACGTGCGCCTGGAGTCCTGCTTGTGCTCGAGTGTGCTCTGACCCAGCTGGTGGTGGTGCTGGTGCAGAGCTGCCACAGATGGATCTTGACCTCTGAGATGAAAGTTTTTCATCCTGTGTTTCCCGTTTATAGTTTCAATACTTTGAGACATGCTTTGGAGAGAGATTTCTGAGGCATATTTAGGATGACCAGTTAGCTGATGTTCCTGTTTTCAGTCTGAGCCCTGCTCCACATAATGCAAATGGCACTCTCCATCTTCTCAGTGAGATGAAACATTTATTTCAAATCACTTGAACGCATGTTCCAAGTTATCCCTCTGTTCAGGCTAAACTCCACCTTCTTACTTCCACCTCTTTTTAAGTGATTTTGCAGTTACAAGTGTGTATTGTTCACCCTCACATCCTGCTGTAAACTGCTGCAAAACTCACCTTCACAGGAGCCTGTAATTCAACATTTTCCAAGTACTGCACAGTTTTATAAAATGCTTTGGCTTGGTGCAGCTGTGTAAACTAGGATTTTTGCCTCTGCATCTTAACAGAGTTTCTTTATTTATTGCTAATTCTGGGCACGTTACATAAATATACTCTCGCTTTTAGTGAGAGGTGGACTGTGGATCTCAGATTGACATAGTTTTTTCTTCTGGCCCCTCAAGGTCCTGTAGTTTTGTAAACAACTCAATTTCAGTCTGAACTTCTTTGTAAAATGAAAATAAATGAAACCAGTTTTCCACCTGGTTTTGTTTATGATGTTTGTTGAAATTCCCAGGAGGTTGTACATAGCTGGTCAGAAATACACTATCAGGTGGTCCCAGCTTGTCCATTAAAATTGATTTTTTTTATTTTTACCTTTTTTTTCCCCTCCTTGGGGTCATGGAGGGAAGGGAAGGCTGATGAGAGAGAGAAAGATTCACTGTGGCTGACAGGGAAGAGATTTACTTCTCTTCCATGACAGCTCACATTTTCCTCTGTGTTCTTCTAAGACTGTGTTCAAAATTCTTCTATTTTGAACTAATCAAGATTTGGTAGCTGAAGCAGAGCTCACCCATCATGTAAGATGCCAAATGCTTTCAAATTCATTGATCTCAGTGGAACATGAGGGAGCTCAGCCATCAGCACGAGCCTTTCAGTTCTTAAACATTTTCAGGCTTTCAAATGGGCTGTTAATCTTGGCTCTGGCAGAGCATCCAAGGACGTCAGCAGTGTGTGATATGTCCCATAAAGTGCAACTTCTAGGAATCCTTTTTTTTAATGTGTGGAGCACATCAGGGGTCAAGTTCTGTTTGCATTTAGTCTAACAACGTCTCAAAATGTGTTATTTGGAGCACATTTCAAGAAAAAGGTTTTGTTAGCATCCAGTCAGTGTCTGGGCTAATGTGATTACCTTAAACTGAAATACAGCTGGGTTCCCAGATGTATAGGAATTCAGTGCTCTTTATAGGGAATATTTGTTTTGAAATAAACAAAATGAAAGCTTAGAGCAAAATCTCCCTCTTTACAGTTTTTACCTTCATTTAGTCTGGTTTCATAGAAAAACTTACAGTCCTTGACACTGTACCTGAATTTTAAAGAGTTTCAGTACATTTATGTGAGAAGGTGGCAGGGACTTGAGTGTCCTTCACTTGGTCTTGTCTATTAAAGCTGAGCAACAGCAGAGCTTATGGATCCTGGGCAGTATCTGACCCCCTGTAATAACAAAGAGGAGTGACGGGGCATGTCCACAGGGAGATTGTTTTTCAAAGCTGCACACTGCACTGTCAAACTTCTAAGGGTTAAAACGATGTGATAACAATGAGAATTGTGCTTTTCAGTGCACTGCACATTCGCAGTCCATGTGGAGCAAATTTGGCTGTTGTCGGGATGTGCTGCTTTGTACGAAGTGTGGTTGCTCTGCAATTGCTTATCTTCAGGCTTGTGCCAAGGATTAACCCATGGGTTAAGGCCAAAGGGCCCTGATCTGTTGCCCATTAAAGTCAGCAGAGAGCCTTGCATCAGCTTCAGCAGCTCCTGGATCAGAGCTGAGATTCATTGTCTGAATGCAGCTCTTAGGCTGTCTTGGTTTTTCAGCGTGACCTGGAAGAATATCACTTTCTCTCACTTCACTTGACTTTGAGCAAAGCTGTTACTCTCTCTGTGCCTCACCAAGAAAAGGAGGCTTATAAAATCATTAGTATTTCGAAAGCACTCATCCTAGAGAGGGAGGGGGCTGCAGGAGCAGAGTGGTAAATCCTGCTCTATTGGAGCTGTCCAAATATTATTGCGTGTATTGAAAGAAAGCTCTTAACTGAAGGCTGGTGTTCAGAAGCCAGTCCAGCCCAGGAGTCATCACAACATCACTGATCTTCTGCTGTAAACCTGGAATGTCAGTTGGCTTAGTGTGCTTTCACACAAGCACAAGTGTTGAACTTCAGGTTTCTAGCTTAACTATTTGTGTTAGTGGAGAAAGAGATTTGACTGTTTTATGGATATGCTAATCCCTCTTTTTAAATGGTGCTGCGTTTTGTTCAAGGTAGATCTGGAATACAGAACTCTGGAAAGCTTTCTTGAGATTTAAGAATAGATGCCTCATCCTAGTCCACATTTATCAGTCACAGTTAAAACACAGTTTGTCCTTTGTGCAGTTATATCTATATGTATATAGATATCCATAACTGGAGCAATTAAAACTTCCATTGACTTGATTCAGAAACTGTTAAAGAGGTGCAGATTTTTTTTTTTCCATCAGATCCTGTTGGTCTTTGGTTCATACCCTTCCCTGCTTAAGTGTTTTCAAGTTAATATTGTTCTATAGGAAGATCTTATTCACAATCATGGCAACATGGATTTTTGTTCCAGTTTTGCAGCTGCAAATTCAAAGCAGAAATTAACAGAAAAATACAGTAGGATGATGTGAATTTCTTACTACAAAATATTTGTATCTTTTCATTTGAAGTCTGTGCAGAGCGGTATATCCTCCACAGAATGAAAGCAAAGTAGAAAGCTTCAGGCTTTTTTGGCAAATTTTGGAATAATTTACTTCTAGTCACAGTTTGGCATTTCAGGCTTGGAGCGGCTGCATTTCTAGCAGCTTCCACTGATTAAGCCTCTAACATTTTTAAAATTTGTATTACTTTCAAAATCAGTGTTAAATGATCCAGTCCTGCTCTAAATGATTTGTATCTACCTGTAAGAGAATATTCTAGAAGAGTTGTCTCTTTGGAGCATCTTCATATTAGCATGCTTGTTATGTAGGGAAAGGGGGAAAGCCCCTCCTTCCCTTTGAGATTCTACAGGCTTATTTCTGCAATTCTGCCTTGTGGCCAAATGCATTTTGGGTTTCAACTGTTGCCTGCTGCAGATCAGGGCTCTAAAGATCTCACGATCTTTGGAGGAGGAGAACATCTGACAAGGCCAGGTTATTTACTGGGAGCATTACTCCACAAAATGAGATCGTTGCATCCTAGAAAGGCTCTGTAGGCAACTGCTTCAGTTCATGCAACAGCATCAAAGGTTCCCCAAACACCCTCTGGTGACTTGTTTGCAAGTAAACTGGCTGTGTGTGCCCATGGGCATCCTAACTGAAATACTCTGGCACTCCTTTGAGCTTTTGCATCACCAAATCATCCTAGAAATCTGCTCAAGAGGGTCAGAATTCCTGAAAAAAAAATTTTAAAATCCACCCAAACCCTTAAAAAACTCCACCAAAACAGCACTGCCAATGAGATCTCAAATGAGAGAAATATTTGGCCTGCTGGGTGTGTAAAGGCCAATGTCTCACACATATATGAACAGGACAGGCTGCAGTACTGAGCGCTGCGTTTAACCAGATGTTTGACCTGTGGTCTGTGCATGGAAACATTCAAGCATGTGAGTAAGTTATCATTTTGCACCGGGACCACTTAAACTTGAAATTTCCAATGACAAAGTGAAGAATACTTCTTTTAAGTTGCAGCACAATAATGGGAGTTAGGATTTATAAGCCCTGCCAAATTTAATAAGCTTGTGTTATGGCCTTTTAAAATTGTTATATCGAACGCAGCTTATAAAGACCCATCTTCCTTCTATTGTTTCATAATTTATTCAGTGTTTTCTTAACTGGCCCATCAGCAGAACAGTAAAAATGCCACTGAGTAAACTTTGTTTAATGGTGACCAATTTTTTTGTCTATGTTACAATAATGTCTGTGGGAAGAAACAATTACCTTGTGATTTGCTGTCAAATCGGTAAGTGCATTTTCTTTCCAGTTCATTTAGAAGGGACATCACTTTCAAGCTTTCCCTTGTTCTCTTTGTGGGGTTGTTTCCTCCTCTGCACATTTGGGTTTTTTTGCTATGCACACTGGGAAGTACTGGGTCAGTCCTGGATCCAGGATTCATAAACAGAGCCTCTGCTGTCCCCTGGGCATTATCAGTACAGCTCAGACTCCTTGCTCAGATGTTTACTGAAACCCCCCAAAACAGAACCATCCCGTGTCAGCTGCTAATGCTATTTTTCAATTGGATTTGCTATATGAATCAACATCCACTGCTGTTTGTTTAGTTACACTTCCATTTTCAGTTGCAGCACAGAGATCCAAAGAGATGGTCTGCTTTCTTTTCATACCTGTCCAAAGTGTTAGGGATGGAAGTGTTTGTGAGTTTTTGGCTACTGCATGTTGCATTTAGCATTATTATAATAATGTAAGAAAGCAGTTAGAAATGTTCATTGTGGCCCGAAACTTCTCAAATGTGTCACAGTTCTTCCTTTTAGTGATTGCTGGTCAGTCCCCGGTGTGTTTGCTAGGATGGGAGCATTCCAAGGGACTCTCAGAATCACTAGTGAAAATCTTCCTCAATTTGGAGAGGTGCAGCTCATATAGAGACTGCCCAGCATCACGTACAGAGACTGTTTGCAGGAAAGAGGCTGAAGATTCAAATACATTAACAGGAAACAGTTCTCAGCTTTTTAGGAGGGGTTGTGTCAGGGTTTGGGGCAGTGCCCCTATGTGCCCCCAGGCTCTGGGTATCTGTAAGCAACATAAACCTTCTTGATTTGTATCCCCTGGTCCAAGATGTGCTTCCTGTGCTGTTTGCAGAGCTTTCATCCTCAGAAATGCCTCCCAATTTCAATGCCCCTATTGTACACTGAAAGGATGGAAAGCTAAATTGACCCCAGGGATTCAAGGTGTTTCCAATCTGAAGATTAGGCTGCGAAACAACCCTGGGTTATGAATAGCCTCAAATCTTTCCTTCAGGCTCTACAAGAAGAGTTGAGGCATAATCGGCGTTGTCTGCTCCATATATCCCATTACTCTTCTTGGAGGCCAGAATTCTGTTAGAAAAACCGTATTTGGAATTCATAAATTGTCCCGTGCTCTTCTCCAGCATGCTGGCCATTAACCACCATAGGATTAAACAGCGACCATTATTTAGGCAGCATCATGTTTATAACAAATTGCTTCCTTAGAGCCCACCTGCTGCTTTCAGTACTTTGAAAGCACGGTAAGTTAGATCTCAGAAGTTGTGTTTTGGTAGATGATGGGGATTTAAAGAAAAGGTTTCAAATTACCAGGCCTCAAATAGCTACCTAGAGAGGCAGTGTCTAGCATCTGGACTATTACTGAATGACTCTAGGTTGCTTTATCAGCAAGGGAGCCCCTAAACTGAAAGGGGGGTGGGACTGAAACCTGACACTAAATGGACAGCAATGTAAGAAAGCTTTGTGAGCAACTCCCAGAGGAGTACGATGAGTAAATACATCTTCAGGGAAAGAAAACCAAAGTTGCCTTGTAGGATAGAGAAGCACATTCCTTGCAGTGCTTTTCCTCTTGGTTTTGTTTTTTGATGGGTTTATTTTCCATATACAGTTTTTGAATGCCTCCAGACCAGATCTTTTGGTGCTATAAATCAGTGTAGTTCCCTTGGTTTCGATAGGGTTATGTTGATTTACTCCAGCTGAGGATCTGCTCTGTAAGTTTGTTCTCCTACTGCTGGAGTTAGCAAGCTCAAGCCCACATTTTGAGTACTTCATGCATGCACAAGAAATTAATCATAGCAATGATGTGTGCAAAGTATGTGTGAAACATTTTTCCACAGGCAGTTCTCAAAATCCCTGCCTCTGCTATCCCCATTTGAAGCTGACCCTGTCTCTTCTCTCAGGTGTGCAGGTTTTACACTGGAGTAAGTCCACTGACTTCAATAGGTTTGCTCCTGGTTAACACCTGTCTGTGGAAGTAGTGTTAAATCAGGACTCTAATGCTAAACCTTCTGTCTCCACATAAAGCATCGTATCCCCAAGGGTCCTAGTTTTGGAATTTTTATCCTTCTCCATTTAATGTAGTAATGAGTGATGAGTGATAACTCCTGTCTAACACCTACTGAAGAAGAATGTTGCACAGTGTCTTCTGTGGATATTGGGCTCAAGCTCAGATTTCTTCAGGAGCAGTTTAGCATTGCCCGTCACTGACTTCATCTGTCTCTGTGTGGTGTCTTGTCCATTTGCTGGGACATGGTGGGCTCGGAGAGGAGAGGGGCTTGCTTAAACATTCCTAATTCTTTTTTATGATGTCCTGAACCATCATGCTGACAAGACACAGGGAGGTGTATCTAACAGTTGGTACATGAGAAGGCAAGGTGCCATCCATCCCTGTTGGCCTGAGGTTAGCAGTGACCATCTCAGCAGCATCAGGGACCTGAGGAAAACCTGGCTGGGATTATCGAACTGAACCCAGAGCACTGCACCTCAGTGTCAGTGCAAACTGGCTCTTAATTTCCTCCACCCTTTCCTATTTCTCTTTAAATGCCAGCACAGCAGTTGGCAGCTCTGGTCTGCTTTTCCAAAACGGTGGCTGAGGCGTGAGGTGAGCAACTTTCCATTCATTCCCACAGAGCATGGAGATGGTTTGTCTGTGGCACTCAGAGCTACAGGTGCTTTCCTGCTGTAGAGTTTCTGCACTTCAGGAGGTGATAGGGTAACCCACCCGTGGTCACTTGAATTCCGTGCACTCTTTTGCCCTCTCCTCAGTGCTCCATTCCTGAAGCTACTGAGCAAGAATGTGCTCAGCCTGGAGACAGCCACTTTGTGCACCCCTGTCCTCCCAGAGCATGCAGGATTACAGATCCGGATGCTCAGCACACATGGTCTCAGTTGTGAAGGCACAACAGGGAAGGGACTAGTGAATGGCCATTAGGTGGATGTGTTGAAGAAAGGCAAAGAGCCTTTGGGAGCACAGTGGAGATTGGCCCTTCAAGGGGAATGTGTGAGCAAAGGAGGGCTCTTCCTCCACCTGTCCTTGCATGACATAGGAGAGGGGCCTTCAGGAAGTCTGGGGATTCTTTCCTGTGCTGTATTTTACTTCTGCTTTCTCTGTAGCAAAGCCTGGGAAGGGTTACCTCACCTCATTTGCCAGCCCTAGCTCTGTGAGGTGCTGGTTCCTGGGCAGCTGCCTTTGGCTTTCAAGTAGAAGAGAAATGTCTGTTCAGATAAAATGGACCCTTACAGCCTGGCAGGTGGAAAGTCCCAAAGAACAAAAACTGCCAAATAAATATTTTGCTTCCTTGAAATGCTCCATGCTGGAGTATTAGGTGCAGTTCTGATACCTGAGGTTTTTCAAACGGGCATGGCTTAATTTAAACCTTCCTGCTGTATGTGCATTTGCATGTGTGCATGGAGTAGCAGAGCACACGGTGCATGTTTGCACACACAACTGCTCTGGCCAGCTGTTTGGGCCTCCACACCACCAGCTATACTGATTGATTTAATTCTTCTGTTGGCTGCTGAGTAATGTGTGCCAAATGCAGAACTTGGATCTGCTCTATGAAAATAATATAAACAAATGTAACGGCCCTATAAAAAGGACATTCTTCTCTTTTGGCTGGAGGAAGATTCATGCTCGATATTTGTGCCCTGGCCTGCGCAGTGTCTTTCATTTTCTTTTCTTGTCTGGGTTGGAACTGCTGGATCTGATAATGTGAATAAATAGGTTAACATTTTTATTCCGTGTGTAGTAAAAAATGGTAAAATCTTTAAGTCAGAAGAGATATGACATATTATTTGTAAGGATGAGAAGCAGTGTACGTATGGTTTGTCGTTTGAGTCTTCTCCATTCCATCAGTGACAGGAGTAATATGAGCTGAAATCGCTGTGGTTACTGAGACCTCCATTTAGCCTCTGATTCCTTTAAAGCAGCAACATGCACACCTAATGAAGAATTAAAAGAAATACTTCAGCTATGTTAGATCATTTTTTTAAAGATTTGTATATGCAAGGATTGATAGTTCCATCTTTATGCAAACAAGTATCAGTCACTTCATTCCTATTACAGCGAAGATAAATTGCATTTTCTGAAATCCTATTTGCTGTGTATCATCTTAACTGGGGGAGCTCTGTGCTTGTCTTTTCTTTTTACTAAAGCCCTTATGATTGCACTTAAGAAGAATCCTAACACCATTGTGTAAATAATTTTTTCTTCCTCTCCTGGGTAAATGCTCTTCCTGCCATCTCATTGCCACCTCAGTCACCTGGTTTTGGAATTTCCTAGTCCTGGCTATGGGACTGCAGCTGCAGTTTATAGAGCTCAATTGAATTCCCTTTTGCAGTTCTCCCATAAGAACCGCATTGTGTGTTTGTTCCTCCAGCTGTCTGACATCTATGTAAAGAGACAAGGTTTGTTTCCTCTAGCCAGAGCTGTTTGAAACTATGTCAGGGGTATTTGATACCCAAGTTACAGACATCCTACTATTAGGTAAAAATGTGCTTGTGTCATATGTGTAATGTGTGAGAGCAGCCCTGCCCTCCCGTGGGTAGGAGGAGAACTCGGCTGCATGTGCAGTCCCAGCTCTGCTGATGCTGGGAATGTTGTTTTCAGTCAAGAGTCTTGTTTGTGGGGCAGAAGAATCTGAATCCTGGTTTTCTCTGATGTTAAACACTTCCTCATTGCAGCATGAAGCCTCAGGACAACCTTGTGGTTTGCTGGAGCCGTTTCCTTTCCTGAGTCTTGCTCCTATTTTGTTTTTTTTTCCATTCCCCTTGTCCCCTGAGGGGAGACATGGTGCCTGGTCCCACCCAGTCAGCCTTTCCTTCTGGGAAGCAGCTTCTCAGAGCTGGTGGGATACGGAACATTGTTTGGCAGAGGTGATGTTGCAGCCTGTGGATGTGTGTCACTGTTCAGGTGTGCTGAATTTGCAGTGATATGTACCAGTGTATCAAAGCAGACTTGCGTGTGGTCACAGCATATTAGTAGGATTTATTTTCAATTCTAATCAGCCACTTAACGAAGTCATTTTAACCTGTCTCCCTCTGCCCTTTCTTTTCCTGTGATGAGTAGGACTTTCTTTATTTCTTTAGTTCTCTCCCATTCCTTACAACTTTTTGAGAGAGGTCAAGGAAATTTGGAATAAATCTTATTTCTGGGAGGAAAACCACCATTAAATTTAGCATTAGATGATGTCCCAGCCCAGGTGAGCAGAGCCATCCAGCTTCATTGGTGCCGCTGCCGGTGTCCAAAGGGTGAGGAGGAGAGGGGAGGATTCATTGAGGAGGGATGTATGATTCTTTTTCCATCATCCTGCCAAGCTTCCTCCAAAAGAGCCAAGACTGCTGACATGAGCAGAAGCTTGACCTGCAGGCAGCGGTGCCAAGTAATGCCGGCAATGTGTTTTACACAAGGGTGTGCTAACCTCGGCATTTTTCCCGAGCTAGATCATTCCCACAAAAACAACTCTCTCCCCTCTCAGATGTAGACCGCAGTAGAGAGCTTGGTTTGCAAGCTCTGATTTGATCAAACACGCCCAGCAGAAGACAAAATGGAATCGCAGCTTTGCAGCTTTAAAACGTGTCCGTTTCCTTTCGAGCCGCATAAATCAGGAGCCGTGGACTCTTCCTGCTCGGAGGTGCTCGAGTTGCATGTGATAAATTTTTCATGGCAGGAAGAACGCGCTGTGTCAGTGTGTCATTAGGTTTGATAATTCGCAGATCAGACCCAGCAAAAATATTTATGGCCTGGATTTACTTGTCATGAAATTGCCTTAAAATATGGGTGGAAGAAACATCAAGTAAAGCAAAAAAATAAAAGGAAAATGCATTATTGGATTAACAGAATAAAAAGTCTTTGGGAATCACTATTTTATAACCTTTATTTATGTAGGTAGATTCAATTTCTTTTAAATGAGTTTATACATAAATCAATGAACTGTATACCTTAACCCAGAAGGATGCTCTCAAGAATTCCTTCTCAGTAACACTGGAAATGAATGACTTGGAAGAGGAGGAGAAGATTGTTAATGCTGGCAGTGTCCCTTCTCGTTATGCTGGTGGCATTTTGTGGGACTGTATTGAAGTACAGGTTTTAACAGGGAATATATTTTTGAATTTGATAAGATTTTGTAGTAAACCTCCAATATGAATATGAGATTCTACAATAATTAGGATAAAAATTGGGAGAGCCATAAATCTTAATAATAAGAAATTTTGTGTGGCTTTTCTTTCTTTTTTGAATTGGGTATCCATATTGTTATTCATATTTAATTTAGAAAAATCCTGTTATAGAAGTAACTGCCAAAACTTTATTCAGGATATTCCAAAAGACCCATTTATTTTCAGTCTTAAATTCAGCTCATAAGGTGAGCTATATTAGAGATGCTGTACATGGGAAATTAGGCACTGCTGTTAATTTGATCACCTGAGCATATATAAAAGTGTCAGGCTTAGGTAATAACCCCAGTGCTGTGTTATCTCCAAGGCACTCCTCTCAAGAACACTTTCTGTATTTTATTAAGTGCCCGTGTGAATCTGCAGCTCAACCCTTTTCTAAATATGAGCCTTGGCACAGGGAACCTGAGTTTGGGTTCTTGTTCTGTGGCACAACTCTCGTGTAACTGTAGGTGAGTCCAGAATCTTTCTGTGCCTCGCATCTGTAACGTGGGGTAGAGACATCTGGTTTTGCATCTGCATCTGCAGTGCAAAGAAGCTGAAGAAAATGGAGAGCCACAGGTGCAGTGAGGAGTAATCTGAAGTATTTTAGCAGAGTGGTGAGCAGGAGCTTTTCTTGAGACTCGTCCGAAGGCCACTTTCATTCATCCAGCACAGTACTGTACTGGTGGAGGTTGATATGTATCAGTGCTCAAACAAACAAGCAAAGAAATCTTCTGGGATTCAACTCCCCTCCCTATTTTTTCTACTGAAACAAACAAATTCATAAAATGCTTTATTTTAGCTATCCTTTTTTTTCTTTAAAATTTTTTTTTTTTTAATTTTGTTTATGCCCAGCAAAACAGTTAGCTATATTTTAAAGCATGTAATTTCTAAGCAAAATGTTGACAACTTTTGAGAATTTAGTGAAGCAAACCCTTTTTCTAGTGTTCATCAAGTACTGTAGAAAAGTTTGAGGTTTTTTCTATTTTCTGATGTAGGCTGTAGAAGCCAACTGTCACAAGTACCTCAGAGGAGGGGACAGACTCAGCAGGGACGTGGGAGGGGTAGTGAGGATACATCCAAATAAAGCCAGAAAAGGATTGTAACACAAACTACTGGATTGCACCTGAAGTGAGTGATCGGTGCACTCTCCATCCTAGTGTGGCCTGACTGGAAAATGCCAGGTTACAAAAACTAAAACCCTGAAAATGTACTCCTCTCATCCCTTCCTTTGCTTTTTCCCTTCCTCCATGGTCTCTGCATTATTTTCTATGACCGTTTCTATTCTGTTTGCAGCTAAATGTAACCTGCAGAGTAGTGTGGTATATCAAGCTCTCCTTTACTCTTTATTATTAATTTAATTGACTCATTAGGTTGATTTAAAGAGAAACTGAATGGGTATGAAATGTTAGTCTTCCTACTTGTTTTTTTTTTTTAATAATGCCACTGCATTACATCTATGTTAAGTCCCACAGCATCAATGGGATGGTTAGCACAAATGTACCATGCTGAATGAGCACACTAAGTATTGGATTAATACATAGGAAGTGTCCATTTGTAAGGAATGAATAAGTCTACAGCAAGGTTTGCTCCTCACGTGACAGGCGCTCGCAGAACCCTTAAATCCCAGAGGCCTGTCAGGAGACAGAGGGGGCACTTCAAATCGACCTTGAGGACAGGACAGCACCTCTGACAAACCCATCCCTCGGGCAGAGCAGGGCAGGTGTGCGGTGCCAGCTGTGTTTGTCTCTGCTCTGCCTCCTCGGGGAGCCACGGGGCAGTGCCAGGCTGGCATGAGATCACCTTACCCAGTGCTCCAGCCTCGGCTGTGGAACTGCACGTGCTGCATCTCGACAGGAAGCCTGGAGGACATTCCTGGTTCTCCTTGGCAGGGCAGAGTGCTTCAGGTATTCCAGAATGAACCTGCTGCAGGCTGTCAAATGCTTTCCTTGATCTGTGTGATAAGGACAGTGGTGATTTATCTTCAGCTGGGTTACATCTCTTATGGTAAATCTGGTGAACAACTATGATCTTTCCCCTTCAAGTTTTTCATTTGTTCTGTTGGGGATGGAACAATAGATGACCAAGGGGCTTCTAAAAGACACAAATGGCCTCAGGCACTTTTGCTGGTATTTTCTCCTGTCAGGCCATTTTCTTTTGGTTGTGGAGGCTTTTCCTTGGTACCTCCTTGGGCAAAGGCTTAAACTATGTCCCTCGTGCCAGGTTTTAGCATTTGAACATCTCATATGTAAATTACAGGTCTTCTTACTCTCTTAACTTCTCTCTCTTTTACCACTATTTTGTTTGAAACAACAGTGAACTATTTGTTCCAGCAGAAATGCTGAACGAATTCCTTGCTGATATAAAACAGAGTTGGGGAACTTTAAAATAGTAAAGTTCTGGATTATTTGATCTTGCCTGTCTGTATAGATACCACAGACTTTTTAAAATGTGAGTTGGGCAATGTCCAGGAGAGGCTGATGAGTTGCTAAGATCCCACATGAAGTTGGTAGCATAGCAAGGAATAAACCAATGCATATGTTTGTCCTCTCCAGCCCACTGTGATGCTTACAAGATGATTATTGAACTCTGGAGTTTCTTCAGCTAAGGAAAGTCTCCGAGACCTTTCCAGGCAGAGAAATGCCTCACAGGGCTGCAGCAGAGATTGTTTTCCCCTTTTTATGCCCACTCAAGAAGTGAAGGGCTTGATCTGTCCTTTCTGGCTTTGGATTTTAATCCTGAGGTCGGGCAGCTCATCAGGAGTGAGGCCAAAAGCACCCAGGGACTCACTGACACAGTGCAGAGGAGCAGTGTTTCCTCACTGTGCATTTCTCATTAGCCTCACTGTAAATCTGCAGGGAAACAGCAGTGTAGGAGGGTGGTTCCCTGTAAGCTCAGTCTTTCAGCCCTGGCAATCCAAGGTCTTGTTCCTGCAAGTGCCCTTCCTGGAGAAGCTCTCCAGAGCAGCACAGGGAACTGGAAGAACAGGGTTGCCAACTACCAGGACTTGTATTCTGAAAACTTTCATGTGGAGTGTTTGCACATCTCTGCATCCTTTCTGGTTGAGTTGTGGGTTGTTCAGGTGCTTTGTCTGTGTGTCTCATTCTGCAAAAGCCAATGCCCGTGTTGTTTTCCTGAAAGCTTTGCAGAATGCTGTCTACAAGTCTGCATTACCTGCTTTTCTTGTTTGCTGGTTTTTGTCCCTCCCCCTTCTCCCATCCATGCTGAGCCATTCACAAAGTATTATTCATTAGGAACTTGAGCATCTCCATCCTGAGTAAAGGAAAAAAAAGCTTCTAGTGAGCCAGAACTTACTCATCCTATCCTGTTTTTCTGCCTTCTAAGAAAAATGTATATGGTCTAATCATAATTCCCCAGTGACCCATAAGCTGGGTCTAGCTGTGGTAATCAGAGCCTTATCCTGGGGCTGCCTGTCAGAGGTGGTTGTTAGCACGATTGATGCAGCAGACATCTGTCTCAGCTGAACTCTGCTTGTACCTTGTGAAGGAAAGTGAGCATTCATTTGTATACATAACTTGGGAACAGGAGAGAATCCGCAATTCCGTTGCCATCCTCTTTAACGAGCTATCATGATATTTCATTAAAATAACATGCACCCTTTGAACTGCCACATTGCTGCACAAGGCACTGCTTCAGGAGCAGGAGGAAAAATTGCTTCATTGCACAGGCTGCAATGCTGCTGCAGTTCATTGGGCTGTGCCTGAGGGGCACGTGGGGCTAAATTAGTGAGGGACAGAAAAATATTTTTTACTTGTATAATTAGGACCTTTTAAAATTAAAATACATAAAAAAACCTGCCCTCTCATCTTCAGAGAGATATTTTTGTGTTGCTTTTGAAAACAACTCATACTTCTAACTCTTCCACAAAGAATATGCTTCTGGCACTACGGAATTTCCAACAAATATCAAGCTCTTGAGTCAAACACCCAGAGGCCATCAGGAGGTTGAAAAGCACACAAACAAACTATTGTTAAAATTTGCTGATGCTGCTGGCATTGCCAAGGGGGCATCTTGTTGTTTTTTGCTCATGTGATTTAAAGTAATGAGAAAATTCAGAATGAGACAAATGAGGAGGCAGATCTTGTGAAAGGACCAGGCCTTCCCCACTGCCACTGAGTAGTGCTCAGACAAAGTGTACACAAAGGGGCCTGTTGCTGGATGGACCAGTGTGTTCTGAATACTTGGTGTCAGTAGTAAGGGAATATAAGGATGATATTAGTGGAGCTGAGAGGGGGAGAGGAAAAAAGATAATTTTGAAAAAACCTAAGTCCCACAGATATATTTACGATTTAAAGTCCAAATTGTATATGCATAAATTACTTTTTCTCAATAAATTATCACCACACTCAGCTTGTTCATATGACAATGAATTGGAAAGTGCATCACCCTGTGCAGCCAAGTAATTTTTTCCTCCTCTAAATATATTACACTGTTTAGATGAGTCTACAGTTTTGTGAGCAGTGTGTGTAGCAATATAAAATGAATCACCCTCACACATTCTTCTCAGGTCTTTATTTAACACCTCCTTTCTCAGCTTTTGAAATATAAGAATATATCTTTGCCTGTTCTTGGTGAAAGTCTGGTATGCAAAGAGTCCTTTGTACCATATTAATAAAATAGTTCAAACATCTGTCTAGAGCCTTCAGTATATAAGAAACTCAAGTGTGTGAAGCATCAGATTTCCATATTTGAAGACCATTAAACTCTTCTCTGTAATAAAAACAGAAGGGTGAAAAAACTCTGGAAGAAGCCAGCCATGCTCGTTGTCTTCATTGCCAGGGCGTCTGAGCACAGCAGTACCAAGAAGTTCCAGCATATGTTTACAGCTCTGGGAAGTGGGTTTTATCTGCGATTTTCCTGGGGGGAGGGGAGGGAAGAAGGGCATGGACACGATGAGAAATTTTCCAGGTCACTCACAACAGGTCAGGAGCTGGGCAGTGTTTAATCTTTGTGCCTGGGCATTAAAATGGACATTCATCCCAGGGACTGGGCTGTCCTGTGTGCACTGCCTGTGGAGTTGCATTAACCTCCTAAGGAAGCAGTTTTCTTTAATTTTTTTTTTCAGGGACTTTATTGTGTTTGCTTCAAATCCAGAGCTGCTTACATCTTACTGAGATGTTCTGTGTACTTGAAAATATATTGAATCTGAAGTTGCGTGCATGGCTCACGTACCTTTTTTCGACTCCTTTTCCTTGTTTTTGTTTTCAGTGTTGTATTTTTCCAGTCTGTCTGATTTTAGTCCTCTGTTCCTATCATAACACGCGTGGTGTGCATATTGGGCAGAGCAACCTGATTATTTCAAGCTCCAGTCTGGTTTCCTTTTTTTGTCCTTTTAAACCATGTTACTGGAGACTGGTAGCCATGGTAACCCCCTTATCTGTGTTGAGAAATAAATACTAAAAATTGCTTTTTTTACTATTTATATATAAAAATGTAGAAGCAAATAAAACCTGCAGTATATGACTCACTTAATATTTTCAAGTCTCCACTACTTCTGTTAAATGTGGAACCAAATCATCTGAGGAAATCAAAACAAACTTAATTAACAAATTAATAAACACCTTTTGCTCCTTTTCAAGGGGTTTCACTGGCAATGTGCACAGGAGGAGTTCAGCTGTATTCAGCTCCTGTTAGTTTATGTGCCCCAAAGAGATGAGAGTGACTCTCCAGAGAGCCTCAGCTGGGACTGGACCCAAGTGATAGAGAACTCCAAAAAGAGCCAGATCTGAGTAAAGGTTTAGACTGAATATTGCTGGTTTTCATTTCTTTTTCAATCAGACTTTGTTCCACAAAAGGCCTGTGTTTTCCATACCTCTGGATCAGCTCTTTGTTTTAGAATAAGCTGAGAAATGCACCTGCTCTCAGTTAAAGTGAGCCTTTCCAAGATGGAATTACTGTAGGTGTAAAATCTTTAATTACTGCACCTTGATATCTTGAGACTAGTGCATAATTCAGTGGTTCCTCGTAAAGCAAATCAATGTTTTCATTTCAATTCCCACCTAGAATAACCTGCAAATTGCTTCCAAAACACTTTCTTCATGTTCATTAGGGGACACGTGGCTGCAAATATGTCTCTAATTGTAACTGCCTGGCTGCCATTGACTTACTTGAAAGACGATGTGACATCAATTCCACATTCTCTGCTGACCACTGGAATCAGATACTGGGAAAGTGACTCAGACTGTCTCAAGGAGTATCTCATCCAAGATCTTCATTTGCTTTCCAGCAACTGGGCTCCAGCTGTTGCTAAACTCATCTGTGTTTTGTAAATGGTATTTCTGGCATGTCTTTTTAGGCAAATCCATTCCTCCTTTCTCCACCTACCTCACTGGGGTGGCAGAAGGTTTTGTTGGGAGAAACTGACTGATATAATTGCTGGAAAAAGAAACACGAATTTTTGACCACGTTTGTCTGTGCCCCACTGTTTAGTGAGTGTGCTCTTTCAATTCATCAATATCGGCTTCCATGAGAAAAATGGGAAGCAGAGGTTTTCATTGATGACATCTGAATGGCTGGAGTTGGCAATGCTGTGTTTTAAATTCAAATAATCTGCTCTTTCACTTTACACATGTGATTTTGTTTCTCTTTTTGGATTGGAGGAGGGTAACTGTGAAAATGCTTTTGTATGTGAGTTCTTTGCATATATGCCAACATATGATTAATATGCTCTTGTTTACAACATTCCTTCTTACAACATTATTTGCAAGAACTGTCACATAGTACAAATACAAAAAGAACCCTGTGGACTCAGTAGGAAGAAAATTATTTTAAAATGTTTCTATTCACAGAAATATTTGTTTTGGACTGGCTCTATTTCAGACTTCTATTTTCTCTCCATGATAATGCGTGCATTTATTTTCCAGCAGAGCTCCTCCTCCACGTGCTGTTCCATTGCTCACTGTCTCTCCTTCTATGTCTCTGATTCACTAATAAACTATTTTTGATTCTTCTCCCCTGCCTGAGTTTCAGCTCTTGCTGACTTGTTGCAGCTTTGCCCTTTCTCCACGGCATGTGTTACTGAGCACTGATTCTGGCTTGATTATTTTATTTTTCCTTTTTAACAGTTCACACTGTTCTGAATGGCAGAGCAGCTCTGAAGCTCGCTCCGTGACCATCCCTGTTCTGACAGGCACCGCTCCAAATTAGGGACTCTGGCATCCAAATGGGACAATTTCTAGGCGTGATGTTGAAGGTTAAATTAGGAGCATCTGTTACTCCAGAAATGGGCTGCCCATATATAGTCTGAACTGATTAGCCAAAGGGGACTTAGGAACTTGTGGAATTGCCTGGGAATTGAAAGGAAAGGCAGGCAGCAGTGTTCATGTATGTGCACAAGCACACAGGCCTTTGCAAATATGTGAATTTAATCAGTAAGGTATTTTACTTTTTTTTTGCCTATCATGTATAAAGGGAGAAGTGAGCCATGGAAAAGTATTGGCTTTTGTACTATTTTAGTAATTATCTGCTGTTTCAAAGAGATTTCTGTATGACAGCATTAAGGACTTTGCAGCAACATGGATTTGATTCTCAGAACAGTGTTGGGAGACCTGTTTCCCAGGCTGGGCTGCTCCAGACCCTGCATTTTGGCAGCAGAGTTCAGGGGCACAACCCAAGCACTGTCCCAGAACCCAGGCCCTTGCTGTCCAGTTTGCTCAGTCTCTACATGACCTTGGCCTTTGAAAAGTTCCTCTTCTGCTTGAGGTGCTGCTGTTCTGTTTGAACTTTTTCCTTTGGGAAAAGGGGAGCTTGCATTTCTTTGCAGGGATTTCTGATGTGAATGAGAGCTCAGATGTGATGCAGAAGGCTCAGCACTGCTCACAGCAGTTCTAAGTGTGTTAGAAACCGTGCAAAGAGAGAGAAATTTGGTGCCACTCTGTAGAAGTTTCTTCGGCAGTTCTGGAAAAATCTTTCCTCTTCCTGAGCAGCACCTCAAGCCCATTCTCCCAGGGCAGAAGAGCAAAGATGGAAATTCTTGTTTAAATCTCTCACATTTCTTACGAGTACCTTGTCCCTGATATGTGCTATTTCATGCCCTTATGTGGAATCTGCTTGTCACCAATGCTGACGGATGCAGGATAAAGTGCACTTTCCTTTGGCTCTGCCAAGTGGATATACAGCAGTGTGCTCAGCTAGAGAAGCCAAGGGCAGATTCTGTGCAGAGCCAGGACTGTCTGAGAGAGCTTTTCTTTCTTAGAATTACCAGTTTGAAGGGCATGTGTGCAGCTGCCTTGATGTGCTGGTAGGGATGTGGTAGTGGCCAGCAATTTGGTGTGAGGTGGATGTGCTGAGCCCGCTCCTCCTGTCCACTTGGGATTTTCAACCAGGGTGATTGTTTAAATCATCTCTATTGGAAATGGAGGTAGAAATTTTTAGTGTCCCAGCTTGGTGCCTCTGCACTCAGGTCTGACATCGAGACCCACAGGTTTTCACTTCAGCCCCTAATCCTTGCTACTGAATAACGGGTGACTTTACATTGCAAATATGTTACAAGATCTGAGGTCAGTGGATGGGGAATGAAGAGCCAGAAAAGAAGGTTTGTCACATCTCAGTACTTGCCATAGCAAGCCAAGTGGCCAGAGCCATATGTGAGCACCCGTTATAGATCATGTACCTTAGCATTCAGTTTGCTGCGAGAGTTACTGGTGCTGAAGTTCACAGTATAATATTTCCAGGGAGTAGACAGACATGGGAATTAGCCCAGTAGATGCTGCCTTTCCATTTCTAGATTTAAATAATTAGTAGGTGCTCATTTACTTCTGCCATCTTCTTGTACTGGATGCAAACACAGGGACATACAGCAGATCACCACAGCTGGGTTATTTCTTCCCTTTAAACAATAATTTTCCTGTTTACAGCCTGAAGATTGCAGATAGAAGGATTCATCCAGTGTGAATTTCCAGGCTTTATTCAACCTCTATTTTATTTTGAAGTGCCATGGGAAAAATAATCCCTATTTCTGTGAGCTGGTTTTTATGTGTGCAGTTGCAAATGCTGGGCGCCAAGAATGTGAAGGATCCAAACCTACAGTAACTAACTAGGTCACTTTTGAAATGTTGTCTCGTGTTTGGGTTTTTGATTTTTTTTTCTTCAGTGAGGCTGCAGAAAGTAAGGGCTGGGCAGGAGGCAGCAACACAAAAGTTGATCTGTATATTCTCTCTCCAGCTATTCCTTCCTCATCCTCAGTAGTGTCTAGAAAATAGTAGGTCCCAAAGTGGATGACCTAACAAGAACCTTCCAGCTACGAACCAGTCCATTTTAACCAGCAGGTAGTTGGACTGGGAAGTAGTAAGAAAGGCCAGATTCTAAATCCTAATTCATCACTGATAGTGGCTACATGAGAACTCATCAGATGCTTTGGCAACTGCTAATGATTCTACATGCTTATGCAAAAATGCTAAGGTTTATGTTAGAGATATCTGAGGTATCTGCCTTTATGGTTCCTTGGCTGCAAGCTCTGACTGCGTTTGGAAACCTGCCTGCTTCCTTACTTAGTCTTTCTAGTTGTACAGAACACTCGTGTGCTTCCATGGGCTGACAGTTCCAGTGATTTAATGGATGGAGAGACTGTGGTTCTGACGTATTTTACTTGCAAACCCATTGCAGAGGGAGACTGGGGCCAGTGCAGCAGTGAAGGTCTGTAGGGCTTATCCATTGTGTTCTGAAAGGACCTGGTTTTATTCCAACATTTGAGGCAAAGAGATTCCAGGAGCTGAGTCAGAAATATGGCAGGTGGCCTTGTCATGGCAGGGTCCATCAGAGGTCAGAGCCAGTGCTGAGAGGCATTGTGGTCATCACCAAAGGATGCTCTGCAACTGCATCTTCAGAGTTCACATCCACAGTCATGACCTGCTGTTTTCAGGCAAAACAGGTGGTCCTGTGGCTCTCTGACTGAGCAGGACAGCCTTGAAATTCTGCAATGAATGAAAAGATTGTGTGTTAGGGACTTGGTCACTGCTCTCGGCTATTCCTTTGGAGAAAAAAACACATTTTTGAAATGGATTTCAGCTTGGTCCATTCCAACCCCAATCAATCACATTTAATTATCTGCCCAGGGCACAGGGTATCCATCATACTCTGATAAATTCAATGAACATGCAAATTGTATCATCTTTTGTCATCAGTACCGTCTGTTCTTGGCATTCATGCTATGAGGCTAGACTGTGGATATGTTGATTAGCAGATACGCTGATCAGTCATGAAAATTCATTTCCAAAATGAATTTGGATTTGGAATGAGCATGAGTTTTTTTCTACCTCAGGCAAAGGGAGCCTGAATTCTTGATTACACATAATTATTTATACCCATATTTAGGCCATTTTATATACCCCCAAGGTGGTGTTAACTGGTATGAGTTTAAATATGAGGTTAGATCTGGACTGTTTAAGCATTTCACTTGTTGGGTGCTTGGAGGAGAAGGAGGCAGAATGGGAATTGTCTTTCTTTTTAATTGTCTTTATGTACGAGCTGATTTAGATGTCCTCTGCTATTTTATTTTCACTTTGGAGGTCTGGATTTATCTTAATCAGAAGCAGCCCAATTGGTGCCCTGAAGTTTTTTTCTAGAAAGTGCAATTTTCAGCAATTGTGGTTAAGGAACACATTTTGAGGGGTGCCTGCTCTCCACATTTTGAACTGAATGGGAACCCTCTTATTTTCCAAAAGACAGATGATGGCCTGTGCTTGAAATCCCAGTGTGAGACTGCCTTGTGTCTCAGCTCGTGTTGCTGGGAATATCCCCATTCCACTTCAGTACGTTGTGGGGAGGCACCTTTCCCTTCTCCAGTGGCACTGTCATATGAAAGGTAAAGGGGTCCTTTTGCTATGAGCTTTCAAAAGTCCTTGCAACATCAGTCACTTGGCATTCAAAGGAGATTTTTGCAATGTTTAGCAATGCCAGACGTAGCTTGCGTCGGCATAGCTCAGCCAGAATTGTTGCCTGGTGTTTTCACAACAAAATGGGCTGCCCGGAGTTCAGTGTCTGCCACTGAAATACCTTGAGACTCCTCAGAGGTCAGTGTTCCATCAAGTCTCAGTTTTTCCATGTAAACCCAGACAGGCCTTGGTTTCCCTGTGCTAAAACCAGGCTTATACTGTGACTTTTCCTCCACTTGTGAAATTTACCAAGAACAGTGTTTTAAACTGCATCTTGAAAAAAAACCAAATGAAAGTCCCCAAGCGGTTGTTTTCCTACCTTGTCCAAATTTGCAGGATTTTGTGTACTATGTGAGAAATCTGTTCCCTAACACGTCTAGGAACCTCTCTTTCCAGAAAATCCTGTCGGAGATTTCTTGGATCCATTTCCAGCTGTCAGTCACGCTGAGGCGCTACAGGGGCAGGACCTTCCCTGCAATCTGTAAGTGCATTTATTATAGAAGCCAGTGTTTAAGGACATGTTGGCAACCTGGAAACATGCTGAGGTCCCAGACTTGACAGCAAGCCCACTTCAGGTGGACCCAGCTATTCTCTCCGTGTTTTACTCTTTGCCTGGGTTACACTACCTGATGGTCAGTCTGGCCAGTCACTGCCTGTTTGTGTACCCGATTCCCAAAGCGTTCCAGCTCCAGCCCTGTGACTGCTGGGGAGCAGTGAAACCTGTTTGGGCTCTGTAGAGGCAGAAGGATCTGTCTGTGTGGTACATACTGGTGATAAGGACCTATTCTCCAATATTCTGTATTATTCTTTCCTTTTTTAACAGATTAGTGTTTATTTGATCTTCCTTGGGGTGTGTGTTGTCCTCTTTTAATTGCAGTTTTTTGAGTATTCATACCCCTTTGCTTAGCTCCTAAGTTTTGCTAATAAGTTCCTGATGTGTGCCAAGATAATGAAGATGATTAATTAAATTGTTACACTCCCAGATTCTTGTTCTAACTCGCTGTGTTTAAGTGGTTTCAAACTTGGATTCATCTGCACTGCTACCTGCAGCACACCCCAGCTGTAGCCACAGCAGCAGAAAAGTGGGAACGTGCTTTGCTGCCTTCGGAGATTGTAATGTAAGAAACCCACTGGAAAGTTAACCAGAGTGAACAGGCTGGTGGCAAGTGCTTGGTGGTTGAGTCGGGAGTTTTACTGACTCCCACAGGCAGGTGACACAGGTACCAGTAGCTCACTTTCACATTTGGCAAAAGGCATGTTCCTTCTCTGCCAGGCTGCAATTATCCCACATGCCATAAAACAGAACTGGCAAAGGTGGTGAAAGAAACCCAACTCCACAGAGCGGTTCCAGGGGAGTGACTAGATCTCATAATCTCGGTTATACTGCTTGTTTTCCTAAGCACTTTTACTCTTCCTCCCAGACTAAAATACAGCAGTTAAGTTCATTAAAAACACTTTAAGTTATAAACAGTCACCGTTTTTCATTTCCTATGCAAACAGCACTGATCTGATAAGTGTGTTTCCTTTCCCAGAGCCGTGAATATTTCTTTGTAGAAGAAAGTTTGCTCTGATAAAAGCTGGTTTAGTAAAGTCTGAGTGTGTGATTCTCTTCCCTCTGACAAGTATTTTGCTTCTCACCAATATTTTCTTTTCCAAAGACCTGCCCTGTACAGGGAGTTTGAGATGTGGAAAGAAAAGCTCTCTTCACAATGCCTCATGGAGGTCTTTGATATATTACCCACTATGTGCCTTGGAAAGCAATAAATAGTGCTGGTACATTGGTCAGATAATATATATTAAGAAACACATCCAGTTTACTTCAACTAGCTTCGTTAAAAAAGGTATGTCAGTGTAAAGCAGATTTTTTTTTTTCTGGAAATTTGCATGGATTGCAACGAGGTTTTAAAATACTGCCAGTGTTAGAGATGGTTCTGTTTTCTTCTTGAGATCCTTATTCGGGATCTGAAACAGAGTGGGATGGTAGAGCTGGGAATCATCAGTTTCACTCCTGCCTTTTCTTTCTGAGCTGTTTTTTGCATTATTTCAAGCTTGTGTGGATCCTTCCTTGAGAAGAGCAAAATACACAGCAAAGAGGATGGGGTGCACAGCGGCTGGGAATGGTCGTGCCCAGCTGCTGACAGCCCCAGGAGTTTGTCTGTGTATGTGGCTGTAACGTGGAATATCCTGTGTCCCTCTGCCCACCCAGCCTTGCAGCTTTACCTGGCCTGGAGGCAGGTGCTGAGCCTTTTCCTTGCTTTGTCCCTTGGCTGATGCTTTGAGGAGAGCCCAAGTGCACTGGAAGAACAAATCTTAGTGTCTCAGTGTAGAGCTTGACATACTCCAGCCCCATACAAACTTTTATTATGTACTGTTCAGTGACCCCACTTGTTATCTGCTTTGTAACAGACCTGGAGAAGAGTCCAGGCCCTCACAGTGAAGGAGATTTATAGTTCATCCCGTCTGTAGCTCCCAAATGTGCAGAGATTCATTTGCCAGCAAGGATGTGTTGTGCCGCTGCTTCATCCAGAGCTGATCTGGGGCCAAACACATCCTTAGAAACACCTGGTATATGAATGGTATAAAAAATAAATTATTACTTTCTTAAAACAAGAGCAGAACTAACCTTGTCTGGAACAGAAAACATGCCCTGTAGAGCTAAATGCTACTTTTATTTTTAACTCTGGAATGTTTGGAGTGTCTGTTTGAAAATGAAATAACCTCATCATGGTTTATGGGCACATTTTACACACATGCATCATCTCTCTACAAACAAATCAGTTGTTATGCTAAGGAGAGAATGTAACGGCTACAGCCAAGACATCTTTCAAGAAATAGCTCCGAAGAGAAGTACAAACTCTTGACAGTGATCTGAAGTGTGAAAAACCTCTGTTCAGTTCCCTGCTATTCCACAGGTTTCTTCTGTGACTTTCGGCGAGTTAGTTAATGCCTTGATGCCTCCCTTTAATATCTCTAAAATTGCTATGAAAGTATTTTCCATCCTGCAGCACTACCATGGGGATCAGTGCATCTAGAGTGTATTGCAAGGCAAAGTGGGGATTAGATGCTGTGGAAATTGGGGCCAGGCCAGTGCTTGGGACCACAGGAGGAGCTCCCTGTGTGCACGATGCGAATGTGCCTGGTTTGTCTTGTGAGGGAACAGCAGCGTGGGCTCTGTCCCGTCTGCACACAGTGAGTTGAACCTCTGTTTCTAGGTCGTGTTATTTCTCAACCACTGAGTCTGCACATCAAGCCTTCATGGAACAGGGCATCCTCTTGCCTAATTGCAAAACTCTGCTTGAAAATCAATCAAGACAGCAGGCTCCTAAATCATCATTTTCTTGCAACATCCTTTTTTTCCCGTTTCATGTGGAAACTCACTGACACTCTAAGAATTAATGCCAGTGATTTGTGAACCATTTAGTTATGTCAAGATTATCCACGTCTGTAAAACTAGCCTGCAATTCATTAGCTGGGTCAAGTATATTAATGATGCTTCATATCGCTGATGACATCACATCCTGGCCTAATTACATGTGCTTTTCTTAATTTTGATTTCTTTTTTTCTGCCTAGCTAATATTGCTCTGTCCAAAACATGCTGTCACTAGCTCCCAGTATTATTGGCCAGATTGCCCTGAAAAACCTCCTATGCAGGCAGGGAGGACAAAAGGAGAAAGCTGTGTTATGAAAAAGGTGCAGGGTGGCTGTGCAGGGCCTTTTCATGCAGCTCACGTTTATGTTAAAGTACCATGGGCAGAGAGATTCTGCTGAAACTTATAAATCCAGGCTTTCACAGGTGTTCCTGTGAGGGAGGTCCTTACCTCCCCTTGAGGATTTAACCACAGACTGCTGATGGTCCCCTTCGATGCCAACTCTGATAGGTTAAATTTCAGCAGTAACAGCAGGGATTTCAACACATGAAGAAATGTTCAATATCTATGGATTTTACTTTTGAAGGGAAAAAGCCATTAGGCTTGTAGAAATGTAAAACTTTGTTGTTTCTGTGGCTAGAGTATGTTCAGACAGTGGGAAGGGCACCTGATTTTGAACTGACAGAGAGGCGTAAATGGAATCTGAAAGATTTCTAGTAAAATTGGCTAATTCTGTCCTTTGGGGCTGGATGGGAGGGCTCCATCTGATGAGGTTAGTGACTTCAGCTAGTAAAGAGGATTGGTCTGAAAGTAGAGCAGGAGCCTCAGTAAATCTTGTTTGGTGAATTGTGCTTAGAGCACGTGCTGTGTCTCTCCAAATGCCTCTGCACAAACCCACTAATTCTCCAGCCATATAGTCATTTTTTTGCCTCCAAATCTAATAGTGTATTTGCATTCCTTCTTGGTAAGAGCTTGAGGATTTAGGAGACCAAGACTCATTTTCAGAGGAGATGCTTTGTTATGCGCCTGCGTGGGTTCTGTGGTGCTGGGTGAGAGCAGCTGCAGCGTGTTCCACAGAACCCCTTCACTGAGGGTCCCGGGCGGGGCCAGACCCCTGCCAGCCAGCTGTTCCCCACCCAGGGCGGTGACAGCCAGCCACCACCCTGCGCATGTTGGTTCCTGGCGCTCCCAGAGGCTTCGGAGGTGGCTCTTGGCCCGGACTACTGTAGATTTTATTGGGGGGGACCCCAGGGAAGAGAAAGGTCCCACATCAGTGGCCCAGGAACCAAGAGAGCGAACTTCTGTTGGGGCTGGGGGTTATAAGGGAGTCCCAAAGTGGGTGGGGTGATACAAAACAGCCAGTGGGGAGAGAGGGGAAAGGGGTGGGTGATACAAAACCAACCGGTGGGCACAGAGGGGCAGGCATAGGGGGCTTTGGTTACACCTTGCAGGGGTACATGAATATTCATAAGAGTGGATGGGAGAGGCTTCTTACAACAAACCTGGAAGAGGCTTTCTTGGACCCAACCATGGTCCCTTGGTCTTTTGGTCCCCCCGCTACCAACTCATTGCAACAATGCTTCAGGCCAGATTTGCCAGGACATACTCCCCGTGCCTGCCATTTGCTGTTGGTTGGATAAGACCCAGTGAGATGCCTTATGGACGTGAATCATCGGGCACTGACATTTTAAAAGTACAGTTTAGAGTGTTTGGACCTTAGGAACATAATTTTGGTTGTCTTTCACTGAGATGTGTGTTTCTAAGAACTGGGGTGAGTCACTTTCAGAGATGCCAGCACTGTGATTGTGTGGGATACACCTTTCTGAGCACATTCAGAATGCTCGGGGTGACCCTGCTCGATTGGCCATGGGCAAATGCTAAACGTGTTTTTGTTGGGTTTGAGCATGAGTAGTCTCTAGTGAGTTATCTGCCTCTCATCTCTCTAGACACTGGATATGCAATGAAATGAAGAAATACATCCTGTCATGGGCAAAGGAGAGCTCAGGCATGCAGAGGAGGAGGGAGGTGCTTGAAGTTAATGGCAAGGCTTTTACAGTTATGAGACAGTTGTGGCTGGGAATGATACATAATAATGATGCCTGTTTATGCCCACATTTGCTGTTTTCTAGGTAGTAAGGACTTGTTGCCATCCTTCCATGGTAATTTTCTGAATAAAATGCTGAAAGGACTGAATTTGTAGCTTTTTTTCAGTTACATCAGAAATCACTGGTTCTGGTAAATAATAAATAATCCTGCTTTTGGGAGTTTGGTTTCCAGCCAGGTAGAAATGGGCTTCCTCTTCCCTTACAGGCAATCCTGCACTTGCCATTCTCCTGCAAGGGCTTGGATCACTGGTGCTCTGCTGTGTGCTTTTGGGAACAGCCTCCCCTTCCTGGCTGTGGCAGGGTTTCCCAGACAGGGGGCTCTGGCTGGCCCTTCTCGGCATCCAACTGCATGTAAGTGCAAAGAGCTGATCCAAAACATCTTGAAGCCAGCCTTTCCTCTGCTCTTGCAAATGTTTAAATTGTTCTGTTTGAATGATGAAAATATTATGTTTTAGGGCTGCCTAGGCTTTGCTTTCTCTCCCCTGTGGCAGCCAGCTCCAGCTCAGACTTACTGCAGGGCAAGATTCAACAGTCTTAGAGATTTGTGACCCTGTGTCCAAGGCCAGGAAACTCTAGTTGAGCCAAAACCATTGGCATCACTGCTGAGAGTTAATAAATGCATTCATTCCTGTAGTACATTTTTATTGGCATGAGCAAGGCTTAATACATACCACCTTGTTTTTCTCTGTGCCTGAACAAGGAAAGTTGTGCAAGCCGGACTTACCAGTGATTAAGAGACGTAAGCAAGTTGGACTGATAAGATCATAGATTTTATGACCACTCCGTGTCATTATATCATCTTATCTGAGCTCCTGTGTAGCACAGGCTGTAGAGCTTCATCCTTTATTCTTCTTAAGCCAATATATTTCGTTAGAGTGAGATTTTTCTCTAGAGGCTAACAGACATTACTCTCTGGATTTGAGTTCTCATGGGCATGCTGCAGAATCACAAGCAGCTGGCTCAGAGCTTCTAAGGCAACTTCTGTTCGTGGTTCCAGATGTGACATTCCTGACACTTCCGTAAAAGACATGCAAAATTAAAGTAATTAAAAATACCTATGACTTGTCCTGGATCCAGTCCCTCAGGATGCACTCCTTGCACGTGGATTGCTTCCTTCCAAGAGCACATCTCCAGCCCTCTATCTCCTCAGTCATCTCTCCCACCACATTTCTCAAATGCTTACAGTTGCTGCTCTTTCTTGAGTATGTCTGAGATGGGGTCCTGAGGGTTCTTTTGATGGGCTGATGCTTTGGAGCCTTTGGGGTTTTTTCACAAGTTTCACAGCTGGCTGGACACAGGCTGTGCCCGGCACCTGGCAGAGGCATCACTGCAGCCCCAGCTACTGAAACCTGCCCAACGCAGCTCTCGGGCTGAGTTACCGGGGTGCTGATGCACAAACTGGGGCTTGTTCATGGAATATTTGGGTCCTCAAGCAGAAATTGCTCGGGCATCAATGCATGGGCTGATTGGGTACTCATGCATAAAACACATGCTTGGAGCCTCAGTTATTTGGGTGCTCATGCATGAAGTGTTGGAGAGCTGAAGCATGACCTGATAGGACATTCAAGCATACACTGATCAGGCACTTGTGTACCACTAACTGGGTGCTCATGCATGCACCAGTTGGGCAGCCATGCACAAACCAATCATGTGCTCATGCATTAATTAATTGTACACTTACGAACAAATTAATTGGCTGCTTGTGCACAGACTGATTGGGCAATCGTGTGTGCACTAATTGGGCACTCATGCATTAATTGGGTGCTTATGCATGAACTGCTGGAGCATTCCTGCATAAACTGGCTGGGTGTACAGGGGTGAAGCAATTTTTGCACTCGTGTGTGACCCAATGGGGTGCTCATGTGTATTGTTTTGGCACTTCTGCATGAACTAATTGGGTGCTCTAGAGTAAAACCCATAAACCCTGCAATTTATGCCCGATACTCCCATTTCTGTGCCTTCCAAAACCTTCAGCACTTTGGGTGGCTTGGAATCGAGTTTGAATTGTGCAATTTAGGCCTAGAGCTGAGTTGGGACAGTAATTAGAAACAGATGGCCCAAAAGAAGAGCTCCCTCTCTTGCAGAGATTAATGACCATCAGTTATGTGTTCTGTGCCATCCTAGAACGTCCTCCCAGCTCACTTACCTGCTGTTCCTGTCCTTGCTCTTTGTACACACCAGATCCCCTTTGTTCCAGATCACTCCACTGTTCTCCCCAAGCCTCTTTTTTCCTTCACAGCCTGTAGTTTTAGAGCTCATGTTCATTGCATTCTTTACAGAGAGCAGCTTTAAGCTAAACTCTACCTGTTTCTTTCCTTTTGTGTCCTTGGGTCTTTCTCAGGTCGTATGTGCGGGCGTGCCTCTGTGCTGGCTGAAAGTGGCTTCTTTTAATCCTGAGACTGACATTCAGGTACTCACCCAGTAAGGCCTTATTCCCTGAAGGAATACTGATTATATTATAAAGGGAATCAGCACCTTTTTTCAGCGTGAAGTGTCGGTCAACAACCAAAATTGGTGGTAGAGTGAGATGATCTCCTTAAGATCTCATGACCTACCTTAAGACTGCCACCACAGCTAAGAAGAAATTGAAATACTGCTTGCAGTACAATCTGTTGTGGTAAATATGTACCAAATATATCATGTAAGTACATATGTGAAACACATGCCTATGGCTCAGGCTGCCATCACCAGATGGCCCTATTCCACACACACCCATCCCTCCATCCTCTGGTGGTGGTGTAGGGTGGGATGCTCTTCTGGGAGAGCCAGCGAGCAGCAAGAGAGTTGCTGTTTCCTTAATGTCTCCAAGTAGATTCAGTACTTGTGACAGAGAACTCCCCAGGGAACAGGCAGTTGTGCTCGAGGGGTTTTTTTGTTGGCTCTTTGTGATTGTTTCTCTTCAAAGACTAAGAGTCGTAGTGTGACCAAAATCAAGCTATACTTAAAAAAACCTCCCAACCAACCCCCCTGCCCCACAGATGTGATGGCACCACTTTCTTGTCTAAAGGGAAACTGATCTCTGGATGAGCTGCAAGGGGCAGCTGGTTTGTCCACTTGCTCATACAGGCCAGGGGTGTGAACATGCAGGTTGGTTACCAGAGGTGTGAACGTGCAGGCTGGTCCCCTGCACCACCACAAAACTGTATTTCTGGTGCTGGATACATGCTTTTGTTTTTGATTTCTAGGAACTGTCATTCAGAATTTGTAACTATACATATATGCAATTCCTGCTGAAGTCAGTAGGTAGGTTTTTGTGCAGAAAATGTTGAAGAAATCAGCTCTGTGGGTGGCATTCATCCAACTTCATGTTTTATTGGTCTTAAACAAGCAGCACTACCCTGTTGGTCGCTATTGCATATTTCCAAGAGGCTGATATTGTGGTTTTGAGGTTCCAGGCAGGAGCCTGATTGGAAATAAGGCACAAATAAGATACAACAGCTGTCTGCAGCCTCTTGTCCTGTGCTCGTGAGGTGCAATTCCAGCAGTCCAGACCTACAGTGCAGCAACATAAAGAAGGAAGTAGTAGACCAGCTCCACTCAGGACTTTCCACTCTAGAAACACAAGGGTTGGATGTTTCAAACTGGATGGCAACTGGAATGTAACTCTGTTCAGCAACTGGGAGAGCCCTGGCACTGGCCCTGGAGCCCAGTTTGGCTTTCTGGGGCTACTGGTGGGCTCCATACTCTATTGGCTGAGAGGGGCAAACTGCAAGGAGATCCTGGTTGCTGTGGTTAGCACAAGGTGGAGCCTTTGCTGCCCAGTGCCAGAGGTCTTCCTCTCCCTTTGTTTCCTCACTCTTGCCAGCTGCTTTGGGCAAAACAGTGCCTGTGTGTGCCTGGCCACTTTTAGCAGCAGCACATTCTTCTGCCAGGTTCAATGGACAGGTAACCATGGCCTCTTCATCTGTGGGACTCTCCTTGCAAAAATCAAAGCCCTGATGGTCCCCAAGGCAGAGCCTTGCTATGGTTCATCTTTGGGATGGATGCTGCACATGACTCATGTGAACAATGAAGCACCCTGAGTAAAGATGTGTTAGGACAAAGCTTTTTTTTTTGTTACAAGGAATTTTTTGGGTCTTTCCAGGCTTTTGCAGAGATTCATTGTTAAACTTCAGGCAAGCATGTTGTCTCCCTTAGTTTATGCAGATATAAAACAAACGTGCCAATGCCTATTTATCTGATGAACAAAGTACCACTGGAGCAGAATTTTGGCTTCTGTTTCTGGCTCTGCCATTGATCACTGCAACATATTAATGGACTTGACCTCAGTTAACATATTGATAAATGGGAGATAAAAATATTAATTCCCTAGCAGGTGCATTAAACTAGTTGTAAAGCACTCTTAGAATCATCAGTGTGAGATAGGTTATCCCGGGAAGTGGTGTGATCCATGCTGGTGTGATGCATTTCCCAAATCTGGTCCGGGTTCTGTACTGGGGAAGGGGCTGTTGGAGCTGCAGTTTGCAGGTGGCAGATGGCTTCACTCTGTCTCCTGCATTAGGTGCTGTCTGCTTCCCCTGCAATCATTTATGGCATTGTATGGTGGGGCAAAATCCATCCCAGACAGGTCTGAGCTCAACTGGGGCTCCCAGTTGCTACCCCAGTACAACAGATCCCCCACACTGCAGCCGTGTGCTCTGCAGGGCTGGAGCCTCCGTGTCTGCCAGGTTGCTGCCAGCTAATCAGAGAGGTAGTTAGTAAGAAAATCCAGGGTTATTTCCATCTGGTAAACAGAAAACATGGAGCAGCCCTTCCCACAGTTTGTTGCTCCCTGTTCAGATTATTCATTTCCACACCATTAAAATGCGAATGTAATTCCTGCCCTTTAAACTAATTAATGTTAAAATTCTTTCTCCAACCACTGTGTAGTCTAAATGAAAGCTGGGACTGAGTAAGCCAAGGATGGAAATGAGAGCATTACCTAGTGCTCCGCTCAGTGCCGCATTCCTGAGGTGTTTTATCTGATCCTGTACAATTGCCACAGGCCTTTTGGGGTCGGATTCTGCTCCTCTCTGTGCTGAGCTGCCTGGGGGGAGCTGCCTCAGCAGAGGGGATGGCTTTCACCAGTGTAGGGCTGCTACAAGTGAGGAGAGAGTTGGAGCCAGTGCCTCCTTCCTGGCAGGAATGAACTGCACTAGTTGAAGAGAAACCTTAATTGCTGCTGAATCAGTTAGGCCATCTTTAATCAAATCCTCCTCTCCCCAGCTTTGACATGTGATTTTTATCTTATTCTCTGTTAACAGTATTTAGTTATATTAATGGCTTTCCTGGCATGAGCCAACATGGTTTTTTGACCTATTTGATTCTGGTAATTCTTTCTCTTACACGAGGAATAGCCCCATCATATTTGCCAATCAGAATTACACCAGTTTTGCCCCAAGTTTGTGCAGTGAGAAGAACAAGTTACCCACACAGGCACCTGCCTGTGGTTTCTTCGCTGCTGGCCCTGTCATCGGGGATGCCACCAAGCCCCTGCTGACTTCCAGCAGCGTGAGCTCTGAAAGCCTTGTCCTGGGGACCTGCTGGCTGTTCCCAAGATGATGCCTTGCTGCCAGAGGGAAATCAAAGGGCACAAATGAGCGGGAGGCTTCAGTTCCTTCTTCCCCGCTGAGCACTGGGACAGCGATCATCTTCATTTGGAGCAAAGTGTAAAGTTACAAACTAGCCCACAGTAAGTTATTACTCAGCACAAATGAGCCTATAATAATGTGTCCATCTGCACTTATAAATAGGAATTTAACATGAAGCTAAACCAGTTAAAATCACTGGAGCTGTCCCTGGCTGCTCGAGGAGTGAGGGTGGTGCTGTGTGTGAACAGGCACTCTCAGGATACTTGGACATGAGTGAGAGAAGGCAACAGAAACCAGGAGTGAAGAGACACTTTATGCAGCTGATCCTACTGCTACGCGGAGTTGTTTTGTGCCGTGTACTTTCTTGTGCTTTATTGAGTTTAATTTTAAACATCTCACTTGATGGGACTTCCACAGTTTCCCTTGGGAACTCGTTCCTAAGCCTGCCCTAAATTTCCCTTCATCCTTATCTTAGATCTTCCCTTTTTAAAGCACACTAATGAAGTGAAATACTCCTTTCCCTCTTCTCTGTGTTTCTTACGATATTAAAATATATTCCTCCACACCTGGGTTGGCAGGGAGGAATTTAAATTCATTCTGCAGCTATGCTGGAGCACTGAAGAAATGCTTAACTTGATGGGAAAGGGTTTTAATAAACCCCCTGCAACTGCAGCCAGTGGTAGACTCAGGGCTTGTCTTTATGGGGCTCATCTTTCAGTGATTCAGTGTATCCTGGCCCATCAGAGAAGAACAGTAGGAAAATATATGTTCTCCAGGATTTTCAAGTATCCCAGGAGCCTTCAGAGCAGAGGAGCTTTCTGCCAGGAGTGTGTGTCACTAGAGCAGGGGCAGGCTTTTGTATCTGGCCAGCACAGGGAACCTCCAGAAATGGAGCTTAGGAGCCTGCCAGTGGGTATTAACCTCCTCTAATCAACAGCTGCTTCACTGCTAGGTGTTAAGTTTATTTTGCTAAAACTGCACAGAAAAAGGGAAGGGTTTTTTTCTGGTCTTCTAGGCTACGCTAAAAAAAACCTGAAAAAAGAAATCACTGCAATTGATTGTAACTAAAGTATTTTTTTCTGAGAGTTATTAATAAATTAATAAACAAGATGTTTTATTTAGAAGCTTTTTTTATCTTACAATTTTCTTGAATAAAAGTGAACTAAATATTGACCTGGGTATTTTGAACTGAAATATTGGAATGGTTAATTTTTCTGGATTGTGTTTTCTTCCACCCTTGAAATCTTCTTTACCAGTATTCATGGAAAAGTCATGCCTAATATTTCAGAATGGCCTGACCAGATTTCAAAAAAGAAGCCACAGTATTTTTTTTGTCCATCTATGATTTTAATAAAAATTAAAACTGAGGTTCTTCTTTTTTTTTTTTTCCACAGAGATAAAGAACCCGAGGGAATGTTGGTTTGAACTTTGCATTTATGCATTTTTCTTTGAAAATGTCTTGGAGTGGAAGGGAAACAATGTAGGGAATAAAAGAGAACAAAGCTTCACTGCAGAAACGAGCATGATGACAGTGCAGTGAGGCAGTTTATGACCAGAATTGTTCAAACAGCTGGAGATTGTATTACACTGTTTATCATGTTTAAATCCGTGTCAAAATGACATATATTGTGGAAGTTTTTGTGTGAGATTGGGAACTAGGTATTATGTGAAAAAGTTAACCATATGTTATAATATTCTTCTGGGGACAAGAAATCTAGCAGAGACTAAAGGGAAGAGTGAGTTCACCCGAGAAGTCGTGTCCTCCTGGGACAGAGGGGATGGTGTGGGCTGCATGCAAAATACGTGGGTGGTTTGCAGAGCTCTATGAGTCATAGAATTAATTTTACTTCCCCCCCC
>VZTA01027678.1:422273-447557 GCA_013398855.1 Mohoua ochrocephala | reverse complement strand
TGATCCCGAAGGGTCGGACTGCGGTGGTACCAGAGGGTGGGACTGCGCTGATCCCGAAGGGTCGGACTGCGGTGATCCCGAAGGGTCGGACTGCGCTGATCCCGAAGGGTCGGACTGCGCTGATCCCGCTGCTCCCGCCGCCTCATCCAGCGCTCAGCAGCCGCACGTCCCTGCAGGAGGTTCTGACCCCGCTCTGGACGGGAAGCTGGCAGACGGCTCGCTGCAAGGTGTTGAGGGGAAAATAGATTAGTCTGAGACAGAGCGAGTCTCAGAGCTGTCATGGTGCTTTAAAAAATAAAGCTTGAGGTAAACAAAGCAACACGCCTGCTTCCACGCAGTCTGTGGGATCGCTGCCGCCAGCCTTTCCGAGCGGCTCAGGAATTCCACCTATTTCCGACCCCAGCTCCTCTCTGCCTCCCAGTGCTGACCAAGGCTGTCCAGACACACGGTGAGCATTAACTCCTGCCGAGGGAGCCGAGGCACCACAGGACAAAGGGCTCGGCCTGGGCTCTGTCCCACGGCACAGCAGCGCATGGGGACTCGGCCACGGCTGCCAGCTCCTGAGCCTGATCATGGTTCCTTGGCTTATGCACCGAGTGTTTTGTACTTCAGGCCTTTACATTTCAAATGTGTTAAACACGAGATCATTTAATACTTCTTCTGAGATAACCGGATGGGGTTTGCCTCTTTTTTTTCTTGTTGCTGCTGCTGCTGCTGCGACAGTAGATGCTGCCCTGCTGTAGCTGGGGAATGGGAGCAGCTGCACAAGACTGAGGAAGTTCAGCAAATATGTGACTAAGGAAATGGCCAAAGATACAGGGAGCGTAGGTATGATCACATCGCTGCTTAATTAGAGATTTCCAGGCATGATCATTTCCAGCAGAAATCCTTTTAAGTTGACTTTTTGAACGAGGTGGTAATTGGCACCCCTGATACGGAGCTGTGTGCGTGGCTGCTGCCCTGCCTGCCCCTATCAGAGTTACTGCAAGGAAATGAGGATTTTCTGCCCGCCGCTCAGATTTTGCAATTCTTTTATTAATTGGATTTGACTCGAGTCGGATGAAATTGAAGCTGTCCTGCCACTCAGCTCCCATTTCAGCTCTCCAAACAAGGCGTGCATGATGCGTACTTAATGTTTTTGCTTGTTGCTTGTTAAAAGGATGAATTTTGCCCTGTGTGGCACATCGTGGTGAATAAAAAACAGCCCCCAAGGCCTAAGCCCTTCCTCCAGGCTTTCTGGTTTTGTCTCCTGTAGTCGTGCTTTACCTGTTGCAGGAGAGCACGCCAGCCACAGCTCATTTCCTTGGATGGAGGAGAAGCAATTTCTGCCAGAAGAACTATAAAAATAGCATCCTCCTTAATCCCTGCTCTGATTTCCACCATGAGTGACCGTTAGGCATGAAAATACCAGTAAACTTTACTGGCAGTAAAAAATTATATATATTATTTGAAAACCAAAAAAGAGGCAAGAAAAAATGTTATGGGACCATTAAAAGCTTCCCGAGGAATCCTCTTTTCATGTTTGCCCTGGGAGTTTCAGCTGCTCTGATATGAATAGTCTTACTGAATGCCTTGCATGACTTTTTATAGACGATGAAGCAATTGCTTCTGGAAGAGTTATTCCTAGAGTCTCTTAAAATATTGTCATTTGGGTGACAGCAGCAATTCAGTAATAGTTTTTGCCTTAAAATGATCATATTAAACCAAATTAAACAATAAAACTTTCTTGTGGGATTTAAACATAGAATTATTAATTGCAAGTTCTCCGTTATTAGCTAAGGTTATGTTTAAAGATAAATTTCGTATCTCTAAGACCAGCACTATAAATTACACTGGCTTGAGAACTTGATGTAAATTGATAGAGTTTTTGAGGGGGGGTGGATACATTTCTTGTCTGAACCTCTTTCTCCTTCATTCTTTCCTCTCTTGTTTCCTAAGTGGGTTTTAGAATTTTGAAAGGACAACAAGCAAAAAAAAAAGAAGGGTATTTTTGGGAAAGATTTTAACTGGGAAGCGGTCTTTTATCTAAAATTTAAACATTACTAAAATGCATTTTTATTCTAAACAGGATGCTTTACTTCTTTTTTTTTTGACTGTAGTTTAATTTTTCGTTTAAAGTCTTGTCAAAGGCTATGGATATTTGCCTTTGTAGGGAAATATGATGAACATTTTTACATAATGTATAAATTTAAAAGGAGCAAAGAAAAACTGAAAAATCCATCCATTTCATACCCTGCACAACTTTGACAATTTTTGATGAACTGGACTTAGGTTTTTGTCCATCCTGATTGTAATACAGCCTGAGGCAGAAAAACTGGGAAATAAAATATATATCAAAGCTCTTCTTCTTTAGTAGGTGTGGCTCCAAAAAGATTTAAAATACTTCTAGATTCTTTTTAATTAGTTCACATAGGGGCAGATTTACTATGAAAATTAATGAATCAGGCTCACACCTGCTGCACTGACACAGCCAAATTCTTTCTTGATCTTGAAACTTTGCTCCACTCATGTGTCACCTGCCCATGTAACCAGATAGGTCACTCAATACTTTGTGTTATGCTGTGATGAATCATGAGATGATTCAAAGATCTATTTTTTAAGTGTGTTTAACAGAGGGAAGGAGCAGAAACTTAATTTAATGTCTGTTTTCCACTCATTTGCTGTGAATGGATGGGAATTACACGTGAGTAATCCCATTGGATTTTCTCGTTCATTGCTGACCTGAGTCCTGTGTGGGTGATTTTGGTGTTCAGTGTCACACCCCGTGATGCAGAACTGGTTTACATGGGGCAGCTTTCATTGGTTTCAGTGGAGCTGAGATGAAAATTGAAGGATTCCTTTGATCCCTTTGAATTTCTTCATCCTGGGAGCAAAGCTGGGGTGGTGGAAGCTGGTTGGCATTTGCAGGTGGGCCGCTCACCCCACACTGGGAACCTTGTCAGGGAACAGAACTGCCATCCTCATCCTGAATACCTCTATTTCGTGGCAGCCCACATCAATTTTCCTTTGAATTTCCTGTGTGATCACTTTTTGTCTGATGTGAAGACAACTGTCTAGACATCCCTTTACAAAAAAAAAAAAGGTCTTTCTATCCTGCAGTCTTGAGAGAGGCCAGAGCACAAATACAGGTAAATATAGGGCATGTGAGATTGATTTGAAACCATAACTGGGAAGATGAGTGCTTGCACTCGACTCCGAAAGAGCTGCAGCTCTGTGGCGGTGTCCTACATAGCTTTTAGATCTCACTCCTACTTACCTGCTCACTATTGGTGGGACCAGAGTATTTCATTTCCCCAAGAGACTTAATGGTTTGTATTTTCATAAACAGGCAGTGGTTCCTGGAGGGCTGCAATTTTTTTGTTGGTTTTGTTTTGTTTTGTTCTCGTATGAAAGTATCGTCTTAGCGTCCTGCTATTCATTGCAGTTGGCTTCAGGAAGAAAATAGAGATGTACTGAGCTGGCTGAGTGCCTCATTATTTACAGTGTGCTTGTGTATTTTCAGTGCTTAGTGTTTTCCCTAAAAACTTTATTCCATTTCTTCTGTCTTCACATTTCTTCTGGTCCTAGAGGACATTATACTAACTTTCATATCCGGGTGTGCCGGAGATTGTTCTGTCCCTGGAACTTGTTAGTGTACAACTGGCTTTCCCATGTTTCTCTGATGCAGCCCTTCAGTGCCCAGGGTTTATCCTTCTGGGTCTCCATCTTCTCTGAAATACTCTCCAGCTCAGCAAGGGCAAGTACCTTACAGGCAGCTTTTCCCTCTTGTTTTGGACTGAACCAAAAAAGCCTCAACCTAATGCTCAGACGATATTGAAAGAACAGTAAAAAGGGTAAGTCATGGCTGAAAAGACTCTCCTTTGGCTTCCACACCTCTCCTGTAGCTTCAGCCATCTTGATATTGGGACCTACCAACGTTAAATAAGCTTTCCATAGCACAGGAGGCTGCAGCATCACCCACGTGCTGAACTCCTGCAGGAGATATGTTTTCTTGCCTTGGTCCCAGTCCCTCAGGGAGCATCTGCCGTGGTGCCGGCGGTGCCATTCTGGTGTGTGTGTGATGGCCCAGCAGGAGTGGGGCTTCCTCACTGCTTCCGATAAAATGACTCTGTGACCACAGAATGAATTAGTGTGCATTGCTGAAATTGCCTAGGGGACATCAGAAAAATAAAAAAAAAGTTCAATTGGTTTGGGTTGATACACGACAGAACCGTGGCTGTTTCCTGGTTGTGTGGCACCACTCACACCAGTGCAAAGGCTTGCGCTGTGTTCAGCAGCTGCTTCAGTTATGGTGGTGGCCAGCTTCCCCCTCCAAAATGAAGCTGTTTTGTGCTAAGAAGCACTGTCCTAGTGTGTTTTGAGGGAGTCTTTCTTCACTCCAAAGAAGAGGGCTGGGGCAGGGAGAGGTGATGGTAGGTCGGTGTTACAGGTGGGAACTGTGCAGCGTGAGCAGCTCACCCGAGCCCCAGCAGGAATTCTGCAATAACATCAGGGAATTCACCCAGATCTCACAAATGTCCTGCCTGCTGTTGTGCTCCCAAACTACCCTTCCTCTCTGTTATCATTTCGGTTCCCAAGTTTTCTGCAGTTCTCTTAAATGAATTTCGTTTGGAGACTTTGCGTCTCAAGAAGGGGATCCATGTGAGGCATTGTGCAGGTATTTCAGCATGGAAATATTTTGTTCTTCATTATTTCACTGAAAATTCACTATTTTCTTCAAATGGATTTTTTTTTAAAATGAACTCTGAGTAAACATGTTCTTGAGTATTTTAGGTAGCTAAGAGAAAGCCTTTTGACTTTTATGACTATGATAATCGTCTAGAATTTAATAACTCCATGTGAAAATATCCACTGTTGACTTATTAACCCTTTTGAAGAGCAGTTCTTTGAATATTTTCTTTTGGCTTTAATAGGTCTTGGATTGATACCATAATAGTCTGCTTTCCAACTGAAGCAGATTCAGCCTTTTTAAAAACAGCCAGTGTTAGCAAGAGGATTTTTTGCATCAAATGCACAGTCAGAAGAGTGAAATCAGTGTTCATCTATTGCTTTGCCTGGTTCCTCAAGGCAGCAGCTTTGAGAAAAATGAGTAAGATAGAATCGGAGTTTAGATTAATGTAAAACATTTGCTGGAATTGCAGGTATTTTGAAGATACTACAGGAAAAATTGTGTATAAGAAAAGTTAGAATGAATAATTGTTGCCATTTAAGGGACTTTGGTGCTTCCAGGAGGTAATTCTAAGCTCCTTTCCCATTAATGGTAATTTGCCAGAAAAGAAAGGTACATTACATAAATATTTCAAAGTAACCCGGACAGCAATTTGAAGATATTAAGCTTTCAACTTGACAGCCCCAAGCACCTTGATTCATCTTAACATCCTGTAAGATCTTAAATGCAAACAAGCACTTTACTTGAACAGGACTGACTTCAGGACCAAAATGAGCTTCATTATACAGGGCTGAACGAATATTAGGGAACAATAAATTTTTCCTCAAGCACGTTAAATATCTCAACTGGAAGAAGAGCAATGGGGATGGACACGTGAAGCAAACCAGAGTCATTTTTCTAAACAAACCCTGGATCTGCAGTCTGCACACAGCAAACCTGTATCTCATCTGCTCTCATCTCTGCACAGCTCTGTTTGGATTGGACTCTGCTTCCCCAGGAAGGGGATAGGTACTAAAGAGAAGACAGGTAGTGACAGCAAGGAACCAAACTTCCTTTAAAAAAAGCTTGCAATGGTCATGATGCCACTTCTGGAGAGCATACAGGATGCAAAATCGTCTGAGGCAGGGTTTTGTTGGTTAGAAAAAACCCTTGGAACTATGGAATTTGGTGATTATTAATACATGTTAGTTCTAGGACTATGCTAAAGTAATCTGTAGCCCGTGAGTGAAGGTGGAGGAGCTGTGGTCAGCCACTGGAGGAAGGCAGGCAGTCTTGGAGAAACAGATCTGGCAATAAGGCTCATGCTGGGGTCTGTGTTTGCCTGGGCTCAGTGAGGGTTTGCTGCTCATCCTTTGGCACTTCCTCTTGATGCTGCTGCTCAGAAATTAGAAGCAAATTCAAGGTACAGCTCTGTGTTTAACAGATGCCAATCAGAGAGTCCCTCCCCCTCCTGGCACTTTTCTTCTTTCTCTCCTGTCTCTTTTCCTGCCTGTGCCCCAGGTACACATTTAAAGTCAGCAGCCCTGCTTTGGGCTTCCTATTTTTATTTTAAAGCTCCCAGTTACAAGAGAGTTCTGTCTGTCTAAGTTCCTGTGAAGTGTTGAATTTCTCTCTCTGTGGTTGTAGGGGTTTTTTGGTTTAATTTTGGTTTATTTGTTTGTTTATTTGTTTGTTTTTTGTTGGTTTGGTTTTAATGTAGCAAAAAGAGAAGTGACTTCTCTTAATTCTCTGTCAAGTACGGGCCTGCAGGAGGGAAGGCACAGTGCTCCAGTCACACTAAGGTTCGTTTGCCAGTCTGCTCAAGAAAGTAAGTTACAGCCAAGAATACAGGGATTTGATTCCTAGCTGGATTTACTGGACAGCAACTGGTGTGGCGAGCTGTTGTGGTATCTTAGACCTTGTAATTAGTTTGGACCCTCTTTTTGAACATCTATTTGACACACATTAGGGGATTCCTAAAACAGGGGTTGCAGTGATTTGTGGTCATTAAAGATTATTCTCCTTGCAGTAATCTCTGGGACTGATATATAAACTCTGTATAAACAAATACCAAGAGATTGTCTCTATCTTGAAGAACTTAACAATCTAAATAGAAAAAAAAGACAAACAAAGGATTATGATCACCAGGGCTGGGTGGAGCTAAGAACAAATCCCGAATCTCTTGCATTACCCTTTGCAACATGTCTCTTCTTGTTCACTCAGATCATCTGGATTTTTTTTTTCTTCAAGTAAAAGGAATTTCATGCCAGAGGTTTGGCACAATCCCAGGTTGGATAACTCTGGGTGTTTACACTGTCATTGAAGGAGAGTTTTCTGAGCAATCAGAGGTTACAGCCACCAAGTCCTGAGGGCACAAACCAGCACTGCTGAGGCCTCCCAGCTTGTGGCCAAGAGTCTCTCTGTCCTTGCTTTGTGACCAGGCTGTCACACAGGCAGTGGAGCTGCTTCCAGGCTCAGTTTGAGTCGCCTCTGGCCAGCAAAATGCAGCAATTAGGTCAGCACATAGTTGCTTTTATATTGTCCTTCTCACTTTCCAGGCTATGTGGGAGAACTGTGCTTTGGGATGTAGGTACCCACCAGTGTAGTTTATGCCCTGGATTTCCTGGAGTGGGCTCACATGCTCTATTTCCTAGGCTACGCTGTAAGAAGATGTTGCTGTTTGATGTTATGTGTTGTTCTGCTTCAGCTCAGAAGCCGCTGCCTCACTGGTGGGCACAGTGGGCCCTTGGAGAGGCTGGGTATCACTTGGAGTGTGTGAGTCAGTGGGTTTGGGGGGTTAGAAAATACTGAGGGTGGGCTGTGACATTATACTGTGATTATTCCTGAACACACAAACATTCTCCAGTCCATCATTATGGGGAAAAGGGCTGTGGGAAGCTGTCTCCTTCCCGAGGCAGTGCCATGGGACTGACGTTTGTGTCTCCCACACTGAGCAAAGGCTCGGGCATCCCTCACTGAGTCAGTCAGTCTCTTTGGCTCAGCTCTGGCACCAGCTGTTCAGAGGCAATGTATGTGGCAGAGAGCACAGGGGGAGGGCAGAGAGGGGAGTTTGCCTTCTGAGCAAAGGCTGTGTGGGACACAGCAGAAAAGTCTGTATTTCTTGCACCCCTTCATGCTGTGGTAGAGTTTGACCTACCCTGGTCCTCAGTTCATCTTTTAAATCTGTTGTAGGACAGGTGCAAGAGTTGATAACTACCTAATTTGGTGATGTTGAGCTCACAGGTTAGTGTCTGTAAAATGTTGGAGGAAGGCTAGGTGGTACTCTTGAGCTGGATTTTGCCAATGCTCACCCAAGAGGAAAAGTGCTGTGGAAATCAGCAGAGGCACTTGCTCTTCTGAGCCAGGTACTCTTCCACATTCTAGGAGGTAGCAGAAGGTGCTCTGTTGGTCCTCAGGCTGCAGTCCAGGTTCAGTCAGGAAAACACTTAAGCACGTGGTTCGTTTGAGGCATGGGTGTGTTGCTGCCATTCAGGATTTGTGTTTGCTTTGCTGAGTGGGGACAAACTGCGCTGCTTGATCTGCTGGCCAGAGCTGAGCGAGCAGGTCCTTAATTCATGATGCCTTCTCTGGATAAGGTCTAAGTGCATTTGATGAAAGGGTTTTCTATCTCAGGCAGAGCGTCTTGTGCCATCAGTATAACCAGCATTTTTATGCTGTCACTCAAGGGAGCTGCAGGAGAAGCGAGTGCTGATGTCACAGCAGCAAATAACATAGTCCAGAGGACAAATTTATAGGAAGCTGAACTGTGAATTCCTAGGAAATTGCTGCTTGTCGCAGAGGAACATAATATTATAAAAATTAAAATATATAGCTGATCTATAAATTTTGCCCTTAGTTCTCTTGGCTCAGGAGGTTTGGGAGCTTTCTCTCCATGTACTGAAGCTGTGTATATTATGCACATGGCACAGTGTTCTGAAGGCTCATCTGGTCCCTGCTGTCACTATCCCCAAATACTGCTGTTGTGGTGTGGTGGGTACAGTCCCACAGACACGTCAGTCTGATATCTTGTGAAAAGCAGCACAGGTTAATGATAATAGGATTAAGATATCTGACCACTGTAATTATGCATTCACGTGTTTTCAAGTTGTTCCTAAAGAGAAGAAAATTTCAGTGTAAGAGAGTATACTGGAAAGACTGAACTTCTCAACCCAGCATCAGGAGGGATAAACTGTATTTAAACAATATGTTTAAATAAAGTCTGAATTGATACTGATTCATTCCAGATGAGACTTTGGGATCTGTAAGATGTGTGGGCTTGCTGTGCTATGCTCTAAACTTTTTATCAGAAATAGTCACCCTCTGTACTAAACCAGGCTTGGACACATGATTGTGACAAGCAGCAGTGTCCCTGGCCTTGGCTCCTTATCAGCTTTAGTGACCTGGGTAGTGGCTTGGAAACAATTCCTCTGGCTGGTGTGTGGGTGCAGAGATCACTGAGTCACCTCGCAGGGCGCCTTCCCAGATCTGATGCAGCATTTTGCAAGCCAGTTTCTCTCTGGGAGATGAGGATTCCGGTTTCCTGAATTCAGTAACTGAATGTTAGATTGGGAGATGCTATATAGATGCAGTGTTACATTTCTTTGTACTCTTTAGACTATCCAGTGTCCTTTTTGTCCCTCATTTCAGTGCATACTTTTGTAAATCTCCATAGTCTCCAATTAGTGCATTTTTTTTAGTTTATGTTCACAGCATGATATTACTATTTAATGATGTCTGTTTTGGTGCATCTTAAAAGACCTGGCAGGAGGACAAGCATGTTCCTCTTCTCCTTGGTTCCTCACTATACCTTCAAATACCCAGCACAAAGGAAGTTCTTAAGTCCATGCTTATACCTTCCTTATTCAGGGTGGCATGTAGACACAGTGTAATTTAAACACGTTTCTGAGTTTGTGTTTGGTATTCTTTTGAGAATAAAGATGTTTTCCCAAATTGGGAGAACACTTCTGTAGAGGTTACTGAGCAAAGCTTCACTTCTTTGGTCACTGGGAGTACGGACATGTTCTGGTTTGCAGCGCTGGCTCAACTGAGTCAGTTGGTAGAATTACTTACCAGTAAGCAGCCTAACAGAAGGCACGCAGAGAGCTCCCCAAGCCCGAGAGCTCCCTGAGTTCTGCACCTCAGTTTACTTGAGATGTGGTTCCTCTTTAGCTGGTATTTGGTTGTGAAGCTGAAGCTCTGCCTCGAGCTTCCCCACTGCGTGTGGCGTTGGTCGGTCACTGAGCCCCAGTGCCCAGCTGCAAATGCTCCAGGAGATCTTCTCTTCCTTTATCTGTCTGATCCCTTTTCTGGTCTGCTCCATGGAATCACACAAAGGGGCCTTATGTGTCTGTGTATACATATATGTGTATGTATATGCACACATACATCAGATTCTGTTCTGTCTCCACGCTCAGGGTTGCTGAGGAAAACTTCCGAGGAAGAGGCGGCCAGCTGTACACTGAAGCTCTCAGCAAAGAAAGCCAAAGCCATCTCCAGTTGTGAGAGTGTTTAATTGCTCTCTGCACAGTTCACTGATTTCAAGGCCTATAGGGACCCCTGTGATTCTTTTGCCTGAACACCTGCACGTTACAGCCTGTGGCATTTCAGTGTTTTCTGCATTACAGCCATTAAGATGTGGCTGAACCGGAACGTGCCTCTGAGAACACCATCCAGTCTCAATTTAAGCTTCTTTTAGCAAAAAGGACCTCATAGAGTTAGAAGGAAATTAATTTCTAGTATTCCAGATATGCACAGTACCCTCAGAGTACTTCAGCTTGAAAGACTTCAGGTGAGGACCCAGCACCCATGCCCCACAGCTTGCATATGCAGTCATTAATTAGTGTGACGAGCTTCTGTGCTATTTCATGTCTCAATACTTCTTGATTCAGTTTGTAGTCACTGAGCTTTTTAATGCCTCTTTCTACTTGACTGAGGTAGCAGATTAAGACACCGCGAGGCTTGTTCCATTTTGAGTCTCTCCTTGGTGGAGCCTTCCAACATCATTCCAGCCAGGAGGTGACCAGCTCAGGCTGTGGAATGTAGAGCTACCTGTGGGTTTTGTCTGTGTGTAGGTTGGAAGGTGCTGCTTTTCAGTCCTGTTGTCAAACTTGCAGGCAATATCCATGTGAACTTCTTTCCTGGTTCTTTCAGATCTGGTTTCATCATCATTCCTCTTGCATTTGGCATCATTCCCAAAAAGCTTATTTGCTGTCTGCATCAGCTGAGAAACCTTTTTTATAAAATCTTGTCTGTCCTTGCTGTTGAGTAAAGCCCAGGACTGGTGTTGTCTGCTCCCAAGCTTTGTTTCTGTAATGAGGCTCTCAGGTAATGCCAGCATTAGCGTGGGCTTTTCGTTTGACTACTTTTCTAAGGCTTTTTTGTTTTCTCATATAAGACTTTGCATTCTTGCAATAGTCATGTAAAAGTTTTAGTCATTTCCACCATCCCAGGTTCCATAGGTTTCCATACTCCAATCATATCTTCTGAAGAACCAAACCCAACCTTCCCTGGCAGTTTTGCAGTTTTATTTCATTGCATTTTCTGCACCTTTTACAATTTTTTCCTGTATGTGTCTCAGCCCTAGGCCAGGAGCCTGGGTAAATTATAAAAAAATACCTATACAGATTTTTGCTTCCATTTTGTCCAGTTGCTTGCGTTGGCAAGATGAGGTCTGAGCCTGCCAAGTGCCAAGTGCTCTGACTGGATCCTGCGTGACCTGTGTGTGTTCAGAGCTGTGTGAGGTACTCGGTGCCCTGTTCTGTGATGATGACTGAAATCAGTGGAAAGACTCCCGTTGGTTTTGTTGAGCACTGGATCAACATTTATTCTTTGGCAAACACTTTATTTCTAAACATTTTAAGATACTTTGATAAAAAAAAGGAGAGGTGTGGCAGATGGAGCACCTCAAATGGACGTGTGTGTGTGTGTGTGGGAATGTCAGTACTGACTCTCGTATTCATTGTCTGTTGTGCGTGGTGGGTGGGAAGAATTAACAACAAGCAGGAGACTGGTTTGAGGTGTGTGCACCACGAGCACTTGTGATAGACGAGTTAGGAACTGTGGAAATCCTGAAATTATGGTGAATGACAAACCCCTTATTCTATTGAAGGCCGGAGCTTGGGGATGTGTGGCCTCAAGGAGCCCCAGAGAGGACCGAGCCCACCTGCTGTGGATGTACTGGCAGCAGCATGAGTTTGTGAAGGCATGAAAGGGAGAATAACAGAGTCCATGTGCTACCACAGGTCCCCAGTCAAGTTGTCTGACTGAAATGACCTTTCACGGTAGCTGGAAAAAGAGATCTGTGTCATAAATTTTTGTCTGTGTGTGTTTACAAAAGCACCGATTCCCACTTGTAATTGTGAATTCATCCCTGTGCTTTCCTGGAATACATTTATTTTCTTCTGTGTTTGTGTCTGCTGTAAGAAAGACCTTGGCTTACAGTGACAAGGAAAAGAGTCATTGCTTCAGCAGAAACACGAGACCTTTCAGGGTACCACAACCTGTGACAGTGTTGTGAATGCCAGGATTTATATTGTGTTTCCCAACAAATGGAAGGGCGATATAGAGGCGTTTGTAAGAGGCAAATTGTTGAAAGTGACTCTCAAACTTAAGAAAAACTTGTGTTTTCACAAAGAGAAGACTCATCTCAATGTCTTCACTTCTAGGGTACTGTTAGGGCAAATCCTGAAGCTGTGGTACCTCTGAGGTAAGTGCTGTTTGGGAGATGCCAGCCTGGAATTCTCATCTTGCCGAGGACCAGTTCAATCCCCGGTAATTACAATAGAAGGGCTTGTGAAAGCTCTGGTTTCCTGCTTTCCTTTGCAAGCTAAGCAACCTGCCTTGCCTCCAGACCTTCAAATGGTGCATGGACCTGTACTGAATATGTAATGCTATTCTGATCCTTTGATCTTGCAGCACACTGCAAACCTCCAAGCCTCGACAAGCCCTGCTGAAGCAGGGGAAGTGCTCATATTCCTGCCTTTGCAGGTTTGGAAACTGAGGCACGAGGTTTGCCTGCCCTGTATCTACGCAGCAGTCAATGACGAGCTGAGGAATTCCAGTGACCTCATGCATGGAACCAGGATTTCAGAGGAAATCCTTTGACTCCCAGTATTGAAACTTTTTCATTTGCTGCCTCTGTTCCTGTCATTGGAATATAATGTTATCCTCCCTACCTCTTGCACCACTTCCCTTTATTCCATTTTAAAGCAATAGGTGTTGCAAAGCAGATTTATTAAAGCTTCTCATGTAGAAGTAGATGTGGAGTGTGGGGTAGGAGGTGTTGCTCCTCTCCTTTCTTCTTCCTGCAGCACCGTAGCCGCCCTCCTTGACAGCTGCTTGGTCCTTGGTGTATTTTTATGAAGGAAACAGGGAATTCCTCACAAGTGAACAAAACACCCATGTGAAACATGGATAAACAAGAGGATCTATTTTTTCTCTCTCCCTCCTTCCCAACTTCTGAAGTGCCATCTTCCCCTTGAACTCACGTTGTGCCTGTGTGGCTGATTGGCAGGAGCTCTGCAGTGCTGTACTTTGGATCAGGACAGGGATAAGACACTTGTGTGGTTGGAGGAGAATTTGTCACATATCTGTTCTGGTGGGGTATTGTATTTCAGAATGTTGTGGCTGGCTGTGTAACATGACCCAGCAGGGTAACCTGAAAGCAGAGCTGTGCTAAAATAGCCCAGTTCCTCTGTGTGCTGCTCACATGGGGCAGGTTTATGTGTGCACCCCTGGCAGGGGGTGCAGAGAGAGAGCTTTGACAGGATTAGCACATGGTTTTAGCAGCCCTCAGGAAATATGAGCAGAGGCTGGTTGGGATTTTGCCCTCCCTGTGCGGAGGGTCTCGTGCGCTGAGGGGCTTTGGGAGGGTGTAGGGGAAGGGAAGTATTGGGGTTTGCTGCTGGTGGTGCTGCTGCCTTGGCAGCCCCTGGATTTGTGTGCTCATGTCACACGCTGCTGCCAGATGCCCCCACTCATCTCCTGTCCATGTGTGGCACCTCTGCCACATGCTCTGAGCACTGCCTTTTCCTCCAGAAGAGAAGAAAATTGCTTTTCCAAAACTTCAGCAAGAGCCCTTCCACAGACCAGTTTGCTCTTTTTCTCTCTTTTTCTCTCTTTTTCTCTCTCTTTCTCTCTCTTTCTCTCTTTTTCTCTCTTTTTCTCTCTCTTTCTCTCTTTTTCTCTCTTTTTCTCTCTTTTTCTCTCTTTTTCTCTTTTTCTCTCTTTTTCTCTCTCTTTCTCTCTTTTTCTCTCTCTTTCTCTCTTTTTCTCTCTCTTTCTCTCTCTTTCTCTCTTTTTCTCTCTTTTTCTCTCTTTTTCTCTCTTTTTCTCTTTTTCTCTCTTCTTCTCTCTTTTTCTCTCTTTTTCTCTCTTTTTCTCTTCTTCTATCTTCTTGTCTCGTCTCTCTTTTTCTCTCTTTTCCTCTCTTCTTTTTTCTCTCTTTTCTTTTTTTTCTCTCTTTTCTTTCCTTCCTTTCTTTCCTTAGGATGTCCTGGTCATGGGACAGACCTGCAGTGTGTCCCCCAGTCCCCATAAGCAGGCAGTGATGCCGGTAGGTGAGCAGGAGTCACTGAAGAGTTTCAGAGCCATCTCTTTGAAATGAAGACATTTTCATAGGGCTGGATCCGAAGGTTGTGCTGAATCTGTTGTTGTATAATATTGACTGGGTTGATCATTAATGTAATGACAAGGGCAGCTTTGATCTGCAAATTAATACAAATTCACTGCACAGCTTGAGAATCCTGCTTCAGGAGATGCTACAGAAGAACTTTCATATTATCAGATTTGAATCTATAGATTACAAGGACGTAACTGCAGGAACTATGGATGCTGAAGACTTTTAAAGGGGGAAGCAAAGGGCTCAGTAGTTAGCTGCTGCTTTTCATGGGACAGGAGGGAAAGAGGATAGTGAGCAATGGGAAGTGTCTCCATTGGGGTGAAACACAAAGTATATAGCTCAGGATAGGGAAGAGGATGTAGAAAATGTATTTTAAGATATTCCCTCTTTTCCTCACCCTTTGCCCTCACATCAGCCAACTGCAGAAACAGTTTGGTTTAGATGGAGTAAGGGCTTCAGTTTTTGGAAATGGCCTCATAGTTTGCTTCTGTGCCTTTATTATGATAGATTTAAGAAACCACTCCAAGTTGCATATAGACACTTGTGATGAAATGGTCTGTCTCGTTGCATGATTTACTCAAAAATGCGCTTTCATCCTAAGATCATAATTGTACAGATTTTCAAGCAAAAGGGTAGAAAAGATAGACTCTGTAAATATGTCATGCATTTTTAAAGACAGGACCAAACAATTCCTTTTTGAATGTAACAAACAAACTATTTCTCTAACATAAAGGCACCACGAGACAGGAGAAAGCTTTTGACTGCAGAGAAGCCCATTGAATGTGGAATGCAGGAGCAGGGGGAGGTGGGATGGCAGGCAGCGGTCCAGCAGCTGGTAGGAAAGGTGCATAAAGGCAGAAAAACAGCAGAGGATAAGTGGAAATTTTCTAAAGTATCTGGTAATGGTTTCTTCTTCAAAGCACACAACCCACAAAACAGCTTTAAATAGTTACAGTCCTATTTGCCAAAATTACATTAAAATAGAATTTTGAAGAAATGGAGACATATAGGTTGGTTGATGGCTTTTCAACTAGAAAGCTGAGAACATGGAGAATTTCTGTGCAGCAGATTCATAGGCTGGGTATGTCTAGAGAATGGTTTTGAGGCCAAGGAATTACAAATTATAAATTGTGCTGGAAGCAGTTGAGTGTGTGTAGACCCTCTAAGGGAGGAAGACACTTGAGTTTTCTTCCCATTGCCTAAGGTACGGAGCATCTTCTGCAAATTGTTGTTTCGGGGTTGTTTGTCACCAGCTGAGCATTAAATTCTGTTCCCAACTCAGCAACAGACATGCTTTTGTAAGAGCTGCTGTACCTCTTTCTGGTTTTGTGCCTCCTGCCACACCCTGTGTGGGGGTTTTGGTTGTAAATTCATCAGGACAGGGGTTACCTCTTCCTAGGGGGATTATTTGCAGCATGGAGTTTACCCTGCAGTGGAGTTAACCCTTCTTACTGTGCTTACAGAATTGACATCGGGGTGGCTCATACGTGACAATGCCACATTGCCCCTATGCAGGACTGCCACCCCTACAAAGGCACCCTCCAAACCCACAGCTTTTCTGTATGAGTGAGGTCGAGACTCAGGTTATTCACTGAGTTAACTCAGTGCTGGAAACAAGTCCCAAGTAACTGTGCAGCCCCCAGCACGTTGCATCTCCCATCTGAGGCCACTGGACATTTTTGAAATGAAAGTAGTGTTAATTTGAAGCTGTCCCCGGTCTTCAGGTCTCCTGAAGAGTGATGCTCATTACTGAACAAACTGTTCAGCTCTCTGAGTCTCCTACAGCAGGATGTAAAGAACGGTCCCATGTTCTCTGAACCGAGCTGAAATTGTGTTGGTATGGTCTGATACGTGTTTTGTGGTAGGAGCAGGATAAATCCCTCTGATTGTGCCATTCAGTAGACACAGCTTTGTTTATTTTTTAAGCTGGCACCGAAATGCAGGATAAGCTGAGCTGACCACAAGTCATTAAATGTTATGACTTGAATTGAATGCTGAACAGTATTGTTAAAGCATAAAGGGAAACTCTGGAATAAATTAACAGGTCGTATAATATCTTGCATTTCCCAGAAATGCAACAGCAGCCACCCATCTCTCTTTGACTACTTTCTCAGCTAAAGGTGAAATATTTCTGCTCCAACTCAAGGCATCCAGGAGTCGGACGTTTATGTTTGAGCTGGCCACAGCTGTAGCCATGCTCCCTTTGCAGCTGACAAGGAGAAATGGGAACCTCTGGAAGGTGGTTCAGCTTATCCTAAGGCAGATGTCTAAGATGGATCAGAAGATTTGCTCTCAGAAGGTGCCTGTTTGTCTCCACTGGAAGAGTTCCTGTGATCACCATCTCCTCCCAGGTATGGGCAATTACAGCTTCACTGAATTCACTGCTGGTGCTGGTGCACAGCTCTGCTGGGACAGGAGCAGATGGGGCTGATCACCATCTTCTTGCACCGTTGGGATATTTGAGAGGAAAAGTATATGAGATGCTTAGGGGCTTCTGTTTGCCATTGGTGGATGGCAGAGTTCATGCTGCACACAATGGATCTGATTAATCCATAATTTATTGTGTCAATTTTCCTTGTGTGAGGAATTCTGTTCTTTAGGAGAATTCCTGTTGTGCAGTGGTGGAAGTGGACACAGCCACGTTATCGTGAGGGCACACTTGTGCATCTTTCCTCTCTGAGAGGCTTCAGCAGATCTGAGAAAAAACAGTTGTTGTCTTTGCTCCCAGGGGTGACCGTGGGGTCTGGCTCCACACTGGTGTGCAAAATCTCAGGGGCTGCCAGAGCTGGCACTGGGACTGAGCTCAGCCCAGGGTACAAATCCAGGTGAAAAGTGGAGCCAGCAGCCCTGGGAGGCAGCCCTACCTGCTCTGTGTAATAGATGCTCTTCACAATAGCCAATGACCCTGCACTGGAAAGCAAAGCCTTCCTCTGGAGCTGGACTTGGTCCATGGACATGTCTTCTTTAGTTGCTCCAGTTCTTTGAGCTGGCTTAGAGAAGGGTTTTACACTTGCATTCTGGAGCAATTGCCTCACATTTATATTTCAACTATTTCTAGGAAGGCAGCAGGCAAACTGCATTGGAACTGAAACTTTTTTTTGTCTGGATGCAGTCTGCTACAAATTTACATTCATGTGTGTAATTCCAGAAACTTTGATTGGAAGGCTGAAGCACATTGGAGTAGGAACTTCCAGGATTAGACCCTGAAAATATATGTTGTTTTACCAAATAATACATATTACTGCTTAAAGTAGCATAGTTCTAAAGCAGTGGCTGGCATCCAAAGCTTGACATTCGTATTTCTGTTGCCAGGATATTTTCCCACTAAAAGTGAATTAAAAACATAAAAATCAATGTCTATTTAGACTGTTCATTATTATTGCTTGGTTAAGTATAAACAATTTGTCAACACATAACAGACACTTGGAGAAGACATTTCCTTGCAATAATACAAATCCGAAATTCTCCTGGCTGCTTCCTAACCTGGCACTCGCAGCCTTGGATCCAACTGCACAGCTCAGAAGTTTTGAAACTAGCCTCTGAGCTGGGCTTTGGGTAAAGTTTCTCAGCAGCATATAATTATTCCCATTATACCTGTTGTCAATGATTCATTGACCGCTGAGACATACATACGAGCTATTTTTCTCTTTATGACTTTTTGGGGGGGATGATTCACTGGTTATAAGTGTACATTATCATATGACTAAAGAAGAAAAAAAAAGACAAATGGAGTGAAGTGCCACTGAGATTTTCCATATTAAAACGAAAAAGAGTTTGGTCAATAAAATAGTGATGTTTCTCCCACATAAAGCCAGCAAACATCTGTAAAGCTTCAGAACAGCCAGAATCCTACAGCTTTCCTTTGGTTTTACACTTCTGCAATGCAATGCACGAAGATCAGCAGAGTAAAACAAAGTAAACACAGCTGGGGAAAGACAGGGGTGTATCAGCCTTTTTTCTGAAGGGCTTGGCCGTTCTCTGCTGAGGTGTTGGTCCTTCCTTGTTCCACATTAGCCCAAATCAGCGATCGGAGGAGAGCTCTATCCTAGCAGTGCCACAGGGAGAACAGGATGGGTCGTTCAGCATAGCCGTGGTGCCAGGGATGCTCACAGTACATCTGTTCTGCTGGGTTTGACTACAGGAGAGGGGAGAAATCCTGGTCCTTGACTCCAGCTGAATGACATCACTCCTGGGAAATGGTGGGGCAGCTGTTGGAAATAAATTTGTTTCATATCGGTGGCTGGTGAAAACCCAAAGCAGTCCCAGGACTACCTTGACATCAGTGGCTTTCAGTGCATTTTGTAACCCACAGGTCGACGTGAAGATGGGGAGAAAGGACCTTTGAAGATGCTGACTGAGAGATAGAAAAAACCCTTTTCCCCTGCAAAAACTGGTCGGCAGAGCAAGATGGTCTGTTGAGCAACAGGGAAAATAGATTTATGTGTCACTGTTAGCTTCTGTGAACAAGCCAAAGTGTTCTGGCACAAAACACATGATATTTATTCACAAAAATGTGGAATTAATTGCTATCATCCCGATTTTTTTAATGGGAACACATTTTGTTTTTTGGTTACAATAGTCCTGAGCCTCAGTCATTGTCAGGAGCGGGACTGCCCTGCCGTGTGAAGGGCCCGACAGGAAACAGTGGTGGGTCCAGGGAGGGAGTGCCATGGAAATGTCCAGCCCACGGCAGCTTTGAATGAGGGGAGTTCACTTACGTCTTTGTGGAAGTCACATTTATGTCCTAGCACAAAGGTCTGTTTACATTAGCTTGTTACCAAGAAAATAACCTCCCAGATGTTTTACTTATTTCACTGGCTGCTCTATTTAGTTGATTTTCTTCTTCTCTGGCTTTTCTTTTAAAAGCAAAGGAGGTGAATTCTCACCTCTCCTCCTCTCTGTCTATATCTGTCTTCATGGCTGACCTGACATATCTTGAAACTGAATCATAGATTTCCTTTGTCTTAGATCCAAATTTTTCTAGCTGGATCTCCCAGGCTCTTGCCAAACACTGCCCTCCTGCCATCTGAGGCTTTGTATCTTCTCCTTCCCCTGCCACACTGTGACCCAAATTGCAGTTTGCACCAGGGCATTCTTCTCTCACCAGAGCCACCAAAACATGCTCCTCTTATGCCTCTGCTTGTGCTTGACTTTCTCCTTTGCTTGGACCACAGCTCTGCTGTGGGCTGCTTTGGGATAGAAGAGCACTCCTTTAGCATAGAAATTACAGCTGCCAGTTCCTTCAGCCTGTGGTGGAAGGGCCGGGAAAGAGGAAAGGGGCATGAGAAGGAGTGAATGCTAATGGAATTTGGGAAGGGAGGCTGAGCTGAGACAGGAGAGAGTTCTCAGTTACTTAGTTTGACAGGCACTTCCTCTGAGTTAGCAGGAAATATTTCTGCTCTCACCTGAACTGGAATTTGGGTTTTTCTCAGTGTTTCTTCACATTGTTGTACACCACCAGTGTGAATTGTAGTTATCTCTAGATAGCCACTCTCCACTGAACCCATGGAAATCAGCTGCTGGAGATGCTGAGCTGGGCACAGTGTGGCTTATCCACATATGCTGCCTGGTGTAGGTCTGCCAGTTTATGTAGATCTGTGGTCTGTGCTCAGCAGCAGCACTAAACTCTTCTGTATTTCATATTCTTATTGTCCATCTGAGGACATAATTCCCCTGTGTTTTGCACTCTTCACAGTTTGGCTGTGTCTGGGCTATCTGCTCCCTCCGTTTCCTTGGTTAATGAAGAGTTGACTCTGTCCTCACAGAGTCTTCAGACACACACAGAAGAAAGAGATTTTTATCTACAGAGACAGAGATCACAGATATATCAACTATGTCAGGGGTGAGCAGGTCATTCTGATGCAATTCCATGGAAACACGCAGTTACATTTATAGGCACAGCTGAGTAAGGTAATTTGGAGCACAGCGGGCCAGTAGCAGGGATTTTCTCCTCTCTTGTCATTGCCATGGACTCACTGGCTAGAGGAAAGCCCCAGCTGAAAGGGTCATTTACATGCCAATAAAGGAATATCTGTTGAGTGGGAACACCAGTCTCAACAGTTTCAAAAACATGTTTTTCTTAATCTTCTTGAAACACAAGATTACACTTAGTCATCACTTATATGGTTGGACTCGTATGATCTCACAATTGCAAACCTTTTCCTTTCTTCCTCCTCCCCCTCTCTCTTTTTTTATTTTTTTTCTTTTTCTGTAGAACCATTTATTAAACATGTGTTTTATTCCTGCCTGGGGATTTCCACGCCGTTTTCTGTGGTTGATATCCCGATGCCTGAAGTGGTTCTCAGAGTATGGTTGGGGAGATCTTAGCCAATGCAGCAGGAAAGAAGTCATGCCTGTTCCCTTGCATTAAATAGGTGGATTTACACCAGATTTCCAGCTGGTGTAAATTATCCTGGCCATAGATCTGTTCAGATGGTGGTTGCAGCTTCTCTGAGAGATGTGGAGGAGTTAAGCTTTGCTAACAGAGGTCCTGAGGGAAGCATTCAGTCCTTGTGAGGATGTGTTCACTTTGCCAGAGCACTGTCTGGGTTGGCTCAGTTGGAAAGGATGGTGCTGCAGTGCCTTGTCCATTGAAGTAAGTGCTGTATGAAAGTTTATGACAAATCTGGATTTGTCTGGCCGTGTTTTCCAAACCTTTTTCACCATCTCCTAGGGCTCTGACTCTTGCCTACAGTACCACTAAGCTTTCTTGGTGCTGCAGCAAATCACTGAGTCAAGGTAAAGCTGTCCTACGTATCTAAATGATGCTTTTGTTTCTGGAGAAGTTCCATTCGTTTATCTCAGTGATCCACTTTTCTACATCCCTTTCCAGGCAGAAGCTCTGTCAGCTTCTCTACTTCCCTGGTGAAATACTGCTGCACAAGTCACTGCTCTGCCCTCTCACCCCAAACTCATTATTTAAACCCATCTTCACTATACAATGTTATTATTGCATTTACTGGTGCATCTGGAAGGCTTAAAACTCAGACACACAAAACAGAGTAAAACAATTTGTTCTGCACCAGTGATCTTCTTGGTTGCTAGAGACTTCTTCAGCAACTTCCAGCTCCGTTTACTCACCAATTAAACCAAATCCTTGTCATTTAATAGCTCTATGTAAATACTTGCTTGGAATAAGTTTTGCTATCTGATGTTATACTGTGATGTACAATTTTAATTGATACAGCTAAAACGTATCCAAGCTTTGAATGATTTTCTTGTGACATGTGCTGTGCTAGGATATTCAAATTGCTATTGTATAATGATGACTAATTCCTTAACTAAAGTCCATCAGTAAAATCTCAGCTTTTTATCTTACTCTTTTGAAGTATAAAATACCATTATTTCATCTCCACAATACCGTTTATCTTTCATCTCAGCTCAGTCCTACTGCACAATTATTTACCAGCAACTGTAGTATGATTTTTTATTGTATATTTACCAAGAACTGAGTCTTAAGTGTTACAATTGAGTTGTCACTGTATGGCTTACCTGGTGACTGTGTCCTCAGCTCAGTGCTAGTGTAACCTTGAGGAAGGTTTTCGTGATTTCTGGTGAGGAAAGTTTGTCTTTTAGGATTTCACTGCTCTCAAGCTCCATGAACTTCTGACTAATTTCTGTTTGGTCTCAGGTGCTGTGCTCTCTTGAAGAAATTGTAATCTGAAGGGATGTATTTTGGGTAAGAGTAGAGGCCAGCAGGGAGCTGCTCTTGGAATTGCTCAAGAGAGGCACCTGAAAATGCGGGTGAAGGCACATCTCTCACCGCCATGCGTTGTTCCTGGTGCTGTTCCTCCAGTCCTAGGTGCGTGTGCTTGGCTGTGCCCTTGCCTTGGCCTGCATGTGAGAGGTTGGCCATTCCTGGAGAGGGGAAAGGCTGCACCTTCATTGCCCTGTACAAGCAGGGTGGCACTTCCCTTGTTCACCAGTCATGGGTCTGATTTTGGTTAAAACAATCCCTGTGCAGGGCTTATTCCTGTGGTGAGCTGGTGGGCAGACCTTGCCTTTGCCCTCCTTCAGCCCTTGACCAGGGAAGAGTAGGAATGGGAGAAGCTGGCCAGCAAACTGGATTCTCTGCTTTAAGCTTGTTCTTGGGCTAGAGTAAGCCTTATATTTGGGTTTGGCTTTTCATGAGACAGACCGTCTTTATATTTGCTTTTTTCATTTATAATTTGTTATATGGGAGTGCAGCTTCACCTCTGTCCCTGGTGTAGAAGCCTCTTGTTGTTGTTGCCTCTCTGGCCTGTCCTGTGCTCTGTGATGTCCAAGTCCAAGATGCTCATTAAAGAGGAAAATTAGGAAAGCCAAACTGCACCTCTGAAGGCGTATATTCAATGAGTCTTTTTGCACTTTGCACCACAACAGGTGAATGCGTTAGGCTGCTTTCTTTCATTTCACTGGGATTAATTACAGAGTGAGAAGATAAACTTTATGGCAGTGAGGAGCAAAATCTTTGCTTTTAAACTCCACAGTCTCACAGTCTGCAGAGAGAGATTCATCAGGAGAGAGCACCTAATCCAGCTTTCCTGTGTGGATCAATTAAAACTTCTAAACTGGGGTCTGAAAGCTTGAGTGTTACTCAGGAAACAGAACCTGTGCTGAATGAAAGCCCTGGGCTTGAGCAGGCCCTGCTTCACAAGGCTGGTGACCCAGATTCCTCCTGGAAGGGATAGCTCACCTCACTGAACCATTGCTTATCCACTGTCAGAAAGTGGAAAGACAGCAGAAGTAGGGTGCTCTTAATAAGTTATTCGTAACATCTAGTGTGTAATATATAGAAAAGAACTAAAACATTGTAGCTGTTTCACCAGATCAGGTCATGCCTGAATGCTGTCTCCAGTGTCACCACAGGCTGCCAGACAGGGGGATCCAGGCTGTGTAATTGGTATTGATATGAAACAATAGGGTCCAGAGCAGAGAAGATGAGGTTCATAGGGATGGGGTAACAGTATCTAAGAGTAACTCAGGAAATAAAACAGAGAAATGGATAAAGCAAACTTCAGCAGCATGTGACAACGGTTAGAGTGCCTGCAGAAACAGCCACAAGGTCTGGTTGCTGTGATGTATGTGAGCAGGACGTTGTTCCGTGCTCCCTTGCTTTCCATGCCCCCCAATTCCTTAATTTTTTAATGCCTCTGTTCTTCATCTGCAAAGCGAGGATCCAGTGTCACCTTTAGGAGGATGTGGATTGTCTTAAATTATGAATGTCTGTAAAGCTCTTTGAAATCTTTGCATGGCTCTTGTTTCAGCAGTACAAGGTATTATCTACACTACCATTGCTGTGCTTGTTCAGGAAGAGTACAATGGTTTTTATTTGCGACTGTGGTCCCAGCTGAACTCTGCAGTTGGATGCCAGGGGATAGGTATTCCATTAAAACTGCATGTGGAGAGCTCAGCTGCCTCTAAATATGAGAGTTGCAGGAGTAATGAGAAAGAAGGCTCCAGGACAGAGATAGACAAGTGCTAGCTGCAGCTTTTGCTTTATTCTTCCCTTTTTCCTTGTCATTAATCTGGCCAACTAGAAATGAGAATTTATGCCTGTATCTGTTAGAGAAGCATAGCTGGAATGTAAGATTTATTGGCACCAATATGAAGGAGCAATTTCAGAAAGAGCTCTGGAAATAAATTCATGTGTTGGGGTTTAACTTTCTCTGAACTCTTCCTCTACAAGAACTAATGAGCAGAACTGTGCCAATTAATCATTGACTTTTGCCCTTCTATGCCACCTTTAGTAAAGGTTTTTAAACCCTTTTTAGGGTTGGCACTTGATACCAAAGCAACTATGGGCTGGGAGTTTTAATATTCTGTTTACAGCTGGACTAGACACATGTAGTGGTTAATTCCAAGCCTTGCAAAGTCAGTGAGAGCTTCAGAAAGACCCAGGTGGGAGTGGTGACTCTGCTCTACTGGCATGGCTACGGCTGAGTTTTCCTGTGCTGTGCTCACACCAATTCCGTGAATACCCTCGGGTTGTTCAGAGAGGATGGTGGAGTCAAAATGATCCAAAAGGAGGGCAGGAGTGGCAGGAACTATCATGGTTTTCAGAAGCCACTGCACACATGTTGGACTGTAAACTCCCCTTCCAATGTGGGATTGAACATTCTGATGTTATGAAATCTGATCTGTAGTGCTGTACAATGATTTAACAGGGTTGGGAATGGAGGTGGTTTTTCTATCTAGCACAAAGCTGGTAAACAATGTCCAAAGTTTCTTGCTTCCCACTGAGTTGCAGCCAGCAGGGCTCAGTTCTGGGTGTGAAGAACCTTGGAGGCCAGACACCACCTTCCCTTAGAACTCCAGGATGCCCAGGAAGTCACAACTTGTAAGTCATTACGGATGGATCATTGGATGAACCCCGTTTGTGTCTGAGCCAGCTTGGCACTGGCTTCTAATTGATGTGCAGCTGAGGTTTAATGCAGCTCCAAGAGATCAGTGTGTAATGGTGCTTTTCCACTTCATTCCAAGGAATGTTTCTTCTGCCCCTCCTGCTCTCCTGCCTCTTTTAGCTCTGGTTAACTACAATGGGGAAAATTCACTCACAAAGCCTCTTCTGCTTTCTTGAGGTTGTGTGATTGGTTGCCCAAGGAAGGGCAACTCAGTCTGGTTTTCAAAGCATTTTTGTAGGATTGAACTGACTTAAAGCTTAATAGGATACGTACAGCGTTACACAGAATGCAGCTCTCGTGCTGTGCACCGAAGATTTACAATTATTTTAATTTAACCCAAATGAAAATGTTATGAGCCAAGTTATTTTGCAGACATCTCTTCTGGATGGTTATTTGATTCCTTACACTTCATATGGAAGATTTAACTTGAGGTTTGGCCGCTCTATTCATGTGTCCAAATGTATTTTGGGGGTTTGGTTTTTCAAAGCAGACTTCCTCAGCTTTTGCAGGTGCAGTTTTTTGGCCTTGCAACTAACTTTGCCTTCAAAGGGATGTTGGGAGCGGGTAAAGTGGGACTCACTGCAGCACAAGGAGTGGCACAACACAGTGGGCACCCAGAAATGGGGGTGGGGGGG
>VZTA01027678.1:339376-422255 GCA_013398855.1 Mohoua ochrocephala | reverse complement strand
CTGAAACATTCCTGCAAGTCTGTTTTCAGGGATGGGAAGAATCAGGCCAGCTATGTTCTCTGGATGAAGGCTGCAGTGTCAGGCACTGCAGACACTTCTCGTGCTTTATTCTGGCATGGGCAATGTGCTGACATGGGCCTGACCTGTGTAGTGGAAACCCATCTCTTCAAGGCCTTGGGGACCCTGGGGCTGATAATGTGAAAGGCTGCCCTGGTATCACAGGTGCTTGGGCAAGAAAGGCTGTTAATGCACCTTTTTGTTCATGGAGAGAAATATTTGCTGCTTGGTGTCCTCCTCCCCCAAGTGCTTTTGTGAAGGCTGACCCAAATGACCCCTGGAAAGCAAATCCTGAGGCTGTTCGGTGCAGGTGACACAAAGAAAAGGCATTGTGTCCTTGGTAGCTCAGCAGTGACATTCAGTGCTTGCATGAAGTGGTCATAAAGTCAGTTCTGTTGCTATAAAGACGTTTGTAAGATGCTGCAGAGGAAGAAATTCCCAGCAGAGAGTTTTTGTGTATTTGATTTGCATTTGGTGTTTGTTGGACCTCGTGTGGAATGTCTGGGGGATTGTTTTAGCTGCCACTTCTGGAGAGAGGGAAGATTTCTGGTAGACAAATGGCAGACACTTGTCCTGTCTTAATTTCTGATGTTAATTGGGAGTTTGGAGCAAGTCACTACAATTCAGCCAGGCACATGCTTGCTTGGACATGCCTGTTTTTCTGTCTCAGTCACACAAGTGCTCAGGATTAGCACTGGAGGTGAAAAGGTCTAAAGAGGAGATCATCCCGGGACTTGAAGCTGGACTGGCCAGAGTCTGGATCCTACTGGCCTGAGGGGGAGCCTGACCTTGGCACAGCAAGCTGTGGCTGGCCTGGCATGGGTCAGCCCGTACCTACAGTCCTGTAGGACTCAAAGTCAGGGCAGAGGGAGAGGAGAGAGCCCGGACCAGACAGAGAAACTCTTAAGTTTCTTAGGTAATTTCCAGAACTGTTACTGCTTCCAGCTGTTCCTGACTTGCTCCTCTCCATCACAGGTCTCCGGAGGCCTGGGGATGCTGACAGCCCGACCCACATCACCCCTGCTCCTGCCAGACTTGACAGAAGAGTTTGGTGGTTCCAATGGGAATGGGAAATCAGGAGCATTGTGTGGCCATCAGCTCCCACCTTAACTCTTTTCAAATGCCTCACCTTAATGGAGGAGGCCCTTTGTCAACTGCAACAGTGTTTGAATTGTGTTTAACAGGCTCATCTGCTAAAGCCCCTCCTGGAAATGGTCTCTCTTCGTATTTCAGATTCCAGCATCCTTTTGTGGAAAAAAACAATCATGTGGAGATGGTCTAATTGCACAGAGTCTTGTTGAGCTGGAGTCAACATTTCCTTAACCTCTTATTAAGCCTATCATAAAGGTATGTTTTTTGATGTCATATTATTAGCATGATGTGTTTGGCTTCATGTCCGAAATGAAGTGCTCCAAAGATACTAACACACACCAAATTGAAGGAAAGAATGAAGATGATGATATGAAGCCCAAGAATTTTAAGTCTGTTAAAAGTTTAACTAGAAAACCTTGGTTGCTGAACCATCTGCTTTTAATCTTCCTATTGCTATGCAGTCTTCTGGGGACTTGGGCTTGGCAACAGATTTCCAAATCGCTAAATTAATCTTGTCAGGTTCAGGAAGCACCAAAAAACCCTTGGGAGGTAGATTCTGCATTGAGTTACACCTGTGTGAAGTCACTACCCTCAGCTAACACAGTGACACCACATTTTCTCTGTAGAATTGTGTGGTCAAATATCTAGACATGCTGATCTGCAAAGTGAAATTTGGCTGGATTGCTTGTCTAAAGCCTCTTATGGATAAATGACCCTGGAATATTCAAAACAGTCTGCATCATCAAGCAGTCTCAAATATGCATGTGGATATTAAAAAAAAAAAATTTGCTCAGCAGCATTGCAGTAGTAAGTCTTTTTATTGCTTTTAAGCAATATTTTTTTGGTTGAGCCATTGGTTTACATGTGGATGAGATGTCCTCCCTGCAGCCCTGTTCTGTCAGCAAGGGCTGTCAATATGTGTGTGGCTCATCAAAATAGCCTTAGCAAACATCTTGAACACACAGCCTCTCTATTAAAAAAAACCCCAGAAGTTAAACCTGCTCTAAGTTCTTTATATTTGGATGGCAAGCAGAGCTGGAAGCTGGCTTTAGACACCTGTCAGCTCAAGGAAATAACCATGTAGAAACTCTAATTTCTTAATGTGCATGTCCAACAGCATGACAAGTGCTCAGCAAACAACGCACTGGCGGCGGCTGTTGCTGCTTCCAGGCTTTGCTGGTCTTTCGCCGTAGCAAAAAGTGCCACCTCTGCATTCCTGGCTTCTCATTCAAAGGCTGCAGCTCAGCAGATGACACCGAGCAGGGGGAAGAAGTGGTGGTGAGGGTCTGGGGAGCCCTTGTGCCCGAGCTGGGCTGGGGCAGCAGTGGCAGCTCCTGGCACAGCGGCTCTGCAGCTGCCTCTGCCCCTGAGGAGCCACCTGGCAGCTCCAGCAACAGCTGGAGGATTTTATTAGAAAGCTGCATTTTCTGAAGCCCCGCTCTGTGCCTGCGCTTTATTTTGCTGCAGAGCATCTCCTCAGAACATTTTCAGACTCCCTGTGTCTCATTAGGTGTAAAAGACCTGCACATCTCCCTTGTGATGGCGATGTTCTGCACATCTCCCCACCGGATATCTCCCGCACGTCTCCCTTGTGCTGGGAATCTCCTGATGCTTTCTGGAAAAGCTGCTCCTGTGCCATTGGGTCCCTTTGGAGCTTTGCCCTGGAGTAGCTGTGGTGGAGCCTCAGCAGCCCAAAATGGGAAGCAGTATTCCCACGTTGTTTTTCTTGTTTAATTCTCAGGGAAAAGCCTCAGATTTTTCTAAAAATTCTGTCAGTCTCACTTGTGAAATCTGACATACAGCCTAAAAATAGCATTTCGGTGAGAGCCGAGAGCATTGACAATGAACTGACTGGAGGAACAGAAGTTGGCAAGTCCACACTGCTCAACATTTCCAAAACTAATTTTCCACATCAAGTCTCCTCTTCCTTTTCCCTGTGCTGTTTAAACAGGAATGTAAAAAGAAACTGTTAAGGAAACCCACATGTGTAATTGTTAGGGGAGGAAGAAAGTTTTGTGGCTGAGAAACAGGAGAAGAGCCAGATGATCCTGTTACTTCTCCTGCCACAGACTTACGTGACCTTGGCAGGCCGACGTTTCCCAGAGCGTTGACTAATACTGGCCCTTGGTTCCTTGGACACTCGGAGCGGGACAGCTCGGCCGGGTGTTTTCAGAAGTGTTGAGCAGCTAGATTTCCACGAGGTTGCTCAGAATGAGAAAATGCATTTTTCAACCCTGCTCCTGAACTTTCTGTTCCTCTAAAGCGATGAAAGTGGCCTGCTCTGAGAGGGGAGTGATGGTAGCTGGGAGTGCAGTGGCTATGGAGATGTGATCACTCAGACCAGCCGAGTGTCTGTCCTTGTTGTTCCACGTTTCCTCATCTGCAGGATATTCAGTCCTGAAGAGTCAACATTGAATTCCTGTATTAAAAAAAGCCCTGTGCCCAGAGGAGTTGGGGGATAATAAGGCTCCAGGACTGTACAGTCCCCCCATTATACTCCTGTTTCTCCAGAGAGTTGGATTTCTCAAGTGCAATTTGTGGTCTGGTGTTTGGGGCTAATTTTTACGTGAATAAATGGAGTCTGGTGAGGGATAATGAGGGATCTCTGCTGGGTGAAATCAAGCAATGAAACCATCGTTCCCTAGAAGGGAAAAGAAGAGGTTGTTTTTATCCTGCACCTTCCCAATATACGAGGGAAGGCTTTGAAGTACAAAAATAGTTGCTGTATTATACACATATTGTAGGATGTTTACCACTGGAGACTAATGCCTAAACAATGAATTTCCAAGCCACTCCAAATGTGATCCAGCTTTATTCTAAACAGTCATGAAAAAAATCCTGATTATAACAAATGAAACTCTGCTATTTGTTTTCTTTTCACAGTTGGAGATTCTGTACACACAGAGAAGTTGCTTAGAGTCTGAAAGTGTTTATCCTGCCAAAAATAAATGTTCTAAAAATGATCACTTAGCATTTTCTGCATCTCTGCATATTTGTTTACCATTAAGAATCTGCTTACAGAGCTCATATTGTATTTTTTTTACATTTCAACTTCAGTGAAGAAAAATTGAGCGTGCTTCTTACCAACACCCATTTCCACTTAAAGTCATGAAACTATTTTGTAACTATTTTTGTGTGGGCTGTGGTTACTCCAGAGAAGTTTATTTAGCAACCAAAGGTGATTCTAAGAGCCGGATTTTCAAAGCGGCCTTCTAAATACAGCATGATGTTTGAAATGGCTTCTGTTTGTGTGTGCGAGAGCTCGTAAACTTGCAGGTTTTCACGAATACAGATGGTTTTGTATCCAGTATTAGTAAATTTAGAAATAATAATATTAGACTGTTGAACAAAATTCACATTACAAGAGCGGTGCATGTATCAGAACAGCCTTTTTCCAGCAAACTGCAGGAGGAGATTGCTGGGGGAGACTGCAAATTCTGGATGTTCTCAGCCCCACCCATGGTTTCTCCTCCCCTACAAATACTGGTTTGTTTGTGGGTTTGCATATTTACGGGGAATCTTTACTGTTGTATTTGAATGTTTTCAGAATTAACGAATTGAGCCTCCTGTGAAGTTTTATCACCACTTTACAGAGAGGGAGACTGGGAAAGAGAAGTAACTTTCCTGAAGTCTAATAAGATGTCTGGGGAGCTTTGGAAGACGTACAGCTCTTCACCCTTAGGAGGTGGCAGCTTTTTTTGACCATCTTGGCTCCCTCTGGCTGTGCCATCTTTGGGAGGGTGCAGCAGTTTATTGACCCTGTTGCTCTGGGCTTAGTGATGGTCTCTTGGGGAGGCTTCTGCAGCTCTTCCGCCCCATATGTTAAAAGTTTGTCTTGTTCCCTTTCAGACCTGTAGAAACCACTCAATGAATTGCTAATGTGCAGTGGGAGGAAAAAGCCTCCAGAAGCTTTGCAAGTGCAAGATCACAGAGCACTTGGAAAAGCAGAAGCACGGTCTCCCCTTTGGCAAGCGGCTTGGAAACCTGGCTGTCTGCCTAAGGCTTATTTGGTGTTGGGAATCCTTTCCCATCTAACTCAGCTGAGCAGGAAGAGTGGAGGGCAGGACATTCCTAACCAGGGGCAGAGGATCACCTTGTGGGTGCTGCACCCTGGAAGTGAGGGATGTGAGCACGTTATGGTCTCTCGGTGTGGGCTGGCCTCACGCACGCCTGCCAGGGCCAGCATCTGCTCTCCCATGAGGAGTTTGCATGCTGGAGTGCTCCTCTCAGTCAGTGGGAGATGGTTTTGCCATAAAGTGTAATGCTCTTGCCCAATCTTTGGAAAGAACCGCTGAGAGTCCTGTGTGGAGCAGATCACAGACACGTGAATCAGCTCTCACAGGGTTACTCATTACTGCAGCTACTCCTCGCTGTTTCCATGTGCATGAGGCTCTTACCCCTCTCTTTCTGTGGGCCAGCCTGCCCTGAATCCCATCACGAGTACCACGGGGTCACACATGCATTTAGGATTTGTTTTGGTGCTGGTAAACCTGCTCACGAAGCTGAGGAGCATCACCCTGCTCACGTGTGAGTGGGGCTGTGCACCAAAGGGTGCCTGTGGCTGGGCAGCACAAACACATCCCCCAGGCAGTGGAAGCTCTCTCCCAACACAGAGGCTCATCACTGCTACTCTGGAGTTTTCTTAAAGTAAGTTTTAAATAGTTGGATAATTTTCAATCTACTTTCCATAAATCTCAAAGAACTCTTCTTTCTTCTCTCCCCTGATTGCAGATGAATGTAGATTGCATCCCTTAGTAAGAGAGAGTGATGAGACTATTCCTTCTCTTGCTTCTCTTTCTCTTCTGTTCTCTAGCACTCGCTTGGTGCTAGGCAATGGGATTTCAGAAATCATCCAAACTGCTGCTGCCAAGGCCACGTTACATGGAGAAGAACCTGTTTTCCCCTCTGCCCAGTCCGTACAGATGCTGCCATTCAGAGAGATGTGAATCAGAGTGCTTTATGCTGCTGGCTTAGTGTCCTGTTCCTAGTTATTGTATTTTAATTGTCGGTTAAAATGGTGTTTAAAATGGGCATGAGAAGTGAGCACCAACACTGTTAGAATAAAAAAGCAGGTAGGAACACTCCTGAAAATCAGAGCTGTACTGTTCTGCTTGTCTGCCTCGTGGTGGAAGGGAGCCTCCTAACCCCTTTCCAGGTAAAGGCACTGTTGGTGTCAGTCAGTGACCAGCTGTGGGTGGAGGTGGGTGGACGAGGATGTCCCATGGTTAGTGGTGACAATACCCGTAGTTACTGCCACCAACATGTTCCCTTGTGTTGTGGACACAAGTGCTCAGCAGTGTTGCCTTTTGCCTTTCTGAATCCTCCAGGACACTCATTCACCTCTGAGGACACTGTTACTCCTGCCACAATGGACTTTAAGGACATCTTGACTCTGAATTACTTAGAAAGGGCTTGGTGTCTTTCCAGCTGAGCAGGTTGATGTCTCTTGCTATAACTCTCTAGCATGAAGACAAAGGTCTCCCTTTTCAAACAGAACATGTGCTGGGCATACTGGTTGGTGGCAGACACATAGTTTTATTTTTTAGCTTGTCTATCTCAGTAGGTTTATATTATTGAGCCAGTGTCATTCTACCCACTATTGAATATAGAGGACATGATGATCAACCATAAAGGCGAGGAGAAGCTCTCTGTGTTTGCAGTGAGTAGCAGCCTAACAGCTACACTCTTTACTGTGCCATTGTCAGAGGTTCCTGTCTCCATGGAAGGGTCGTGGCACTGACTGAGTGGAGCTCATCTAAATAGATGTCACTTGCCACTTGCCATGACTGACAGTTGCTATGTCATAGCTCACACAGATACCTGCAATTGGAGTGTTCAGCAGTCCTTCTGACATGGCTGTTTCCCAGCCTTTCTGGAGGCCACTGGTCCGTGCATTACATGTGGCTTGGCATGAGGGGTGACTCCATTAAGGATGTTCTCGTCTGCTGTCGCTGCAACTCGTCTTCTGACAGCTTGAGTTTGAGGCCAGTGGAAACGGCCTCACATGCAGCAGTCATTTCCCCTCCTGAAGCAGGGATGTTCGTTGCAGTTTGGATTCCATTACAGTTCCATGACCTCAGGAGCCAGCTCTGCATTCGCACTGCCAGGCTGGGAATAGTTGGCATTGAGCAAAAATTGCTATTGTGTCAAGGATTTGGCCTGGCTCCCTACATGATGAGAAATAGGCACAGAGCCCAGGCAGCATAATGTACTTGGTTTCTTGCTGATTTTTACCTGCCAAATCTGGAGCAGAATAAGCAGTTATGGCTGATGTCACTCTTTTTTAGGTTCTTATTTATTTTTACAGGCATCTGACTAGCTAGATTAGTGAGATCTAAACTCATCCTACATAACTCACTGCAGATATGTCACATGACTATTTCAACATTTCAGGTTCAGGGAGTAAAGTACACCCTGACCTGCTTGCCTTATAAAATGCCTGTGGTCTAATTGAAGAGCTCATAACTTTTTTTAATAACTAGTTGAGATTTTTCTGTTTCCACTGCAAAGCAGCTTTTCCCAGTTTTTTTCACCATTCAGCTAAAATGAAGAGCACAAATATACCCAAAACTTGCTTTTAATGCAGTCCTGGCACCACTAAGTACTAGGTTCAGTGATGAAGGCAGGCATGGGATCCACATCCCTTTTTGTAATAAAAGGATTTCCCAGTGCTGGGAATACAATAAGTTGCCCACATATCGATACATTTTTGACCTCACATGCAACCTGTGTGACACCTTGCCGTTTCTTAGGGTAAGAAATATTCCATGCTCCAGCCACGGAAGTCAGATTCCACAGCAGTTGTTGCTTCTTCAAAACCCAGCTCTCTTCCCTTCGACCGCAGAAGCAGAACTCAGCTGTGCCCTCCTCCAGCACAGCTCAGCTGTGCTCGAACTCCAACAAGCAAAAAGGCTGGTTATTTTGGCCTGGAAAGCTCTGTGTTCGAGTGCAGGACTGCTTCCCTGCTGGCCCCCTCCCTGCCTTCCAAGGAAAACAGCAGTGCTGGGCTTGCATGCTCCTTGGGGCTGCAGTGGCACCGGGGTGGCAGGGCCGGACGACATCAGATCGGTCCCTTTGGTGCTCAGTTCTGCAGCCCCGCAGCCCAGATCCTGAAAGCAGATCCTTGAAGAGAAAGCTCTGAGCTCATGCAGATCAGTTTGCAGGACTGAGCCTCGAGAACCACAGTAATTAATAACAACTTGGCAAGGCCGTCCTCGATTTCAATAGGAGTTTTGCACTAGAGCGGGATGAGAATACAGCATTAAAATAAGGCAGACAGTTCACAGCAGGCTGAGGAGAGAGGCCAAAATCAACAGGATAAAACTCTCCTCTTACAAAAACTGCCCTAAACCTTTTTGTCCACACACAGGGCCTTAATTCAAGGCTTGTTGAAGTCAATGGGGAAAAAAACTCATTAATTTCAATGGGTTTGAATTAGCTTGAACCCCAGTTCTGGCCAGAGGACAAGTATTTATAAGCTGGCCAGGGATGAATTTAAGTTGGAAACTAGAGGACAGTCTCCAAGTACAGAGCAGAGGGGTTCTGGAGCCACCTTCAGCAAAAGGGGAGGTGGCAGAAATGTCTTAATAATCATTAAGATGGAGCTTGACTGAGCTAAAAAGGAGACTGAATAATGTGGTGGGGATGTGACAGCAGTGCAGAGGTCTCTGGTCCCTTCCCACACCAGCCAGGCAGTGGAGCACTGGCCCATCACATTCCTCCTTTTCCTGTAACTGCAGTTCACAAACCCCTATTTTAGGCAACTGCTATTTTATACTCAGCTTCATTTCAAGGAGGTGATATATCCCCAAATTTTTGAGTACTGGGGGTATTTAGCATCAAACGCTCCTGACGGGCTTCACACAAACACCACGCTGTCTGGTGTCCCAGCTAACATGGCTTTCTTGTTATCCTACTGACAACATGATTTCCAGTCATGCTACTTTTTCTGTTTCAGAACTCATGCTTAAAATATCTTTTTCTGAAACCCCTTGTGTTTTAGCTGAGCTCTCATTCCCTCCCCAACACGTGCTCCTATGAGTTCCCGAAAGCCACAGTGACACGAACTTCTAATGCTTGAACTTTGATGTTTGGTGTTTCTCAGATTTTGTGACTGTGCCTCATAAACGGCTTTGATGTGGGTTGGCATCCTCCCTGCTTTCCCAGATTGTCATCTCCTTCCTCAAAGTTCCTGCTTCTTCGCTGTGTTTCCCTTTGCTTTGTACTGCCATGAAGCTGGATGGGGATTCACGGGATCGGCAAACCCTCAGCCCCCATCCCTGCAAAGGAGGATGCTCACTTCTGGCATCTGAGGTGGGCACAGGTTACAGCCAGTGTTGTATTTGTAGGCATCTAGAATACAGAAAATCCATTTCCTAGAGGTTAGCGTGGTTGGTAGGAACCACATCGTTAGGTGTTTTAAGGAGCTGTGTGTTGTTGGATGTTATCGTGAGGCTGTAACTCTTCTTTGCTCTGAGTTCCCTGTCACTGCCTGGCTCATGTACAAAGTGTAGTATTACACCTTTAATTAACATTATGTTATAGAAAATATATGTGATTCAAATAGCGTGCAGTCCTCACTACTGAAATTAATCAGACTCTGAATAAAATGAAACCTATTTTTTGGCTATCGAAGTTAGCCCACTTTAATGGAAGAATGATAAATTGCTTGCTGTAAATATTCTGTAGTACTGAACATAGCTTTGATCCAATTTTTATTTCCCTTAAAATCCCTTGCAAAACAGTACTGTCAGATATTTAACTTATTTTCATTGCAGAATTTAACTAGTATATTTCCAGTGTCTCTTCCCTTACCAAAAAAATAACCCAAATTTAAGAAAGTGATAGCTTTTCACAGATAGATGGTAATATTCTTTTTAAAAAAACCAAATCACAAGTCAAAAAGAACCACTTCACAGTGGATGTGAAGTTGAAAATTATTTCAAAGTTACAACAAAATTACGTTTTTTCTCGCTTATTTATTCTTAATGCAGGGTGGAGTATTGCCAACAGTTAATTAACTATTTTTAAACAAGATTGTTGAAATAAAAGTTCTGACATAGAATTTAGCACAATCAATAACCCAGCTAGAAATGGTGTTAAGTTTCATAAGTAAGATTTTGATGCTAGTGACATGGTAAAAAACTCTTTATTTCACCTAATGGAATCATCCACTGTGTCAGATTGAGAGCCACATTGTGACTGAATACAGAGCAGTTTAACCTGGAGGAATTAAAGCCTGTAATGTCACTCAGGGTTTGCACCAAAGTAAATCAGAGCAGAATCTGGCCCTTCTTTTTTTCTCCCAGAACCAAAACACAAACATGAGTGCTCTGCAGAACCTTCACGATACAGGTTTGTTTTCCTGAGCAACTGTGAAATGAACGGGCTGAGAGCTTGTGCCAAATCTGGCTAAACTGCTGCCAAGTCTGGCGTGCTGATTTGTGTGGCAACATTGGCAAGTGAGGCGAAGGTTTACGTTGCCTGGGACGTTACACATGGATACAGGGCTGGGAAGTGGCTCCAATTCCCTCTCGTTCTGCTCTGTGACCACAGCCAGTCTGAGGGAACGGCTGTCTTTTAATGAGCTCATAGTGAAAGGCTCGGGCTGAGATTTAAAAGCCATTTTTAGGGAGTTTGGTGTGTTACGGCCTTTTATCAGCACTGCTGTGACATGTCAGGGACCGCTCTGGTGGTGGGAATTAAGCTATTTGTTTTCTGGATAAGTATAGTCGCAGCTATTTCCTGCGCATTCCAGGGATGGAGAAGTCGCCTTGCCAATTCGCTCTTGACATATTTACAGACAGAGAAGCCACCTTTGGACTGGTTTGTGCAAACATCGTGTTCCATTATGAAAATGTTCCCAAGGCTGAGGGTGAGGAGTCTGGCTCAGAATGTCTCCCGCCCCAGACAGTGTGGGCCAGTGTCTGATCTCAGCCGTGCTGGGGAACGTCTGAAGGAATTCCATTAACTTTTCAGCAGGCGTTCTGGATGAGCACTGGAGCTGAGGTTAGAGCCTGATCCTCAGTGTTCAAGAGGTCCGAAGTGGACTAAGTTGCTGAATTTTTATTTTCTCTGTTTTCTAAGCAGGAAATGGCCCCACGGAGCGCTTTTATGGGCCCTGCTGTCTTAACTGTGAAAGTCTGGAAACTATAAGGACATCCACTGGTATCCAAATTCCACAATTAATAATGCATTCCCAGAGTGGAATTGCTGCGGCTGCCAACAAGGGCTGGTGATTCTGCATGTCAAAAGCAGTATTGAGGAGCTCTCTGAAGGCAGCTCCAGCACCATCAGGGCCATGAATAAGGAATAAAATGGATGTGCAGTTCTGGTACCAGCCAAGCTTTTAAGTCCATTCTTAAATCCTGGGACCTAAAGCTCATATTCACAGTGCTTTACTGAACAGAGCTGGCCATCTGAGCTTAGGCTTGGCTTAGGTGAAATCATGCTGTACAAAAACGCAAACAAATGCAAATGGAGCAGTGAGTGATGCTTTCATGGGGCTCTGAAGGTGATGGGAAAATTCCCACTGCCCTTCAGTGACCCTTAAACAAGGCAGCATTACTGCACGGGTCTTGGAGAGGAGATGAGAAGGCAAAAACCTCTTTGGGAAATGGTGACACCGGTGTCACGGTCTGGCCACCTCGGTGCTTAAATGGAGATTTTTCACTTTGCTACCAAAAACTGTTTGCACTTGAGCCAAGGGGGTGTCTCTGCAAAATGCCACTCTGGAGTAAAATTTTTATGACCAAATTCTAATCTCTTGGAAAAAGGCAGTGTAAGAAGGTTGCTAAACTTCTCACACGGGCCTGAATACAGGCCTCATTGCTGTGCTGAAAAAGGCCAGTTTGTATTAAACCTAGTCAGGAGCAGGCAGTGCAGATGTGACAATGATGTGGTGTTTAGGTTGCATTTTGCAACAGGTAGATTTCCTGGCACTGGAGCTTGACAGCCTAGTTTGCAAAATTACTAAGGTGGATTCTGCTTGCTCTCACACGTCCTTGGCCACTGGTGGAAAATGAGAAGTATCACCACAGTGGCAGCTGGCCCATTCTCTTCTGTTTCATCAGGTACGAGTGCCTGTTCTCTAGTGACAAACCTTGATGATAAACCTTGTTAAAAACAAGTAAGATACAGTAAAATGGTGAAACTCTTTAATAATAGAAAATATATCGGAAAGAGAGCCTGGTGGGTCTGCTAGTCCGTGTGTCTGCCCGGCGCTCTGGGCAGCGTGCTGCCTGCCGTGGGAAGAGCTGCTGCTGAACCCCTCAGAGCCTTCTGCCGCCTGAGCAGCAGCAGAACCACCAGCCAGAGGGTTATTTTTGTGCTGGACAGGTGGGGATGTCTAGAATCTTCCAGTTAACCCTGTTTGTTAAGTTTTGCTAAAGCACACCTACTACTGAAATCATTGGACGTTTGCCACTGGCTTTGTGACGAGCCAAAATGGGTCCAGACAGAGGTTGTCCTGGAAAAGGAAGGGTTTTAAAGCAGACCTCAGCCAAAGCCCGTGGAAACAGTGGACTTTGTTGTGGTTTGGCTGAAGCCTTCTCACGGGATAGCACTGGCGGGTATGTCCCTGCTGTGCCAGGGTCAGGTGCCTTCTGTGGGTTTTGTTGTCAGCTGTGGTCAAGGCTGGGATTCGGGAGTGTCTTTTATCCTCGTTGGAAAGGCACAAACAATGCAGGCACTGCTGGGAGGCGGAGGAGCTGCTGCTGGGACCTCATGCTGGGACAGAGCCTGGCTCCCCAGGAGGAGGCACGGGCAGCACAACCTGCCCTGCCACACGGCATCCTGCCCACAGCCACTCCTGTGAAGCCAGGAAGAAATGGGACATGGCCAGCCATGGGAATGGTTTGTGGTGTAGGTGGCCAGAACTGGCTTCCTTCTAACACCGAGTGCCAGGCGGGAGCGTTGTGTTCCCGTGGGTCAGGGGCAGAGGAACAAATCTGGAACAAATGGAGTCTTTAAGGGTTGAATGTGCCAGCCCACCATGAGGAGAGTTTTAGTTATAGACATCTGGAGCCCAATGGGTCTGTGCTGTCGTCACCTGATGGAGCAAAATATTTGAAATGCAGCAAAATATGTCCTCGCTTGGTAGGGAATATGGGAGTGGATTCATGGCATCTTGTGATTTCAGTAAATGGCAATCTGCCTGTCATTATCACATGAGAGTATTGCACAGGGATTCCTCAGACATCCTGAGCCTCTTGTTGCTACAGCTTATGGATGACTTCCTCAGACCCTGGAGTATCATCTTGCTGACTTCTTGGAGTTTATAAGTATTGATTGTGTTTCAGTGCTAAAGATGTATTTCAGTGTATAATGTATAATGTAAAATGTGTATAGAGTATAATGTAAAGATTTATGTATTTCAGTGTTAAATATATAAAAAGCAGCAAGGCTGAAGATGTGACTCAGGTCATGAGTCGAAGAAACAGCGGGATTTTTAATTAAGTCTGCTCATTTTCTTTAAGGCTGACAATACATCTGAGAATTTGACGTTTATTTATGAATGCATTCCAGATTTGCACGCTGCATATCAAAACCGAGGACAAGCCTAGAGAAGGGTGGGGTAGTGTGCTTAGATACTGTATCTGACTTGCCCTCCTGCCCAGAAGTGAAATTCTTTCCATCTGAGTCCTCCTGAGGTGGTGCTGGGTGAAACAGCCTTTGATAGAAGATTGTCTTGTCCATGCTCCTGCCCTGAGTCAACCGAGAAGGTCTCCTTTGTTTTCATCCCCTTCTGCCTCTCCTCTGGCATCCTGTCTGCCTCCGAGGGTGGTGCCTCCCCTCTGCTGTGCTCACCAGGGTGGGAAACCGGTCACCTTTCCTGCCTGCTTCTTATTTCTGCTCTCTGTTGGAACGGGCCCTTGGGATTGAACAGGATCCCTGTCCTTTCCCCGGTGTCTCTCTTTGTCGCCCTGACCCACAGTGTGTCCTGACACCACTCCTTTACTTCCCAGACATGTCCATGTGACATTCTTGGGGAGCAGAAGGGTGGGGAGGTGCCCTGCTCGCAGCCCTCCCTGGCTCCCTGTCCTACATCGTGCAGGTTCAGCCGTTCCATCTCAGGGCAGGGTGAGGTGCTGCTGCTGCACCATCAGAGAGCGGGGATGACTCCTCTCCTCAGGGCTGTGCTGCTCTGCCAGCTGCCAGCAGTGGCGAGCAGTAAACTCAGTCAATGAGTCCTCGGTGGCTGCTGAAGACAGGCTGGAGTCTGAACTCAGGTGGTGCTCGGGTCTGCCGTGTGAGTAGGCAGCGTTTAGAGCTGACAATCGCTTTGATGGCCTTATCTGCTCTTTGAAGCCAAGGAGCCGCTCCCTGCCCATGCACACGTGATAAGCTCCATCAGATTCTGCATATCTTCCCTGCAAAAATAAGGGGCTGAGTTGACTCAGCCGGGACAGGAGCCTGTGACTCTGAGTGTGGGTGTGCTGTGGTTTTCCCACATCCATCCCGAGTGACTGGCGTTGGCACAGGGTGGCAGGGCTGGCATCTTTGTGAGGGGCTGCCCAGCACAAACAGGCTGGGCCTTGCTGATTTAAATGCCAGAAGATGCGTCATTCTCACCTCCTGGCCCCTCCCTGGCACTGCACAAAACAGTGCCAGGTCCTCAGTGATCTCCATCCAAACCCAAAAGTGGTCCCTAACTCAAGAGGATGTTTCTTTAGGATGGCTTCAGGTGTCATATGAGGCTTTCAGGAGCCCACAGCTGCGGTAGGGCTTTGCCCTTTAAATGTGGGGTCACCAGAACTGGCTTGGGGTAACTCAGCATTGAGCCATTGCTCATGGGGCTCCTGTGGGTGGTACATGGGGAAGTGATACAGAGCTGGGATGCAGCCAGGCAGCCAAAAATATCAGGAGCAGGGCAAAATTATTTACAAAGCAACTGAATATTTTCCCTCCCTCCCCCTCACATTTTTTAATAAGCTTCTTTTACCACTAGGAATTTCATCCTAAAGAAAACTGGCAAATGTCTGAGAGGCAGAGGTACACCTCCACCACATTGTTTAATAACGATGTACTGAAAGTCCTAATGGCAGTAGATAGTGCCTTCTGACCCAAAGAATGCACATTCCACCTGGAGAGGGAAAAAAAAAAAAAAAGGAGATGGAAAGAAGAGAAGAGAAAGAGAAAGAGAAAAAAAATGGTTTGTGTTTGTAAATGCTTGTTCGAAGCCAAAGGATTTCATGTCAAAAGTCTCTTAGATCCCTACGGTCAGTGCAAGCAACACATTAAACATTTGAGCTCAAATAGCTCCAAGTGTTGAAATTCATCCCATTTTGGGTCAGGAAGCCAGTGGGGAAATGCTATCTTTGTGAAAATTAGGTTGAAGCTAGTTTAGAGCAGATACAGAAAATGACTTGAAGCTACAAAGTCAAGTTGTCAGAAGTGCGTTTCACTTACCAGGCTAAAATGTGGCCTAATTCAGCTCTTACAAAAAGTTCTGGAGGCACTTCCATCAATTTCTGTGAGTGCTGAGTCACCAGTGGCTGCTGAGTCACCAGCCCTGAGCACCAGTCAGGACTGCCAGAGCCCTGGTGAGAAGGCAGCTCTGACTCTGCTGCGAATATATCCTTATTCCTATGTACAATATAATACCAGTTTGTGTTATTACCTTGCCCGCAGCAGCACTGTGCAGAACAGAATTGCCTGACAACTGATGAAGTGAATGTTTCTTAAAAATACCTTCTGAAATGACACCTGCTTTTTGTCCCTAAAATATGTAGAAATTTTACAATGTTTCCTCCTTGGCTTTCTCTCCCACCTTCTCTGACAACAACGGGAAAAGAAAGCAAAGGAGAAAAATTGAACTTATTGCCAGTTGCTTTTTAAGAGCGTATAATCAGGAAATTTCAGAAATTGGCTATCTTTTTGTGAATGTGTCCTCAGTGCTGTCACAATTCAAAACAAAGGTGGATGTTCTAAGCACTTATTTTGGAGTCACCGGGTGTTCTGGAAGGACTGCCCGTGAGTCCATCGACAGCACTTGCTGCCTCTGGAGAGGCCAATGCAGCGGGCATCAAAACGGCCAGGGGTGCAGATGGCACCTGGCTGGGTTAGGGACAGGCTCAGGGTCACCTCCAGGCTCTGGTCGGAAGCTCAGAACCACAGGGCTGCTCTGGAGGAGCCGCGGTCGGTCCGGAGTGCCAAGCAAAACAAACAGTGCTTGAGGTTTAAAAGCTCCAAGGGCGTTAGTATCACAAACTCCAATCTCTGCATCTGCTGCTGCTGTTCCCAAATCATGACAGAGAGCAGCCAGCGTCAGGAGGTCACGGAGATAACAGGACCCTGCTGATGCAGTGCTGTGTCTGGTGAAGGAACTCTCACCCAGCACCGAGGGAATCTGCTTTGCTTTCCTTTCCTTTCCTTGTGCCGCTCCAGAGAAAGTTGCTCAACAGTCTAATGACAATTAAAGAATTCTAGCAATAAAAACAATGGGCCAGGACCTGGAGTAGACTCTGACACCCTATTATTGGATGTTGATGCTAGATGGATGGATGGATGGATGGATGGATGGATGGATGGATGGATGGATGGATGGAAGCATGTGCTGTGATTCACCTTAGGGCAGACACGGAAGTCTCTGCTTGGAGACCTCTCTGCCTACAGTGAAAGACAGTGCGAGGTACACAGGCAGGAGGAAGGTAACGCTGCCAGCCACAAGATCAAGCAATTACTTGGGCTGACAACAATCTCAGTTTGAATTGCAAAAATGTGCCTGATCCTCACTCACAAGGGCATGAACTGCACGTGGCTGGGCTGGCCGGCAAGGGGCTGGGCCGAGTGGCAAATTCAGTCTCATTTGAAGAGATAAGAGGGGGCAGAAAAACATGTTTACGGTCTCTGCTCTGGTACTTATGGGTAATTGATGGTATTTTTAGATGTTTTGGTACTTGTAGGTGTAAATAATGGGTTTTACATGAAATGCATGAAATCTGGGGCCTTTTCCAAATGACGTCATCAGCCCAGGTGCAAACTGCCAGTGCCATGCACAGCTGGGAACACGGAGCAGTTGGTAATAGCAGATTTTGATCTGTGAGTCCTCAATTTGCCCGTTTCCACCTGCAGCACTCCTGCAGCTCATCCCTGGCATGCCCCGGCTCTGGTATTCACCCCTGCGTACACCGGTCTCACCTGGAAATCGCACCTCAGTGTCTGATGTGTTTTATCTCCATTCAGCTGATGCTTATCTTGTAATAAAATTTCCCATGGCTTATCAACGCTTGACAATTAGATGCTTAACATCCCACTTAATGCAAAACATATTACATCCTGGGAATTAACAAAACAATCAAATGCCTTAAGGGATAATGGAAGATTTTTTTATAGATGTGTATGTGTTTTTATATATGTATATATATGTGTGTTTATACATAGACACACATGCATCCATAGTTGTGAAATCTGGAGATGTTGATCAGCTTTCGCTACTTAATGGGTTTTCATGGCTCATTCCTGTGCCTGTTCTATTTTTTCTATTTGGCAGAAATTGTGTTCCGTGTTGGCAGTGCCATGTGTTGCCCTTCCCGAGGTGTCGGGAGAGGCAGGGGACTGACCCCAGCCCGGGGGTCCCCCAGGTGCATCCGAGCGCTCCCCTCCGTGCCCAGCCGGCAACTTTGCTCCCTCTTGTGGCATCCCGAGCCTGGTCCGTTCCTCGGCAGGGGTGGCTCTCCCAGCGCCGGTGCCCGCGGAGGTGGCCAGCGAGGGAGGAGACGGCAGGGCTGGCGGCAGGGCTGTGCACACCGTGGCCAGCCCCACTCCCTTTGGGAATCCCTCTCCAGCTCAGGGCTGTGGGTCCGGTCCCGGTGCTGATCCCAGGACAGTCACAGCAGGGCCTGCTGAATTTAAATATATCTGGTCATCTCCAGCTTTATCGCAGAGCTGATCATCTTAACCCCTGCTCTTGCACATACCGAGGCTGTAGCTGTCGGGAATAGTTGCATTGCTGGAAAAAATCAGCATCGTTTCCTTCCTGCAGCCAGCATCCCCGCAGAGCAGAGCATTTTGCCTGTGATTTCCAATCCTGCTGTCAGCGCTCTTGGCACTCTGACTTGCACAGGAGGTGCATGGTTCAGCTTCATGGACCTGGCCCCTGGGACTAGAGGAGGGGATGAAGGGACTAAAGGGTCACAGCAGCTGGTGAAGATTTATAAAAATTACTCAGAAATAAATTTTTAATACTATCAAGAGAGGAAAAATTTATTCAGTTCACTGGTACAGTACCTACACAGGATGGGCTGAGATGCTCAGCAGCCACCCACCACAGTGAGAGCTGGGGACTTGCTCAGTGCCTTCATCCACCTGCAGATGCCCCGGACACCCTCACAGGGAATGGGGCCAAATCCTGGACTCAGCCATTCAGGTCTGACCTCTGTGACTCTGTGTCTCTGGGTGACCTGTCCCCCCTGCCCACACCCTGCCCAGTGCTGTGCCCACCTCAGCACACACAGGCTGGAGCAGAGCCTCAGGCTTCCTGGGAGGAATGCTTGGGATGCCCTGTGCCTGTCTGTTATTTGGTAAAGGATGCTCTTTTGGCTGTCTGCCCTCAAAGAAAAAGAAATTCCTGTTGCTGTCTGGTTATCCTTCCAATAACTTACCAAATGCAATAGTTCAGATCCTGATACACACGGTGTTGATTCATTTAACTGGTGATTTCTGGAGGCAGCAGCCTCGTGATACAGTGCACCACACACACAGAGAAAAAGCCAGTTGTGCCTTAAAGCGTGTAAATAAATGCCAGGCATAGCACTGCTACCTCTCTCCTAAATATGAGATTATCTCTGTCTGATGGAGCTTTACGAAGGCCAATACAATTAATCTCATTTTACAGAGTATGAAATTGAGTTTTCATCCATAATCATCCAGCAGGCCAGAAATAAAAACCTGGTTCTGTGAGTCCTGGCCCTGCTTATCCTGTCCCAGTGACATAGCTCAGCTCAGTAACCTGTCTTGTTCTCTGTCCTCCACCACAGATGAATCTCTGTGGAGTCACTGAGCCTTCACAGATGTTCCCAAGGCTGCTGCAGGATGCAGGCTGGGGAATGGCTTGGGAGGAGGTGAGGAGCCTAGACCCATGCCTGGCCTCACCTCTGCCAGCCACAAGCACTGCTGGCACCAGCCAGCCTCCCACATCTCTGTGCTGCTGGAAAAAGGTCAAGTCCTGGTGTGCTCCAACTCCGTGCTGCGTTTCATTTGCAGTTTTAAAGCAGCAAGTGACTCTTGGAGCCAAACAAATGCCTGGCATTTGGCTGTGCCTGTGTTTTCCTGTGGCCAGGCTGACCTTTATGAACACAAGAGTCACAGCTATGACAGGCAGCTCACTTGAACCCTCCCGTCTGGGAGCTGGGGAGGTTTTGTAATTGCTGGAAAAGCCAAAAAGTCTTTCTTCAGACCCTGATTTTTCCTTAGCAACCGACTTTCCTCCTTGATTTCTCTTCTCTTCACCTTTCCCTTCTATCTAACTCACAGCTGATCCTTGTTGTCGCAACCGCCCCTTATTGATGCAGATGCAATCAGCAAGAACGATGAGCAGTTGCAGAGTTAAGCCCAACTCTATGAAATCACTCATAAATGTGCTTAACTTCAGTAAACCTGTTCTTCTGCTCAGTCTGAGATATGTGCTTTAGTCTTTTGCAAGTCCTTGGCCCTCTCATAGTCACAACTGGGTCACTGATCACCCGAGGAATGGCAGGATGAGGAAAAGGCTCTTGTTTGGATCTCTGTGAAAGTGTTTTTCTGGGCCCACAGTCAGTGTCTGCTCTGATGGCAGATGAGTGCAATTTTGTTGTCCAGTGAAGGAATAGAGCATGAAATCCCCTATTGCAGTTCTCTTAGATATGCCTGTAAAATGCTGAGGATGAGTGAAGTGCCTGTGGCACGGCTGCTGCATGTTGTGCTGTCCTCATCACTCCCAGCTGCTCATCAGTCTCCTGTTGGCTGTTTCTCTATTTGTTCTGGGCCTTACCAAGTGTCCATCTTGCTCAAATGTTAAAAAATAAAAAACAACCAAAAAAAAAAACCTCAAAAACCAAAACCCCCCCAAAAAAAAAAAACAAACCCCCCCCCCCCCCCCCAACCCCAAAGATAGCATGATGAAGTTATGAGACAGGTTTTTAAGTTTAAATCTTTAATTGGGATTTGCTGTCTTTGCTTCAGGGTGTCCTTGACATATTTACACTTTGCCTTGAAACCACGAGCATTAGGCATCATGTTCTTTTCCAGTGGAGACAGGATGTTCGCATAAGAGCTGACCTGAGGAATGAAAAGGAATTATGTGCTCCATTACTGCTATGTAGTCGTGTCTTGTAGAAAGTGTGGCTAAGATCTGATTTGCTAAGTGACTGAGAGGCACATCATTTAAGATGTTTTGAAACTGAATTGACATCCTGCCTGTTCCTTGCTGTGTTCTGTACACCACCCAGCCCTCTGAGTGAAGTTCTCAGCACTCTGCAGTGAAGTTCTCAGCACCTGCCAAAGGCAAATAATGATAATTAGTTCTAATAGCTGTTCTGTTTCACACCTCTTCTAGCTTGCCAAGGCAGATCACAAGGAGATGTCACCAAAGCAAATAATCACCACAGTGCCAAATGGCTTAGCACGATTTCGGTGCGTGGCACGAGGGTTTGCCTGCATGGTCCATGACAGGAGTGCTGAGGTTCTGCGGCTTTGCCCGCCCGGTATTATCTGTTCCCAGCTTATGACCTGAACTGGTTCTGAGTCTTGCTCGTGCTCAGGGCTCTGACATACAGGTGAGTTAGCACAGTGTAACAGGTTCCTGCATGTCAGGTTCTTCACTACAATTGCCTTGTTCATGCTCTTGCCCAGCAGTGCAGCTATCCCCTTTTTTATGTGGCAGAGGAAAACTACTTTGGGTTGCTTTGTATTTGCAAGGGGGTAGAGAAAGCAGAAAGACAGTTATTACAGAATAGCTGATACCTGTTATCTTGTGTTATTATTCCTCTTCCTAAAGTTACTTTGTGTGTTGGGGTCATGCTCATCATTTAGGGTATGAACTTGGTACCAAGCAGGCAAACACTTTCATGGATCTCCTCCTTACCTTCAAACCATAAGGAACCGTCTCCATTGGATGTGTGTAATAGATGTGCCTGGGGCTGTTCAAGCTGGGGCAAGATATCACAGGCAGAAAAGAATCAACATAGGAATATTAACAATACATTATTTTGCTGGTGCAGTTTTCCCATATGATTACAAGTGATGAGTGCTCCGTGGGAGTGAGGGAAAGGAAGATCAGCCCTGCACCGATAGGCTGTGCTCGGCTGCTCACAGCCACGCACCTCTCTTGACTGTTAGTTCATTTGTTTGCTCTTATGCCTCTCCATTCTGTCCTGAAGGCTAACCACATATCATATATATTTAAAAGAACAGTAGCATACAACTGGTAGAGATGTTAGGGTTCCTTTCCCAAAACATTATGATATTCCTGCTGAGAATATGAAGATAAAGGCTTTAATCCTTGGGAACAAAAGGGCGTGAGTAATTCCATTTCATTGCATGACCTGGAATCTCCACCCATATAAATACATCAAAGAGTAGGTATGATTTCACTCTCTGACACCCATGGATTGAGGTTCTCACCCTGGGAAGCAAAGAGCTTCTGTGGCTGGGCTGGACAGTGCCCATGAGGCTGGGTAACAGGGATATTTGGAGCGTTCTTTGATCTTCCTACTGGGCCAAATTTATTCACATCTCCCCAGTGTTGCTGAAAACTTATCCAAGCACTCAAGGCAATTATTTTTAAATGTATGTGTGTTTTGGGCCAAGTCCATGAATCCTGACTCATGACTAACTCAGCCCTTACTTAAGCAAAACTCCACTTGATTTCATTGCAACTGGGGGCAGGACTCTGTGATTCTTGCCCCTGCCAACAGGAGCTGCAGGAGCCCAGACCCAGCTCTCAGAGCCTTCTACAGCTCCCAGCACCTGCCAGTGCTCTGGAGCCTCCTGCACCTATCTGAATCCTGCAGACAGCACTGCTGTCCACCTAAAAAGACCCATCCTGCTTTACTGCCCTGCTCAAGCCACCACATGGGTGATGGAGAACCACACTGGTGCTATGTTTACTAATAATGCTTGGAGCTAAACCTGCCAACAGGCTGCAGGAAATTCTGTGACCCACATTAATCAGGAGCTCAGACTAGATAGTTGTGATAGCCTGGCCATCTGGCTGAAAACTGTTGCGCTGCAGATTGGCTGTAACTCACTGGAGTATTTTAATTTTGTTATGAATTAATTTCTAACACGCTCAGCTCACCATTGCATGCTGGAGGCCAGGATGGTTCAGGTAAAGAGAGAAATTAGATGATAGGAGCCCTGGGAAGAGTAATCTAAGATACCCAGGCAGGTCTGCGTGGCAGAAGGGTGGCCGGTGCCGATAAACTCGGCTGGATGTGAGCTCCCCTTTGTGCCCTGTTTCCCAGCACTCCTGGCTCCAGGCGAGGGTACAGCACTGCTCCTGACCTGGCTCCCTGCACTCACGACTGCAGGAGTCAGCTCAGGTCTCGCCAGCCTTATTAGCTCTGGCTCGGTGCCGGCAATTCCTATTCAAGCTGGCTCTGTGCAACGTGCCTGGATGTCTGTGCCGTGCACATCCCGGCATGGGAGTGGTGTCCCAGTGTCAGGAATGTGGGACAGAGACGCTCTGGCTGCCTGCTGAGAGCAGCACGGTCACATTCACACAAAGGAAGAGGCTCTGCTGAAGCGAGCTGTCCTGCCTGGAGGCAGCCCAAGTGTCTCTGTCCTGGCATGGATAATCCAGAAGTCACCCAAGGGAGACTGAGAGTGAGAAAATAGTAATAAACTGTCTTGAAGTGTCCCTGCTGTCCAGCAGTCCCAGGAGAGCTTATTAAAACCCGACCATTTTCTGCTTAGCAAGTGTGACTGCCAGTATGTGGCTAAAGCAACCAAAAAACTTCAATGGAAATGTTTCTTATCTGTGTCATTTAAGATAAAGCCACTGTGTTTTGCATGGCTGCACCTTGACAAATGGCCTGATTGGTTTTAGTCCTAACTACAGCTAGAAATAACAGAGCTGCTGTGCATATTCCCATCATTTGTGTTATTTAGATTTTTGGCCTCAGAAGGGGAAGCATTTGCAGGATTGGACTGAGTGTTTGGCCTGTCAGCTGTTGCTGCACCCTTTGGTGCCTTAGACTATTTCTTTCATCAAAGTAAACAGGTTTGATCTCCAGTTTGAGTAACTTACTGTTGTCTTTTGTAATGCTGCATTAGGAGGCTTTGAAGATACATTTTCTGCCAACATAAACACTTTCTTGACTAACAGAAATGAGTCCTTGCTTGCATTAGTTTGCTGTGAATGTTACAAAGGCTATAAAATAGTTGTAAGTAGATGTCCTCGTCTGAGTCTCCTTCAGACTACTGCAAGGCTCCCACAATAATGACTAAATGAGGGTCTCCTCTCAGTTTGTTCCTTTTCTTTTTTTTTTTCTTTTTTTTGTTCTTTTTTTCCCCCTCTGTCTTCTTTTGAAAAGAGAAGAACTGCAAGCTGCCTGGCCCAATGATGTTCTTTATTCCTCTGTCTCCCCATCCCACCCCAGACTTCCTGGGAGGACACATAAAAACTGACTTACCCTGTTCTGCACAGCCCTTCATCTGTGTGATATTTGCAAAGGAATTTTGTCTCTTAGATATTCCTGAGAGGTCAGTGAATTGCACAACAGGATTTAGCCCTTTGTCGCTGGCCGTTTCTGACTGAAGTGTAGCTCTCACTTTCACTGCCACAGTTCCTGCTTTGCTGTACAGACTTGAGATCAAAACCTCACCATAGTCAGAAATTATCCCTATCGACTCCACAGGTGTTAGATCAGTCTTTTATTTTATTCAAGGCTATCCAGGGCCCAAACAGCAACTGTATTCAAATGGAGACAACTCTTTGAAGAAATGTAAATGTCTCCTCTTCAGCACATTCACATCAAATACAGTTTTGGCTCTGTAGTTGTGAAAAAACGTAGAAATTACCAGGAGAGTCACCAAGATCTCAGTCAGGACTAGGGAAAGTTGGTGAGCGAGGGAATTCTTCCACATTTGTTCTTTTGCGTTCGCATTCTTATGACTCGAATTCAAATATCTGCCCCACACCGAAGAACCTGGAAACAAGATCTTCAGGTCTTTCCTAGCTGTAATGAGAACACACCCAGGCAGAGTACATGAGGAGAATTAAAGGAAGGAGATTTACAAAATCTCTTAAAACAGCAAGCTTCTTAATTTTCCTTTAGAATTCAAAGGAGCCGTCAGACAAAATATTTAAGGACTGAAGCAGCTAAGCCCCAGCAGAGAGCGTGGCTGGCTTGGTTTGCTCAGGCTTATCTGAATTTGGTCCTGTAAAAGCGTGAATTATTGACTCTCCTCTTTTCTCTGCTTTACAGTCCTCAGGTACCTGGAGGGCATCCCAGAAAAACAGGAGGGTGAGCCAGCCTTCTCAGACATTGATGCTTTCTGAATCTCGCTGGCTAAGCCCAAGTTTGAATATTTAAGGGTCTTCAAAATTCCCGTGTAACACCCCCTACCCCAAAAGGAAAACCAGCTAAGCAGCAGCTTCCCTGTAAAGCCAGACCATGGCCAGGGAGCAGCAGTGGAGCCAGGAGCTGCTGCAAAAACACACCTTATTCCAGCCTAGTGGTTTCCAGAAGCTGGGCTTTGATTGCTGTGGGTGAAATCCGTGCTGTGTGTGGAGAGAGCCAACAAGGCTGACAGTGTAGTGGGAGTGAATAATGCAGAGGCCTTTGCTCGTCCTGTTGCACAGGAACGATTCCCACGTCCTCCAGGCAATGCGGAGAGAATCAGTTTTGAAGGGCCTCTGCAGCACTGCTGCAGCAAAGCAGGAAAAATATTGCAAAGTAGAAAAGATTTTTGTCCAGATGCTTTTTCTCTGGTTGGTCATCTGGCTTCTTCATGCCCAAAATTGTGTTTTGTTCGTGTTTACATGCAGCAGCTTTTTGGGGGGTACCCTGGGCAGCCACCTCCTTCCCTCAGCTGCAGCACCTCCACTGATTCCAGCAGGATCCAGCCAGGCTATGCCGTGCCTGCCAATCCTCCCTCCTGCCCATCCACAAGCCTGGGATTGCCACAAAGCTGAGTTTGGCCTCACACTGGACTTGCTGTGCTTTTCACAGGGTCCTTACACTGTTTGCTTCTTTGTGCAGGACAGGGCTTAACACCCTCCCTTGTCAAACCTTGAATTAAAAAGCAGTGTCTTAGCAGGCTTAGATGGGATTAGGCAGCACAAACCTCTTACACACAGAGCTTACACTAAGTAAGCTTTTCTAAGTTACCAATGCGTGATGTATCTGTCGCTCTCCTATCACTTTCCATCTCAGCTGGGTTGTTTCAGAGGGGATAATGGAAGCTGAGTTTATTGACTTCCCCTAGAACTTGGGTGTTTGGTGCCTTTTTGGTCTTCTGGTGTTCCAGCCATCATTTCTAAAAGCAGCTGCCAAAGCCAGACCTGGCCTGGGCAGGTGTAGTTTCAATTGCCTCAGCAGATCTGTGCCAAACTACAGCCACTGCAAATCTGGAGGCAGCCCGTGCTGGCAGGGAAAAGCAGGGGGCTGTGGCTAATCCTAGCCCTGTCACTGACCTGCTGTGGGACTTTATCTGCAGCTCTGCTATCCCCTCAAACCTATATTTACATGTTTAGAAGACAAGACCTCTGGATAAGAATTTCTTTATTATTCTTTTATTCAGAAGTTAATATAAGTGGTTACAGTCATGCAACACTTAAATAATTGATCCATAATATCCCTTGCATTGCACAGTTCAATATGTGAAAAGCTCTCCTGTCCCTTGAAGAGGCAACCTGGAGAAGATGGGAAAGCACCTCTGTCTTTTGTTTTCTTGCCCTCCCTCACAGACTCTCATTTGGAAGATATTTATTAGGTGGGGAAAAGTACAGTAAGATGCTGCATTGCTCGGTGAAGCACCTTCTTTTCCTACACACACAGGGCTCTCGTTACATCTTTAAAGGATCACAACAAAGAAAAGGAGCTGACACAATGAATTTTGATCTGGAAAGTGAAATCTGACATAACCAGTAGTTACATTTTTCCTATTCCCTGGTAGTTTGCCTAAAGGAAGCTTTTAAATAATTCCTGTTTTTCACCTCCTGAGAAATAATCTATTTGCTTCTGAATTAATTAGGCAGCATCATAAAAACCCTTTAGAGACTGTGCAAGCTGCTGATCTAACTTTTTAAAATATATAATGGGCCTGATCCTTAGGCCAGACAGTGGGAATTCTGCTTTTAATTTTGATGGGATTTTATGTGTGATGCTACTGAAAAAACAGGTTCCCAGTAAACAGTACTGGGTGTTGCTTTTTCTGTCAGCTTTACCGGTATCTGTCTCTGTCTGGTATCTGTCTCTATAACACCTTGAGTCTCACAGTGATGAGAGTAGGCAGTTTCTTATTTCGTCTTCCCGTGGACAATCAGTGCCAGAATCTCTGTTGTTTGCTGCTCTGATGAGCAGACAGGTGCAGGGCAGTTAAGTGCTGTCTCTTCACTTGTAATGTCCGGGGTGTGATTGATCCGCCCGAGCGAGGCCGTTGTGCAAGGCCAGGGAAATCAGTGGAGCTCTCACGTGCAGAATGGATCACCTCGAGCTTGGCTTTGAGATGTCAGCTACTCCAACACTCACCAGCTTAAATCAGCATCAACCTAGTCAACTAATTCTTTAGCAATAACATCATTTCCTGTTAATCTGAAAGATGAAAATAAGCGAAATAATTTTGATCTCATTGGTACGAATTTTTTTTTTTCCTGGCATAAAATACCACCCGAATGGAGTTTCACTGACCAAATTGAAAATACCTGTACCAGTTTGTTTACAGGGTGATGTAAAAACTTTTATTTGACAAAGTAAGAGATTCAGGTAAGTTTCCAGGCTCATGAGTTTTTCATGACGTTGGGGCTTTATGGCCTGGATGGTCTCTCTCTGTTCTGCGTTCCTTTGTTCTTACATTCCTGACTTTGCCTGTTGCCAGTGGCAATATCACCAACACAAGTCAGGACAAGGATTAGATCAAAAGATGCACAAGGAACCAAAGATGGCTCTGAGTGAGATTTGGAGCTCAGATTAGGAGATCTAAACACCTGTATGTCTTTCAGGTGCAGGTTTGTGTACTGCTGGCATTCTGCTGAGGGGTTTGCTCACATAGCTCCAGGAATGTTCGTGGTCAGCAGGATTTCTGGTAACTTGTCCCACAGCTCTGCACTGCTCTGCTGAATGGCACAGGCTGGAGAAGTATGGATTTGCAAAATGGACCAGAGAAAAAGGACTAATTTCAGGAATCACCATTTCAAACCTCATTATTCTGCAGGGGTTTCTGCTAGCTTTTAGAAATGCCAAAATGGTGTCCCTACTAACACTATTGTTGTTTAAAACTCAAAAGCAAATTCTTTCCTGAACTCAGGACCTGTTCCTCTCCTCTTTCTGTTACCTGATTTTGAGTGCAGTTGTGACTTTCACTGTCCCTTCCCCAGGTAAGCACCCAGGCTCGGCTTTGCCCAGCAGCTGGGCTGTCCTGACAGTACTGCTTTGGGAAATAAAACAAGAGAAGGATTTGTCACAAGAAAGCCCAGATTGTCAGTGAGAGCAGGAGAGTAGGTCCAGCTTTACATCAGTCCCATTATCCTCAGCTCTCCCTTGCAAAGTAGGCGATTTGGTGCTTTCCCTGTAAAAGTTTTTGGTGTTTGGAAGGTTCCTGGAGAACCCAGTAGTCTGGGAGGTGTGGGCTCAGGGAGCAACTCCTAAACAAAACCAACTCATCTCCAGCAAGATCTATATGGAGAGCAATTAAAAGCCCTTGGCCCAGAGGGCTGTCATCTCACATGTTCTTTTTTCAGCTGATGCCAAAGACTTTGCTGGTTTTTTGGTTGTTTTTTCTTTTTTCTTCTAATCTTTTTTCCTTTTTTTTTTTTTCCAGATCTGCTCATATACATTTTATACACTGGAGCTTTGCAGAGCACAAATAACTTTTTCTAAAATGGAGAGGTCAGTTACTTGTGTTCCTGGAATCAGCTTGGTCTTCCATGTCAGTCTGCCCTGGGAGGTTTTAGGGTCAGTGCATTCTCCCTGCTTTGTATCAAGCCTGAATTTCTAGTCAGGAAAAAACATTGTTGTGGGCGAAGTCCAAAGAGTTACAGCTTTATTTACAGTTTAGTTACCACCTACAGCAATGTAGCTCATCACTAGGATGCCTTGGGCATGTTTCCACTTTATAACTTAGTGAGGCTGTTTACAATCTTATCAACAGAAGAAATAAAGGACCAGGATGGACCTTTTATTGTGACCTCGATGTCTCCTCGTTCAGCTGCTTTTCTCAAAGCATATTCAGTCCACGGGCAGCCTCATGCAGTACCTGGGTACCTTCTCTGTACCCAGAAAAGGGTAAATTGCTGGGTGGTTTTTAATGTCACATCCATCCTTTTCTGTCTTCAGATCCCTTCTCTTTCTCTCTGGATCTTGGAAATTCTTTTGCTTCCTTTTCTGTAGAAGCTCTAGATCTGAATCCAGGTAACATAGGGAGGAGAAAGAGGAAAGGATGGTTTTGGACTTTCCATGACTACCACAAGGATCAGGAGCTGAATTCATGGGCTGGGCAGGCACATCAGTGAGAATTCCCCAGACTAACAATTCATCCAGTTCATAGAAGAAATGGATGCATCCTTCTGTTCCCTGCCCACAGCCTTCTTCGCCCTCCACCCAGTTAACTTAAATTGTGAAATTCTGGGCAGATTTTATGTACATACACCTACTCAGCCTACTCTGTAAAGATACACACATAGGCACACATAAACACCCTGCACAAGCATGCACTGCACATGGTGCACAGGTTTGGTAATATTTTTACTAGCAATTAATCTCCCTGTTTCTGAGTTTGTATGGATTCCTGTCTAATCTCCAGAGAGATAATTTCTTTCTATATCCTGAGTGCCAGTGATATGTAAAGGCCAAACTGCACTGCACGGTGCCCTTTGGGAAGAGACTCCTGCTTAAAAGCCTTCCAGATCTTGCCTGCCACAGAAGACTATATTTGGAAGGATGGGAAAGCAACACGAGAGGCACATGGAGCAAAAGCTGTGAGCATCAGCAGTTTACTACAAGTAAACAGTTTCACTTCTCGAGCTGTTGTGTTTGCCAGTCTAGTAAACAGGATCTGACTGCAGTGAGATAACAAAGCTGGAGGCCTAAACCTGTCCTCCTCCTCTGCAGTTTGAATTATATACTGCCCACACTCCTGTCAGCCACCCTGTTTCTTCCCTCTGTGATCCACCATTGCAATGTTTAAGTCCACCATTGCAGTATTTAATTCCACCATTGCGATGCCCCTGCAGAGTCCTTGGTTTTGCTGGAAGCAAAAAATCATCAACCTGGCTTCCTACTCTTAGAGGGATTTACAAAAAAGGGACTTAGTTAACTGTCTGGGATCAGGCAGCTTTCCAAATCACTGTCCTCTTCTGTTTGGAAAATAGGATATTGCTGTCCATTTTTTGTCCAGGTCACCAAGAGCCAATGCTGGGAGCTGTCTCTGCTGCCCTGCTCAGAGGAGCCAGTAGAACAGCCTTATCTGATAGCATCTGCTTTCCCTGAATAACTGTGGACATTCCACTCTCCACTCATCCCTCCAAGCACCTCGGAGTCATAAATTGCCATGCTAGAGCAAGTGGAGTCATCTGCTCTAGCGTGGCAAGTTCAGGGAAAGATCTTCCCATTCAAGGTGAATCTTGATACCTGACGTATGAGAAGACCAGGCACATGCTAAAAATTCCTTGCTAATTTGGGTTGCCAGTTCATCAAAAACATCCTCCCAAACACGCACAGGATGTATTAAGTTATGGTATAGTAAGCGATCAGCTTGTCACACTGACATTTCTGCTCCTTGCCAGAAAATCCTGGACTTCATTATCTCGCTCAAGAAATCAGATCTCTGAGTGTCACCCTGCAATAAATTTGTGTAACTGGAAACCTCTCCCCAGGCATACAAAGATCTGAGGACAAGTGAGCATTGCTGTTCTCTGAAGACTGATGTATAAATATATACTGCACTGACTAACAACATCCCTCCTCTGGGACAGCTCCAGTGCAGCCTTAGCATCCTCTGAGTCTTCATCCAGTGGCACTTTGGCATAGTGACACGTTGTGAGGTGGGGCGTATCTTTTGGAGCTACCAAACAAGAGGGTTTAATTGTGTCTAAGTTACTCCATGGTGTTACATTCCCACTTCCCGTTCCACTTATAAAAGCCTGGAAGTGCTGCCTGTCCTGCTGCAGGGGAGGTCGGCAGGGTGGCCCTGGTGGTGTGGAGACATGCTGTCACCTTGGTGACTTAGAGACCCATAGGAATAACACTTGTAAATGAAACTTCCTCTGTGTGGTAATCCCGTGCTGAGGTTGTAGATGGCCAGAAAATCTGGAATCTCCAAGCTGCTGTCCCTGTACGTGATCTCTGCCCTCTTTTGTGAATCGATCTCTGCCTCAGTTTCCTTTTCTGAGAGCTGGGGGTGCCTGCTGTGCGTGTCAGTGGAGCTCAGGGCGGCACAGCAGCTCAGTCCTGGTTCCTCAGTGACAGGAGTGAAGAGCAACGTTACACCACACGGTCTGGGAGGCCCTTCAGCAGGGCTGCAAAGGAGCATCCAGGCTGATCTCTGGCTGATATTATCACGGGCCAATGATTTCTTGCAGATGATGAAACTCATAGTAAGGACTCTCGTGGTGCAATAATTTTCCAGATTAGCTTGCAAATGCAACACAGCACGTAATGGTTTGCCAGGCGCTCCTTGACTTCCTTGTGAAGCTGATTTTTGGGATACTTTCTCAATTTCAACATTACTTATCGGTATTCTTAAGGAGTATCAGTGTAAATAGTCTCCTGTGTTTTGCAGAGTTCATGCCAGTCCATATTCTGTTTTACCTGGTTCCGTACCAAGCCATTAGCCCACACGATTGTCTGTTATTTGCAATCTTGGCTCATTAAGGTGATAATTTGATAAAGCAGGTTTTGGTCTTTCCCTTGGGGGCTCTCTTTGGGGTTGATGCATTGATATGTGAACAGCCCTGTCAGTATGGCCCCCTGTTCTCAGCGGGTGCCACGGCACGTCCCGCACTGTGATTTATGGCCCCCGCTGCATGCAGGCGGCCAGCTCAGCACGCTGCCTGCTCCTGGCAGAGCCATCCAGGGAGTGTCTTGGGAAAAACCTGTGGATGGGGTGTGGGGGAAGGACTGGGGGAGGTTTCTGAGGAGACCTTCCATGGCTGTGTCTCTCCCTGACTCCTCTTAGGCGCAGACAGGACCTCAAGGAAGAGTTTGTTCATCTCCTTGGAGAATGAGCCTGGTTCTTCAGTAATTCAGATGCTGCAGTGAGTTGAGGAGGTCACGGAGGTCTGTGAGGATGTCCTGGATAACTTTCCCTTCAGAGAGTAGTCAAGACAACACACAGAGAGTGGAGAGAGGTTATTTCACCCCAACAGCAGGGTAGGGGCCTGGCTGGTACCAACCTGCTGCTTTGAGGCTCCGTTTGTCACCCAGGGGCCTTGGAGGGACCCAAGGGGTGAAAACAGTTTCATCCAGCAGTCCCAGGCAGGGTTTGTGTCAGAGACACCCCAAAGGGAGCGGATGGCAACAGTAAAGCTGAGTCCTGTGCATGTGAGGGTGACACAGAGTGAGGATCGTTCGGGAGCACCTGCAGGGCAGGGATCTGCAGGGGAGCTCCTGTCCCATCACGTTCTGCCTGTTTGAGAAACCTGCACACAGTCCTGCTCAGCACCAAGAACAAATCGTTTCCATGCAGGGATGGCTTGGAGATTGATTAGTGGCTTACAGTAGATGTTATATATTGCTGGGAAAAGTATTTTTGGAGACATGGTGCTGATAAAGACGTGTTTCTGGGGAGAGGAGCAGACACTGGGCATTATTGCAGTGGACTGGAGCAGGTGTGGAGCCTGGCCAGCTGTGGGAGAAGGTAGAAATACCAAAGCAGCCCTTTCCCTTTCACCCTCCAGAAACTTGGTGCCAAAATGTTCCCTGTTCCTCCCCAGTGATAAAAGGACAAGTTAAATAATTAATAATAATCTGAGTCTCAATGTAACTACTAAATAATTTTCTGTTAGGCATTATGTAAATTTGAAGTAATTGTTTTACTGGTCATGCATAATAAAATAACTATGGTGATTAATTTTTCACCCTCAGAGTTTAGTTAAGATCATTCAGGAGGTTTGGACTGATGCACCGTGCTATAAATCACAGTCCAAGCCACTGAAATATCTGTCCAGCTTTCAGATTAGATAACAATATTTTGGGGGAGGAAATCTTGATGACAGATAGTCACCTGAGTTGTCCAAATCAGGAGGCCATTTGGTCCTCTGAGCACTGAAATTATACGTACTGGTTATTAATATATGCAATTCCACGTGTGCTTTTCTAGGTTTAATTTTAGGGATGGACTCATTCCATCATCTGTATTCCTGCACAACTCATTGTGGAATAAATAGAGCGTTGTTCTGTGTTACCCTAATCGGCTTTTAAAGCCAGTGCAACTGAACTCTCCGAGGGGGCAAAGTGGGTAGTATCAAGTCACGATTTATTCCGGGATAAATATGTCCAGGTGTGGTGTTTTGTGGGAACAGCCATGTGCTCTGAAGGCACAACCTCGGTAGGAATCACTCCTCAGGCTTAGACAAGCCTGAGTTTCCCAGTTTCAGCAGAAGCTGTGAGATGCACAGGGGTATTTACTGTAACCGCAGCCTCTCAGGGCTGTCAGAGCTCCTCCACATGTCCTGAGCCCATCACCACAGAGCTGCTTTCTAGCACCTCCACAGTTTTCATGGTGCAGAGCAAAGTGAGCAGCCAGCACACTGATACCCTGGGGAACAGTGTGTCCCGTGGCAGCTCCTGGGATGCAGGGTTTTCCCTCTGTTTTCTCTGGGTGTCTCCCTGTGCCGTGCACACCCATGGCTTTGCCCCACGAGTCAGAGCAAGTCTGCAGGATGTGTTAGTGCACAGGATGGACCCTGACTCATGGGGAAAGCATGTGTGGAAAACGTTGCCCTACTCCTACAAATGCTTGGTTTTCTTTGCTGCGTGATTATTTTTTTCCACTTTAAATAAATCAGGAGTTTAGCAATAAAAGCTAATGCTGAAAGGAAGTGGTGCAGGTGAGCCCTGTAGAATTTCCCACTGCATTTATAAACAAAACTCTGTTCAGGAGAGAGAATCAACTGGGTTTGAAAAAGTAAGGTGGAAGGGAGTTTCTCTGATGCCCAGAAGGTAAAGCATAAAATGGCCATCTTGCTAAATCTTCACTGCTAGACTTGTTTCTCCAGAGTTGCAAAATAGCGCAGTACTACTCTGGAACATTTATTCCTGAATCCTATTGTTTTATTCCAGAATAAAGAGTATCTTTGAGGAACAATTCTGTAATAACTCCTGTGCTTTAAATTCACACCTTGTATTCCTCCCAATTAATCGTCAAAGACAGGCAAATTCTAACTTTCCTTTTAGTCTCGTTGCTGTAAATCCAGAATTCCTTTTTTCCTGTTGAAATAAGCCAGTAGTTTTCAGTCGTACCTATGAAATGTGTTACGTCGAAGGAATGACTCTGGATTTTACCCCACAAGAGTGGCCCACAGTGTGTGAAAAGTCTGGATTAATCACACCAACCCCTGCCTTGGCTGAAGCACCTTGAGCAGTCCTACGGCAGTGGAACAGAACAGGCAGCAATGGAGCAGGCAGCAGTTCCAAGGGCGACACTCAGGGAGAACAGAATATCAACACAATAATTAACATCTAATTTAGCAGTTAGACCAGGGTTTAGGCGGGTTCCTGCATTAAGTAATTGCTTCCAGAGGCAAGTGGTTCTGGGGCTGCTCGCTCCACTCACAGAGGCCAGGCACCCACCTCCCTCCAGCTTCTCCACAGCCATGGAAAGCAGCTCCATTAATGGTGCTTTGGAGGGTTTTATCTGTGAATGCTGTGAGGGAACCCCTCTCTTGTGGCATTAAAGGAAATGCAGGGACGGAAGCACTCCTTTACAGTGAGGCTTAGAAGCAGGAAATAGAAATGAATTTAGGCCCATCCTAATTTTCCTAGAAGCTGAAGGTCTCAGTATAATCATCCTTAAATATCTGCCAAAGGCTTGTGGTTTGTGTTGAAGATGGCCATTTGTAGACAGGTCTCTTCTGGAAAAATGTAGTTTTGCCATGTCATATTCTTGGTGACTAATTCCTTCATTCTGCAGGTTTGGGTATCAAAGCACAATGGAGCACTGGGAATTTCCCTGCTGAGTGTCCATCTTCAATGCTCCCGTCACCAGCCATTGCCTCAAGGTGGCAACGAGGTCTCACAAGGGATTCAGGATTTTACATTCCCACCCTGTAGGTCTGCAGCCTTACAGCTGATTCAGACAGTTGAACCATAGGAGGAATAAAGTCTTCGTCCTTCTGTTTGGAAAAGGTCTATGATGAAGCTGTGTAATCTTTCCTGCTTCCCACAGGAGGGACAGGGCTCCCTGCTCCCTGCCGTGCTCATGGGTGCCTTAGCAGCCACCTCCTGTTGTCCCCAGGTCCCCCTCGTGCGTCTCCTCTCTGCTCGGACCCCAACAGCTCCGTCTTTCCCTGGCATTTGGCTCCTCCCCAAGGAGACTGCATGGCTTCAGCACTGCTCCTTTTTTTGAATCCTAGATGCAGATTCTGGCTTTGATAATTTTGTGCTGTGTAAAACATCTTTTGGGTTTCTGGAGCCTCGTGCTGCACCTCCTCTTTCCCCAGCAGGGCAGGGGAGGAGGAAGCAGCGAGTCCTGGCTGGTGCACAGCCCCCACTGCCCACTTACAAGCAGCTGCTACTGAGATTTTAACTTCTGTCACTGACTTTCCAGTCCCTTTGTTCAGCCTTTTAAATTTTCCTTTATTGTTTTAGCCTGTCTGCAAATATATTTGTTTTCCTTCCAGAAAAGCCTTGGCTCACTCAATTAGCAAGAGAGCTCTTTGTGGAGAGTGCTGCAGCTCACTTTCTGCTATGGAGAAGTGCTCCTGGAGCATTTGGCTCCTCCACAGGGAGGGTTTGCTCCTGCCATCCTCACACCCAGTGCCACTGGACAACCTGCTGCCCAGATTGCTGGGTGCTGCCTTGAGAAAAGGAGATTTTGTGACACAGGAGTCTAAATACGTTGCTGTGGTTCAGAACAATCCATGCTGTCCTAAGCGATGATTCTTAGCTGCAATTTTTGCTCCCTGCCCTGTTGGGTCAATACCATGTTTTCCACACTCATGGGCTCTTTCACCAACCAGATTTTTTATTTGCTTTTGTCTTACTCAATGGCTTTGCCCCTTTGTTTAGAGCAGAGGTTATGAGGATACAAGTCAAACATCTTGTCTCACCCACCCCATTCAGATCTAAACCCTGGCCTGAAGACACCCACCCTCGGTGGGGACCTGGGCATGGCTCATGCAGCGCAGGAGGAGTTTGTAGAAACAAGCGTTGATCTGAAGGCACCTCCCTGTCTGTCCCCAGGGCAGATCCGGAGGCTGTCCCTGGACTCCCATGACTGGCTCCCATGGAGAGCTGCCCTCCTAAGCTGGGACACTCAGGGCGAAACCTTGCAGAAGAGGCTACAGAAAACTCTGCCATTACATCTGCACTGAGTGTTTGCCCGGACACTGGATGAAGAATTTCTCCTCTCGGGGGATTTGTGGCACTCTGTGCTGCTATTTTCCCTGGTTTTGCAGCCTGTTTTAATTGTGGGTTTGCCCTTACAAGCTGAGGGCCAAAGCCTAATAGAAAGCTGTTTGCAAGTGCTCCTTGCAAAGTCTTCACAGAGTTCAGGGGCTATTTCAGCAAGACATTCCTGAACAGTTCTTCACTTCATAGTGACCCTGGTCTGTTGTCTTATCCACTCTCCATCCTATATGAGAGCTCAGGCTGTGCCAGCAGACCCACAACCTTCTCACGCTGTTTAGCGACCATGTACAAATTAGTCGTGACTTTGTGAGTGCCCTGTGAGCACAGGTAGATATTAGGACAACTCCCGGAGCCTCACAGCTCACTGTGGACATGGGAGCTGCTTTGGCCTAAAAGTTGGGCAGAATTTGATTCGTTTTTCAGGACAGAAATCATTCTTGCATAGGACCCTCACTGTTGGGGGACGTGGCATTAGGATGATGTTCACAAGGCCCTTTTCTGACGAGTCCTGTGATCTCTGAGGACCCTGCCCTGTGTGGATACGGAGGCTTGTGGGCTTGCCACTGGCACAGGAGTGACATTTGCCCTTGCTGGAACTGGGTAGTTGTTGGAGAGGGTTATTTGCTCTGTGTGATTGATCACATCTGGGCACACGTAACGCTGCCTTGCGAAACAGCCCTCGTATGTGTCAAACTGACTCACAGTGTGGCCTGAGGTAGATGTAAGGGGACATTTAAGGAACAATGGAATTTCACAGAGAACCATGCTACTTTTTTATTTCTTTTTTTCTCCTGGAGCAAAAGGCCTTTGTCGGCTGCTGGGAACAGGGCACAATGTCCCATGGGACCAAGGGGGCCTCTTGTGATGGCTGTGGACATGGGAGCTGGGCCATTAATGCTGCTACACTCCAGCCCTGCTTCTGTCTCACCGAGGTGAACCTGCCTGGCTCACACCTGTGCACTTTGATGGAGAGGGTGACAGAGCAGGCCTGATTTTCCCTGCATTTCTGCACCCACTGTGTGATCTCGGGGAGGTCAGTGCGAGCCACTCCACAGCAGCATTGAGGCCCTGAGTTTGCAGTTCAGTGTGTATCCTTCAAACTCCAGGTGATTTGTCAGTAGGAATTGGGCATCTAAAATGGATCTGGGCCTGCATCTTTCCCCAACTGCTTTTTGTTCGTTAGCTTTCACATAAGCTTTGCCTTTTACCTTATGAACATGCCAAGCACAGAGTGAGGTTTTTGCAATCCCATAGGCACTTGCTCAGTGTTGATGCTGGGGTTGTGGAACAGAGCAAATCAGTGCCTGGCTGGCTCATGGCCTGCTGTGATTCCAGAGCTGGAGTTACTGGGAGGGTGGGCTTTATCCCTTCAACACCTTCCTATCACTGCTGAAACGATGCTACCCTTACATGTCAACACTGAGAACAGATCTGCTGCTCGCAATCCTTCTACTGGCAACCAGTGCCGCAGTGAAAGATGGCCTCTAATTAACGTACTTCAGAACAAATCATCTGTAAATGGATCCATGCATGGAGCCAGGCACTCCTGCCTGAGCTGTGGGGCTGCCCGTGTGAGGAAGGGCTCCTCGTGCACATCGTTTACATGACTGGGCCTTGAGCATTTGGCCCTGGATGGTAAAATCGGTTCCCAGCTCCCCAGTCTGCAACTGTGTTTTGGATGCTTTGGTGAAGGCTCACCAAGGCCACTTCTGAGCAGATCCATGAGTGTCTCAGGGAACAGAACAGCCTGCAGCAGTGAGCAGCGAGCCCTGCTCTGCTCGGGCTTTGGTGCTGACTCCAGGCACAGGGCAGAGCCAAGGAGAGGTACTTGGCACCCGAGTTGGTACTGCGAGGCCTTTGAGTCCTGCCTGAGGCTGGGCTGCAGAAGACGGATGACCTGTCATTTAATGCTTGTTTGTCTGGCCCTGCTGACTACAATGAAATGCTTTTGTTTGACCAGGGGAGTCCGAGCAGGCCCATCTTGTGAGCTTTAAGGATCTGGGTGCAGGTGGAGGGTGGGAACGCAGCCCAGCCCTTCCCAAGCTGAGGTTCCTCCCAAGTGAGGAGCCGCTGCTGTGCCACTGCTCAGGGTATGGTGCCTCTTTCACCCTTTAACAAACACAGTGACAAAGAAATGTCCTGTAGAAGTGTGGGAACTCTGTGTGACTGTTGTGTATAAAACCATGACAGCACCAGATCCCCTCGTGCAGCTCCGATCCCTGGGTGAGCCCCAGCCACACGTGGGTTTGGTCGAGCACTCAGTGACACCAGACTGTCGCCTGTCCTTAAGGAAGGGCATGGACGTCTCTCCATGGGAGCTGAACCAGCACATGGATCTGCATCACAGGAGCAGTGAGAACAGCAGCTTCCTGACTACAAGTTCTGCAGGACACCCGGGGGGAAGCAGTGCCTGCTGCAGATTGATCAATAATGCCGTCTTTTCAGTGTTTCCTGGGGGAAAAAAGTATTCAAAACTCTGCTAAAGGCAATTATATTTTAGGTTGAACTAAACATTTCATGTTATTTTGAAATACCCTTTCCAGCCTGGAATCCTGTTTGGTTTGGTAGCAGAGAACTTGTCAAATAGTAAGCTGAAAATTTGGAATTTTCAAAGGGGAGTAGAGACAAGCAACTGCTGCATGTGTTTAGGGCAGTCTTAGCTCCTGCTTAGTTCTCTGAGCATCCCAGAGAGGGTTAAAGGGGATGAAGATGTGTCAGTTCTATGCCAGGTAGTGGATTTCAGCCTGCAGTGGCACCAACTTTTGCAGTTTTACCATAGATTTTGTTACAGTTGTTTTTCAAAGCTCTGGTTCCTCATATCCTGTAATTATGTGATAGTTGCAGCATTCTTTAAAGCTGAAGGTAAATTGACAACTTTTGTGATTGTACAGAATAGCTTGCAAACAACCAAAAAGTTTTAAAAGGAAGAAGGGCAAATAGAGGAAACCCAAAATTACGTTTCTTTGAAATCTCAAGATTTGTAAGGCAAACATGTGATTTTGTGGCCTAGGACAGGACTGCTAAGTGCTTGGTGTTGGCAATGCTCTGTTTATTTTCCGTGCTTGGATTTCTGCATGGCTTTATACACGTTATGAAAAATGCTGTATTTTACGTTATTTTTTAAAAGGAAGCAGATTGCTTGGTTGGATGAGCTCCAAACCAGACTGTAACATACTATAAAAATTCTATAGTGCGCTTGTAACAAGCTACAATAGGCTAAGATGTTACTTTTTACCAGCATAAAAACCAGGCACATTACGGAGGAAGAGAATTATACGGTATATTGCTTATGTTCATGGCCAAAAAGAGGAAGAAAAAATATACGCTGTGTGTGTAAACAGCACGTTGGAATTACAGAACGAAATTTAATTAGATCTTTATAAATAAAATCCACATACACCGATTTATGATAGATTTCTTTCTCAGCCTTTGAAATGATGCCTGCCTTTGCTTTGAAAACCAGTCATTTGCAGACAGCAGGTCTGTAATTCACAAACTGGCACAACCAGAAGTTTGTGGATTTGAGCTGGCAAATGCCAGTCCCAGCATATCTCTTTCAGAGGCACAGGCTGGGATTCCCAGTGAAGGAGACAGGGGAAACACGCTGCAAAAGGCATCTGGAACTTTTCTTTTTTTCAAATGTGTAATTATAAAGATTAAGTCACTTGTTTTGTTCATTAAAAAACAACAGTAATGTAATACATAATTATAACCAAAGAGAAAATTTATGGTCTTTCTAGGCTCCGTCTAAATGTCCTTTTCCCTAGAGGGAATGCCCCATGCTATATTTGCAAAAAATATGTGATTAGTACCCAAATTAGTACCCAAAGAGTGAGAACTGAAAGCAGCTGGAACACAGGCCTTTCTCAGGGCTCAGGACTGGATCAAGCCCTAATTAAACATTCATACGAAAGGCTGGATGACGCTGCCTTTGCTCACATACAAATTAGTCGAGTTTTCCTCTATTGCATTGCTGTGCCGTGGTCTTCCACTTCTTTGCCCCAGCACTGACAGCAGGTCTGACCTCCAGTGCTAAAGACAGCTTTATTGAATGTCTTCTGGAGTTTTATTTGTGTCTTACTATGGAGTCTTCACGTCACAGGGCCCAGCTTTCCTCTCTGGGTAAATAGGTAGAGGCTGAACGAGACAGCTCTCCCAAAGTGGGACTGTCACTAGATGATGGCTCTGTCTCTGTGATATTGAAAACAGACATCAAGGCACTTTTCACTAACACATTCCATCAATGCTAGAGACTTGTCACACAGGGAGCAAACACCGAGGAAAGCAAAGGAAGCATTTACAATTTGCTGCCATGAAAGGAGACAAGATAAATCAATAGGAACTAAATTAGCACAGCCAGCGGCCCTCACACCTACTTTGGAAACTCTATTAAAATCCATGGCCTAGAATTTGCAGGAGGGATTATGTGCGTGAAGGGTGAGTCAAGATTTTAGAGTGAGCTAATGTAAGTGACACCCACTTCTCAAACTGCCTGAAAACACTTACTGCCAGCATGTGCTGCCAAAGACAAGAGTTCTAGTGAGTATTTGCTGGCTGTCATTGGCCTCAAATAAATCCGTTGGGAGGGGAATAGTGGAGGAGTCAATCAAAAGATAACACTGAGTAAAGCTCAATTGCGTAACACAACAAGAAGTCAAATTTAACCAAAGCTGAACATATGTCTGAGTACCGGGGGCACAGGCAGAAGTGTGATGGCTCAATCAGAATCTAAAGAGAGTCAGATCTGAGAAGAACACACAGGAACAAGATCTGACAAATACCCCGTGTGATTGAGTTGGTTGTGTTATTGTGCTGCTCTCGGGTGACCTTTTTGATTCAACTGAAATTATATCTGTCCCGGGCGTTTGCAGGATTTGTGGATTGATGACAGCATCCCACAGACAGGCTGAGGTACAGGAAGACTTGCTAAAAGCCAAGTGGAGGTAAATATTTCCTTGCAGAAATCTGTCTGTTGGCACAGTGAATGCAGCATTTGCAGGAAGCATCCCGTGTGTGTGTTCTGTGCAGTTGATCTGCACACACGGGATAATCTCAGACACTGGGATTGTTGTAGAAGCACAGAGCAGGCTCAGATCTTCAGGGCCACGTGTCTGTTGGGTAGCTGATCCTTATATATGTGACAAAACCAAAAGTCCAGCAACTGCTACTATCAAACTGGCTGCTGGATAGCCAGGAATCCTAGACAAGCAGTTGCTTGTCTCTACTTCTCTTTGAAAATTCCACCTTTTCAGCAAATCTATAAAGTCTTCTATCATGCTATGCATGATTTGCATGAGGAAAAAAAGAAGTATCCAGGAAAACCTGAACATACAGCAGCTCTGTGCAAAGAAAATATCATTGTCAGCACACTTAGTCCTGGCTCCCAAACACCTTCAGGAGAATTTCCTTTTTTCCTGGTACTGACAGTAGCGTGCTGGTACAGCCCTCGGGACTTGCAGGGGAGGAAGAGCTGGATCAGGGCTGGCTGTACAGCAGTGCATTTTTCAGCTTCGCCCTTTTTCAGAGCTTCCCAAGGAAATGGGTGCATGCAGGCACTGGCTCTGCACTGTGGAAAGGGCAGAGAGCTCAGTCTCTTACCCAGCGCCTGCCAGGGGAACTGCAGGGATAAACTAGTCTGGTCCTGCACCAGCTTGGCAGCGGTTTGCAGAGGAACACAGGCTTCCTGCAGGAGCAGAAAGGCACCACTCAGCACTTTACAAGGCAACTTTAAATTGTCAAAATAGTCACAGAGTGGGGGTTCTGCCAGACTTGGTTGTGTTCTTCAGCTGCATTTACCTTTCTACGCTACGGAGTCCTTCACCTGGGAGATGCTACAGAAATACAAGGCATTAATAGCGTGGAGCATGCAATAACAGCTAAACAATGCAAACCACATGCAGTATAGGCAGGAAGAGAATTCTGTGCGTGCTCTCTGCAATTGCCTGGGCCTTAACATGCAGTAAATTGCAGCAAGTAAAGGCTGTGGAGTACGGATCATAAACTTCAATTCTGCTGCTAAACTGTCAGGGCAGAGATCTGAGCAACATTATAAAATACGAGAAGTGATTTTAGGAGCCTCTGTTTTGATGAGAGGGATTTCAGAATTGCTTTCCAAAGGTCGGCTGCACAGCGTTTTCAGAATACCAGGCGCCAGGATTGCTCTTCTCTTTTGTAAACCCCCTGATGTTTCTTGTGCGTTGGCACTGCACCTCACTGGGGGAGACTTTGTTTCACAATGGGATATTTGGGCACTGCGGTAATGGGAGCCAGGAAAAACTCAGAAGGACTTTCATGCTGAATCACAGCTTATCTGCTGCACAGCAGAAGGGACGATTCCAGATCTTTTCTTCTGCTTTTTACCTTTGGGAGATTTATGACAAACATCTTCTAAAATGATCCTGGGGAAAGAAACGTCCATCCCCCCTTTATTTTCTGTCTTGACTACAGCAAACAGCTGGGAGATAATTCACCTGTAGGTGGTCAGTCAGGCTGGCTGCGCTGACTTCACATGCTGGAGGTGAGCTGGGGCTGGCAATGCCAGCTAGATCCTTGGGTGCCATCCCAATGTGCTGTGTGCTGTGTCCCATATGGACCTGGATTTTGCAGAGCAAGAGCTAAAACCTAAAAGATGGGCTTGCAAAGTTTCTGTAGCGGGTTTTTGGTGAGAAAGCTTGTCATTGTCCAGTGCTTTTACACAGGACAGCTGTTGAAACCAGCCTGTTCTGATGTGCAAAGTCTCTCTGATTCATTTTGGGGGACCTTGGGACTGCATGGGAGGTAACTCCGAGAAGGGCTGCTCAGGCAAAGCCTTTGTGGTTGTGCTTAAAAATGATTGTTAGATACGTTTAATGTGGAACAGATTCTCTCTTCTCCCTGTGTGGTTTGGTGGGGTTGGGAGAGCCTGTGGTGCTGGAATTCTGCCTTGGATGAGCGGAAAGGACCTCGCAGGGCTTCACTTGAGGCTCGGGGTCCTGTAGGCCTGGACCTTCTTCCTACTCCAGCCCATTTCCACCTCACATCTGTTCAGTGACAGTGCCTGCAAGTCAGTCATGGACCACACTCTTACCTGAGAGTGGCTGATTTCCCATCCCAGCAGAAAGATGCTCTTGGAGGGGAGAGCTGGAGGGCAGAGGGGGCTGTACCAGTTCTGTGGAGCACTGCAGAGGAGTGCCCTGGAGAGAGGGAGGGCAGAAGGGACAGGGATGACCAGGTGAGGTGCTGGCAGATGGCAGCTGCCGTGAGAAGTGCCCAGGTGCCTGGCCCTGAGCCTGGCCTTGGTGCCAGGTGCCTGTGGGCTCCAGAGAGGAGGGTGGCAGGAGCTCCACTGGCTGTGCCAACAAAGGCTGTGCTCAGCCTCTGCCTGTGCCTCTGGAGTGCTGGGCTTCCCCAGAGATGGACAAGGACCTTAACATGTATTTAAACACATGCCCGTGGTGCCCGTGCCAAGGGAAAGGTGAGGAACATCCGCCTTGTGCCTTGTTTCATCCGAGACACAAAGCATCAAAAAGGCAGGGGACTTCATTAGGGCTAGAAACCAGTGATTTAGGCAATTTTGGATTCCCAGGGACAGTTGCTGACTTCTCAAGTGGCTCCACCATAGGCTTAGAGGACTCCAGAAGGAGCTGGTGTGAGAAGGGAGGTCTCAGGAGCTCCTGTCCCCATGGGCTGCTCTGCAAAGCTCTGGAGCTGCTGTGCCCGGCTGTGTCTGTGCTCCGGGCATGGCACAGCTCCAGCCCTGGAGCTCCTCCTTGGTGCTCGAGCTGGGTCATCCTGCAGCTCCCCTGCATCCCAGTTGTTATTAATGGCACACCTGGTGCCAAGTAGGATCTTTTCCATTTTTAATCTGTGATTAACAAGGTTGTTAAAGTCATTCTCGGCTCGGCTGAAACCAAACAGAGTTCTATAGGACATACTGGATAAAGGCCCTGTTTGAAGTAATCTTTAATCTTAGTTCTAGGATTAAATCATATGTAAACAGTCACATTTTATCAGCTCGGCTACAAAGTCATTTATTTGTTAGTCTAATTTTAGTAACGTGTAGGTAATTCAATACTGTTTGAAAGAGGTTATATGGGAGTGAGCAGATCTAATTTTCCACCAGTAGAACAAGTAAAGGAGTCCCCTGGTCCCGCAAAAGGCCCTGCCTGTTATGGATAGCTGCATGGATTTTAGAACAGCTATTCCAAATGTGTGAAAAAGCAGCGTGACTGCACGTGGGGCTTTGCAGGACCAAGGCCTGCCATTGTGGTTTTTTGGCAGAGCTGTTTGACATTGCAGTACATTTTTGTAAGTGCTCGTGTTGCATCTATTTTTACTGTGTCCTGCAACACAACGGAGCTGTATCTATTGAACATTGTGCTGGAAGTTACTGTATCTCAGTGGATGAGATAAGATTTTCCTTGGAACTAGAGGAGGAGATAACTGTGGTATCTCTATGACAATTTCATGGGCATTCAAAGATGGGAAGCGATCCTTGCGAACATCATTATTAGATCAGCCTTTACTCTAGGACTTGATTTTTCCTATTGGAAAACTTATTCTGCGCTGGAAGTCTGAAAGATGTTCCCACGTGAAATCTGATGTGTAGGATGTGAAACTTTTCCCTTTGCCCGAAGGCATTTCGTCGTGATTTCTGAGTGAACATGGATATGGCTTTATTGCTGCTTGGTGCTAACAGCTGAAGGAGGTTCCAGGAGAAAAGGGGCTGAAAGTTGATTGGCAGTGAGTGATCATAGTGAAAATTGAACCCTGGCCAGGAATATTTTACAAATGGAGACTCTCCTCTCCTTACAGCACTTGGGATTTCCAGGTGATTTTGATGGAAGTAGGGGACTCTCAAAGTCTCCATTTCCTATTCCTGCTTCTTGCTAGACTTTATAGAGTCTAATTCCAAGTGGCCTGACTGTGCCTGCCTTAACTCCTCTTTGAAAGACAAGCCTTACTGTGTCATGGGGGAATTTCACCCATAAGCGCCGAGCTTTTGTTTTTCTCTTGGGAAATTCAAGTTGAATAAATGCCAAAGAAAGCTTAAAATTTTCCCCTGCTTTTCTGCCCAGCCTCTTGCATGCTTGAGTGTTGGTTGTATCCAGATCAGTATGAACTCACACTGGTAACTGAAATTCCTCCTTAAAGGATCAAAGCTGTGCGACAAAGAGTAGGAATGCCTTTATTTGGGTAAAATTGATCTAGAAATTATAGCAGCTGGCTCGAGTTCTTGGCCATACACATCTCAGTGCTTTAGAGGCAATATTTACAGGAAACATTCCCTCTTTTTTTTTGCAGTTCAGCTGGTTGACGACATCTCATTATCTGCCTGGCTTGCATGTCTGCATTTGGTGAGGATTTGAGTTTAAAACACTTTAAAGGATACTCTGAATTCATAACCTGCCAGGGCTCTCTCTTGGTTTGTGTGATTGGGAAATCTGGATACCAGGGCAGGAAAGGCCAATATGAAAAGAATAATGTGACTCAATTGACTGTGAAATTCTTCTAGGAACAGGTGTAATTGTGATCGTAAACATTTGTGAGATATTTTACTACCAGCTTTAATCCCTGCAGAGGGGAATATTTAGGAGCAGAAGAACGAATGTGAAAGTAACTTCAAAGGCTGAGTTAAAAGATCAGGAACACGAACCTTGGGTCCAGCCAAGGGGCAGCTGAGCACTGAGGGGGCTGTAGCTCCCTTTGATCCACCATTCTCCTCCAAACAGTTCACCTGGGACTCCAAGAGGCCTTAATGGGGGTCCTTGGGGTAATGGTCGCCCCAGCCACTGTCCTTTCCAGCACAACCTTGCCTTTTCCCATTAGTCGTGTTTTTTTAATGGGGTAACACCAACCATGTGATGAATAGATCACAAAACCCAGGAGGACGAGAAAAATGAAGAGCAAAATTTTGCAGCTGTGGAACTGTCTGTGCTGGAGAAAGCGGTGCTGGGCTGGAGTGGCTCTTTGAGAGGGGGCACTGAAAAAGCAGGTGAAAAAGGTCACATTTCCTCAGCCTTGTGGAGGGCACAAAGCTTTTCTTCAGAGAATGCACAGGAAATGTAAAAGCAGGCAAGGGTCTGAGAACTGCCCAAGGAAGTTTGATACGGGTTGAAAGTTTTTCCTGTGCTCAGGGCCAGCATGAGGAGGAAAATGCCATTTGTGTTCCTCGGGAGCTCGGGTTTGCACAGCTCCTTGCAAAGGCCTCTCTGACGGGTGAATTTTTCCCACTACCATTAAGGAAACACCACTCGGGGGTGATTTCAAAGAGGGAAAATGAGAAGCTATAAAGACAAACATGTAGGAAGTGCTATAGAGTGATAAGGAAGCCACAATGGTAAATCAAAGCCTGAGGAGGAAGGATATGAAGGGTCACACAAATATAAATCTCTCTAAACTGATCAAGGAGCTGGTGGGGCCTTTAGAGGGATGTGAATGGAGAGTCAGTGGTTGGAGCTGCTGAGGAGCTGAATGAATTCCTTGACTTGATAAGCAAGGGAGAGCAGCTAAAGGTCACATACTCTACGGAGGACAGGGAAACACAGTGGTTTTCTATGTAGGGAGAGAGAGAAGGCATATTATTTAAAAGTTTTATGTGTGTAACCCAAGCAGACAGTTGGGAAATTAAAACTACTAAAATTGACAAGTCACTAATTTTAGATTAACTTCAACCTACAATAACTGAACTTGGTTTCTGGCCTTGGTGTTTGAGAGGTCCCTGGGAGAGCAGTGGTGTCTGAGGAAGGAGACAGAGAAAGCATTGTCTCCTTATTAAAAAAAAAAAAAAGCATATAACAGCTATATAAAAATGAAATCAGGCAAGTTGTAAAAAAACTTGCCCAAAGTAGCTATTACTAAAGGGCAAGCAGCAAGCAATGTTTGAGAGCCATTTGGTAGACAGTGAAGTAGCCCTCAATACCCAGGGCTTAACACCCAACACTTACCTTTCTGAAATCTGTACTTTTAAAGGGCTGAACGTACATTAAAAGCAGCACCAGCTACCACAAAGGTCTGGTTTTGGAGACAAAGGTCTGGTTTTGGAGAGAGCTCTGAGGTGTTGTTGCAGTACAGACTGTCCCACTGAGCAAGGCAGTGCCTGGGGCCACACAGGTCCCCCAGAACAAGCTGCACACCAGCACCTTCCTGATTGCCCAGTTCCAGTGAAAATGGCAAACCCATCCCAGTTTTAATGTCGTGGGGTTTTAGACTGCCCTGTGAGTCTAACCCACCGTGTTTTACATCCACTCCGTGCTACTTGTGGCCAGCTGGAGCAGTGGCAGATGAGAAACTTGGTCACACTGGTGCTTCCAGCGGCCCCGATCTCTTGGGACTGATGGTTCCACCACACTGAGACACAGGATGCAGCAGGATGCAGCTCTGTGTTCAGATGTCTTCATCATGGTCAGAACTATTGCACCAGGGATTTGATTGAACGTCAGGGTCTGAGCTTCTGACAGAGCCCCTTTCTCCCACATCCAGTGCGAGTGGTGAGATCTCATTCTGTAGATGCTGTGCTGACAGCAGAGGACCTTTGTCAGGTTATTTCAGCTAAGCCATGGTTTTTCAACTTTATTTTTCATTTATGGAGCTCTAAACATTTGACACTGCAGATCTGAACCCTTTTACAGCAAACCTAAGCCTATTTACTATTTCCTTGCTCATGTAAATTCTTAGGAGCTTTTCCCAGACCTACAGAAAGAGTCTGTGTGCCCAAAGGGACCACAGTTTAACGAAGTTACTGCTGCTCAGAACTTTTTTCATTAGCTCTGTGAAGATGGAGAGAAGCAGAGGGAGAAGGATGCAGTACCACAAGCTCTTCTCACCTTCCAGAAACTAGGAATACTCTTTATTTAGAGGAGAATTTCAACAGAGTTCCTAAGACTCATGTCCCACTAAAGAGCAGAGGCACAAGGCTCCTCTTGTGAGGTGTCAAGTTACCCGGGAGACAGACTGAGCAACTGAGAAATGCTGCAAGTTTTTGGAAAAGAGATTTATACATAAATGTGTTACGGGGAATAATACCTCTGGTCATACACATGGTAATTCTTCTGTCTTACTTTGTTTGCTATCTTTCTTTCTTTATTGTTTTCAAAGATTTAAAGGAATTTAATTAAAAAGGCAGTTTAACTACCCTCTTCTTTCCAGATAACAAACACTAAAATAAAGTGAAGTGAAATACTGGAGAGCCTGCTTTATACTCTTTTTAAAACCGAACACAAAAGCCAAATGAGATCATAGGGTTTATTGGGCAAGCTGTTTCCAGAAAAGAGGAGGAAGCGCTCCTGCCACTGTACAAGTAACAGTTGAACTTTCATCTGAAAATCCACGGTCAGTTCTCATCATCCATCTCTGGGAAGGATAAATCCAAAGTGGAATTTAGAAGGTGACTGGGACAATAACTGGTGCTTGCAAGGAAAAGCCAAAGGAGTGTGGGTTGTTCAGTGGAGGAGAGCTGCAGTGAGGGCACTGCTTTCTGTAGCTGCTGCAGAGGAAGGACATTCTATAAAAGAAAGGAAATCTTTGGTAGACAGAATGATTATAAACTGTCATGTAATACACTTAAGGCGGAAACAAGGAGGGCTCTGGGTCTTGGAACAATAGGTTCTGCAAGACCTTGGATTGGGGCAGCAGTGCCAGGTTCCATTTTGTAACCTGCACACAAAAGGGATTGAATGTGGGGCTGTGAAAGCGGGGTCCAGCTGCAGTGATCATCTCCAGCCCTATATGCTCCCAGAACACCCTTAATTTCTTCTGTCAGCCTGGTATTCCATAGGCAACTGTCTAGCTGTGATCTTTCCGAGAGCTAAAAGTAGCTTTTATCCTCTGATGGAGTTCTCTCTTCGAGCTGGCTTGATGGTGGATCTGGGGGCTGGGACAGAAGTGCCAGCAGTGCCAGGTTACAGATCCATTGCCTCCACTGGAGGTGGCAGCCTGGCTTTTCTCTGGTGGCTGTTGTGGCACTGACCGTGTCTGCATCTCTCTCCAGGGAGTGCTGCCATGCCTTCTGCTGGCAGTGGCTGCCTCTGGAAGCTCTCCCATCACTGTGAGGACACTTCCAGCTCCTGGTGGCTGCAGATCATCCCACTGAGTACCAAGAGCTGCAGGGAGAGCCTGGAAATGGGGAAGATGCGGGAAGAGAATGGATGTGTAGGGTTGCTTTCATCCTGCACCAGAACTGAGAGCTGTCAGAGTGTCGAGCAGGCCTGGACTCTGCTGGTCCCTCCCGGGGCAGGAGGCAGGAGCAGAGCCCAGGTGTCAGATATCTGTCTTAGCCTCTGACCAGCAAGAAAGTCTCCATCTAAATCAACAAGAGCTCTCCAGACTTCGAACCATGGCGGGCGGGTATTTTTAGAACCCAATCAATCAGTGGTGACTGTTCAAGTTCAGACAAGTCAAACACAGCCTGCAAAGTTACACAGAAGCGCTGTGTGTCGTGGAAGGTTGGTGAGCCTGCTCGTTTGACAAGCTGTGCCAAATCCATGAGCTACCAGAGCCCAGCTCTTTTCAGAGAGATAGCTGTAAGAAGTGTAAACAGATTGTGGATTGTAAAAGACACGTTTTTAATTGAAGCAATAAATTGCAGACCGGGCTTCTAGGGAAACCTTCTTTCAAGGTGCTAGAATTGTTTTCCAAACCTGAACACACCCCTGGGTTGAGGGGTTTTTGTCTTGGCTTTGCTTGCGGGTGAGGAAGTTGAGGCACGGTAGCATGAGCTGGAGTTCACTAATACTCAGCACAAGGAAGGATCCTCCAAGAAGCTTGCAGGGTCCTCTGGATGCTACTCTAGTGTGTGGGGATGAAATAAAATAATAATAATAATGAATCATCTCCATGAAAAATGCTGGTGTAGCCTGGACTCAGACTGAACCTCTAAAACCAGAGGCTAGTCAGCACCCAGATTAGAAAATGCTGTTGTTATGATTTCCAAACTCTCAGTTTATCTAGTTTGAAAATGGGCCTAGTGTTTTCTGTTGTCATTGACCACAGAGAAAAGAACCTGTGGCTCTTCTGTCTGCTTCTATGTTGCTTTTTGTCCTTCCCTCCATCACTGCAAGGCACTGGCTCCAGAGCTCCACACCAGAGTCCTTGCTGCACAAAATGTAATGCATGATCTGATTCTCAAGCTGGGCTGAACTCATGTGCTCAATGCCAGCTGAAGTTATGCTGATGCACTGGAAATATATTTTTAGGAAGGTTTCTCTATAATTATTACATTACAGCTACTGTTGAGTTGCTCAGAGTACAGTAAACAATTGCTATGCTTGTTAGAGGCCATGAATACAGAAAACCACTCCTCCCTGTGAGGTCTGCTGTTAAATAATAACTTGTCCTTTCATGGCATAGGGCAGTGAATGCCCTCGAAGGGACGTGCTGACATTGCTCAAGCCAGTGATCCAGTTCCTGTAATTTACATCCCTTTCTCAAAGCTGCCCCTGGACAGGAACAATGGAAGTGCCGAGGGGCAGCGCCGCTGCTCCAACATCCTGGAGCTGCCATCCTCTCACTGCTGCCTCTGTTACCCATTCTGCACTCAGGTACCCCCTTTCTCTGGAGTTTGGTCCTCAGGATGAAAGGCGGGTGAGTGAGGAAAGCTGTGAATGTAACAACTGTGCGGCGTCCAGCTCCCACAGGAGTGGCAAGAGAAGGTGTTCAGGCATACTGAGATTATCGAGGAGTGATTTCCTGATCAGCAGGTCTAATGAGCAGCTTGCACCTGGGTGGCATCTCCATTGTCTGCTGGGGAGGGAGCACTCACCGCTGCCTTTTCCTCGGGGAATACTAATGGAGTCTGTATCCTCCAGCTGTCATCTCCAGTCACCTCTGGAAGCTTCAGAGCTTTGAGAGATCCTCTCCTCTGTTGTGTTGAAATTGTCTGACACTGTTCAAGAACTACACACACACACACAGAGTGAATGTGTGTAAAGCTTTGTCTCCTTAGGAACTCCAGGCTTTACAGCAATCACCTTGCCATTTTTCCAAATGTAACATGCAGTTGTGGTTTTCATGGTGCAGGAGAAATGTGGGGACACAGTTGTGGCTCAGATCAGTCAATAAAATGGGCAAATTAAAGATCTCGACGCCGGAGTAGAAACCAGGAAATCTGACTGAGCTGCAAAAGCTGGGCTCAAGCAGTGAGCACCAGCCAGGGCAGGTGACATGAGCCACTCTGACGTCTCTCAGTCCCTCTCTGTGGTGGGGGTCTGCCCCTTAGTATATGGTCACAAGAAAACAATGGAAAAACGGCAAGTGTAAGAACTCAGTCTGGAAGCAGCTCAGCAGGGATGTGTGGAGAGGAAGAACACTTTAGGTGCACTTTAATGATGGTTTATGTAGATTGGAGAGTAGATTGGAGAGAGATATGGCTGAGGATGGACACCAGTTGCCTCCGGGGAGATTGCGCTGAAGCAAAACTCTGGCAGAAGCTGCAGTTTTGGGAGCTCAGCGCTTTCGAATTGTCATCTCACATCAGAGTGAAAAATCTGCCCCCACCCGTGGCCTCGGCAGCCACCCTGGCACTGGGGGAAGGAGCCAAACTTGGATACAGATCTGACACTTCCCAGATGAATGCTGACCACTAGGCCCTCCACCCCTCCACCGTAACACTCTCCATGTTTAGGGAGAAGAGGATGATTGAAGGAGGGAATGGCTGTCTCCATGCTCAGCCCTCCTGCTTTTTTTGGTTTGCATTGCAAACTCCATGTTGTTTTAATGTAGTTCCTTGTATTTAATGCGTTTTTATTGCTTTCTCTAATAACACTGACCAAGCACTAAGAGCCAAATTAAACAAGCTGTGCCAATAAGCCAAACATTTCACTTCAAGCAGCAAAGAGGATGCCTCTTACCCCTACTCAAGCTTAGACATGTAAATGAAGGACCTTGCTGCTCATCGGGGACAAGGAAGCAAATGGCTGCTGTGGTGCAGGGCAGAGCTGGGCAGTGTCCCTGCCCTGGGCTCCCTCCCTGCACGTGCTGGTCCTTGTCACCCTGGGTCTCGAGGTGGGAGCTGGACAAGGTAAAGGCTGGTTGTTCTCAAGGTTGTAACGTAGCTTCTGGTCTCATGGGCTTTATCAAACTGGGTCTTGTGTTCCTGTGGCTGTAGGCACCTCTAAACCACTCTGACTTCAGTGGGAGCTGCTTCGTGCTCTGCATTGCTGAAAGCCTTTCCATGCAATTAAAAATCAACCCCAAACCTCCTCCCCTGGTGCTGATCTGTGGTGTGATGTTGACGTAAGTGTATTGGAGTTTCAGCAGCTGGGTAGCTGGCATTTTCCTAGGACTTTTTTCTAATTCTCTCTGTCTTTTGCATAATACTCCTGAAGTTTTTTCACTGTTTGCTTTTCCCCAACATGTCCCAGCCTTCATCTCTGTCCTCTTGGCGCTGCTTCCTCTGTGATCTCCCTTGTTCCATCTTTCTTCTCTTCTCTGGTTTCCTCCCTTTCATTTTAGCCCTTTTTTGTTCACGCTGGCTCAGCCCACCCTCCCAAAGGGGAAGTGTATCTGTTTCATTCCCTGTCTCCATTTCCCTCCCAGCCCCACAGCTGCTCCTTCTCTTTCCCGTTCCTTCAGGCCTCTCTTCTGCTCTCAGCACCATCCACTGCCTTCTCTTTTTCCTCTCCCCATCCAGCCCCTTTCTTCCATCACTGGAGGTCAACAACAGAGAAAACAGAACACGAACCAGGAGGGGGATATTACAGCCAAGAATGATGTGCCTGCGAGATGCCAAGTATTGTCTCACCAGCATTAGTCCAGACTGCTTTCATCTGGCTGGGCGAGCTGAACCCACCAGCTCAAGCGCTGACACAGTTTTTGATGTTTCATGCCACACAATCTGTCATTACACCTGAGAAATTCCAGCCTTTTGATCTGCATAGGTTGAAGGCCAAAAGCTCTGCAGCCGGGATGAGGTGGAATGTACACATCATTTCCAACTTTCTTTTCCCCACCATGTGCTGCACTTTCCCAGCTAAGCACCAGCATCTGTAGCTGCCGATGTCTGTGCCTTGGCCCATGTAATTATGTGTTTTTGAGTTCTGCTCAATCACAAGCAATCACGGAGCTGCAATCTCAGCTGGGACAGAAAATGATCTAACAAGTTGGCTCATGTGCAATTACAGAAGATACATTCTGCCACAAATTTGTTCTGCCACTGCTTTGTGCTCCTAAGTGGAAGGCCCCGGGGGAACAGATGAGCACAAGGGTGGCTGGTCTGTGACTCAGGTCTGTCTGTCGGCTGGGGTGAATTAAACCTACAGCTTAGAGGTGCAAAGAGCTTTTCACTCTGGAGGGAATTGGGCTGCACTGAGTGTATCTGCCTCAGAAACAATCTGACCTGCCTCAGGCACCTCTTTATGGATTTAGGGAATGATCAAATCTGGAAGGGGAACTTGGTCTATCAGCAGGTAAGCCAAAACCTAACACAGCCCACAGCAACCTGCTGTGCAGCCCAGAAAGGGCACGGAGACCCCCAGAGCTGCTGTTTCGCTCCCTCCACGGCTGGGGTTGCATCTCCTGCCCCTTCCCCCTCGCCTCTCCCTGTAATCCCTGACTCAGGCTTTGCCTTCTGCAGCAACAAAGAAAATGTCATCAAAAACCTCCTTACACGAGTGCAGCGGGAGGCTGCGATAGCTGCAGTCACGGCTGGGGAATGAGCAGAGCTCTCTGTGCCATTATTGTTCTCTGCTCCAAGCTGGAAGCGACCGAGAGAAGGACTCACAGTCTGTCCTTCTGGAATGATCCCCCGGGACCTGAGCGAACCTTCCGTGTTGCAGGGTATGCACGAAAGCCAGGAACGGCAATTTTTTGGTGGGAAAATAACGACAGAATCCTCCACCTGAATTTAGAGTCAATACCCAGTTCTTTCACAGTGATTGCTCAGCAGTGATCAGCATTTCAACTGTGTTTAAAAGAACAAGTAAAGAAATACAGGAGGGGAATATGAGAATTTCCAGGGCCAGTGCAGAGTGTGCTGAAAGAGAAAACAATGCAGTGATTGCCCCCCTGGACAGACCCTCATGAGGACAATTAAACAACTTCTTAGAGGGCTCTTCTTGTCAGGGACAGTCAGAGGATGTTTCCTCTGGGAGCAGTGATCTGCTCTCACAGGTTCCTCTCTGACCCTGATTCAGAGCAGTCTGGTACCTCAGAGCGTAGCAAATGCCACAGGTGATGACTTTGAGATGCCCATCAGCAGTTTTAGGGGTGAGTGCATACAGCAGTGAGATGAAGGAAAAGTCAGAAAACGCTTTTTGCTTGCCTTACCCCTTGCTAATGGAGATGATACAATTTAACAGTTATGCTGTGCAAACTGTCCATTCCTGATCATACCATAATGTCCCCCTGCCAAGCTCCGTGGCCCATGAAAATGCCCACTCTGCTCATGGTATTTAATTGTTTTAGCTTTTGGTAAATCATCTGTTGAACATCAACAGCCTGTTGAACATTTTAAAGCATTTCTTGCTAATGGATTTTCACAATGTAGTTTAAGGGATGTTGTTATTAATAAATGTAACTGCGCTGAATAGTAATTTGATAAAGATGAAAGAGGCATTTAAAGATTCCACTTCCCTTTCAGCTGTTGCTAGGAATTTTCACTCCTTCAGAATATCTTGAATTTAATCTTGATTTCTTTTTGTTAAAACCAGGCTATTATATTCTGATTCTATAAAGAGAATATGAGTAGGGTTGAACCAGTTGTGAAGTCCCCTATGAAGTCCCCAGTTCTTCTCAGCACATCAGAGAGGTTTCCTTGCTGTGTGAGAAAACAAAACTGGCCCAGGTATCCCATCCAGCATTAGTGGAAAAGTGTAAAGGCAGTTTGGGATTGGGGGAGGGTTTTTTTTGCAAGATGATTAATCAATCTTAATATTGATGGAAACATGAAAAGGAAATAATTTCTCCATGCTTGAGAGCCAATTTTTGCTAGTGGTCTTCTGTCCATTACGCTTTCATGGCAATGACTGAAGTGCTTCGTTGTGTATAAATTAATTAGGGACTTGCATCTCGGTACTGAACAGCGAGTGATTGGCTCCAGTGAAACAGGAAATGTGGAATGTCTAAAGGCTGGTATCTGCCACAAAAATGGCTCTGTAAACACTTGTGGCACACAATAATGAGAAGTACTGTGAGTTATGTTGGGAGTGCATCATAAAATTATCATAGGGCTAAACAAGGGCAATTTTGAGGAGGAATGCTTGCAGAAAAAATGGGAAATGTTCTTTTCTGAGAAGAGAGCTTTGCTTCATTAAGATTTGATCCATGCAGAGACTGATGTCTTCAGCACAGGAGACAGGTATTAATCACGGGAAAGAATTTGTTTGCACAACCAGCAGAAAGCCAGTTCTCTTGGCAAATAAGAAGAAAATTACTTTCTTTTTCTGAATTGAGCTTCCAGTTAAAGATGCATCATATCCAGATGCAGAACCAGAAAGGAGCAAAGGCAGCATGAAGCTGGAGGGGGCTGAGATGGGGACTTCACTCCTGCCTCTCTGTTGCTGGCCATGTGACATTGTACAGCTCCTTCTCTTTTCGATGGCTCTTCCATGTCTCCCACCCTTTCTTTGTTAGCTCTTTTCGAGAGCAGAGAATTTCTCATACTCTGTGTTAGTGCTGCGTGTAACTGCTCCAGATGTATGGTGATATCATCGAGACTAATAGCTCATCTGCCACCCAGCTCATTCCCTCGGCTCATTCTTTTGCCAGGCTGCACATCCTTGTGAATAGGCAGCTAAGAGATTGCTCTATAAAGCAGTAATACGGATCTGCCTCTTATAAATCAGGGGTAAGTTCAATGAAATTCAGCAGGAATAAAATGGGTACTTGCTATAGAGGAACCGAGACATTCTCTGCAAAATACACAAACAGTGCTTACAATAAAGTCTAAAATTTAAGACAAGAAAATGGTGTGAGATCTCGGCTGCAACTTGCACCAGACTTCTCCCTGGGGATGACTGCATTACATTATAATCATTCCGTTTTTCTGGATTGCTTTCCTTGCAGAGCAGGCTATAAATAATCATTATTGGTACTGCAAGGAGGCAGTGGGTTTCTGAACAACCATGACTGAATTCTTAATTTGTCAGTTACTGATACAATGCATCTGTTTTTCTAATTATTTTAATGATGTTTTATATGCAAAGGAAAGAATACAAATAGACTGAGGGGTTTGGGTTGGGTTTGTTTTCTGTTTTTTTTAGATTACCCAACTAATTTGAGGACAGACTACCTGTGACTGTGTGTTTGTAAGCCCTGGGTCTGGACTGGTGACATTCAGTGGTGGTTCGTGTGTACGGTTTAGCAGTGTCAGCCCCGAGCCCCCAGCTACTCTGCAGACAACACCAATATGTTACCAGCATCCCATGGGGCACATCTCATTACTGAAGGAGGATTCTCAGGAATGAAAATGCAGTTTTATCCTTCTCAAAGTGCCCCTTGCCAAAGTCAGCCAGGCATCCAGAAGCACTTACTCCGAGTGATGCGTTGTTAATATTCCCCATACTCTCTGAGTGTGAGGCAGACAGAGGCTTTCCTGGGATTGCAGCTTCTATCCTCCAGGAGTTGCCGCCTCCATTTCTTTGGGTCCAGCCACGCCCTCGTGGACATCCAGGGCTTGACAGCTCCAATCACTGAAGCCAACGGACCTAAAAGATGAGGTATTGGTGTAGGAGGGAGATGAATCAGGGCTGTGGCCAGAGTCCCATTGATTTCAGGGAGCAGGGCTGCGGTCGCTGTCCCACAGAACTTGAGAGCAGGGTGCTTCAGTGACTGTTCCAGGGGCTCAGCTCAGTCACTGTGCTATAGGCAGGGAGCACAGCTCCCTGGCCTGGGATGCTGAATGCTGATGGGTGGCCCAAAACATAGTTTGTGGCCAAAATGGGCTTAATTCCTCTTGCAGATCCAGTCAGGAGAGCTCCTGAGGCACTCCTGCTCTCCTCTCTGCCTCTCCCCCACGGAATGCAGGTCCTGACCACACACACTGTCCATACATAACCTCTGCCTTGAACTTTGTGCCTCAGGCTTCAGCTTTGTGAGCCCTTAGATGGCCCTTCTGCAGCTGCCTCAGGCCACACACAGTCATGAGACTGTGCTGGAGGTGACAAAGCTGGCACTGGCTCTGGGAATGCCTCTCCTGTGCGGAGCTAAACAGGTGACCATGATCCACTGGAAGCCTCAGCGCTTTGTTTGGCTTAGCACTTACCTTGAACGGGGTGGACGTGTGCCTGCAGCTGGCTCAGGAGGCAGTGGTGACCTGCAGCCCCTCCTCAGCTCCCTCCCTTAGCATGAGCAGCCTTGTCCTGAGGGGCTGGAAGGGCTGTGGGCACGGAGGGACAGCATGAAAGGGTGTCTGATTTGGTATCACTGATAGGTGATGTGCTGAAGTCTGGCACTGCCAGAGTTAGACCCACTACGAACTGAAGACAACAATGTGGAACGTTGGTGTCTCTCTGCTCCGAGCTGTCCCGGCTGGAAAAGCTTTCCAGGACAAATGGAAATGTGGCCCCGGGACTTGTTATTACTGTCACTCAAGAGCCTCGGGCACCCAGGCTCTGGCCTGTTTGGCCAGTTGCTCTGTGCTGCTGAGGATGCTCTGCTCCTTTTCACTGGAAAGCAAAAGCAGTTTTGTGCCCAACAGGCGATAGACTTTCCTCTTGTTTTCTGTTGGTCTCCTCCACTGCCTTCCCCTGCAAGGGGGGAGCAAAGGGTGGTGCAGCCTGTGGGTTTAACTGCACACCATCCCTTTAATGTGGAGTTGTGTTTTTCTCTCAAGGCCAAAAATAAATGCTACTGAAGGACTAAACAGACGTGAAAAGAAGGCTTGGACACTTGGAAGACAAGACTGCTTTGTGTTTCCCAAAGCAAAGAGCCTGTTCACAAGGAGGTTACTTTTTTAGACAAACACTAGTCCTGTGACACTGCCAAGGTCAGTAGGTGCCCAGCAGAGCACTGTGAATTCGAGGCAGACATGCTCAGGGAGTGGGGCACAGTTTTTCTCCCTCTCCAGAGTATTTTCAAGTATATTCATAGAGAGGAGAGAAATTTGCTTTGCTCTGCCATTTCATCTCTTTCTACAGGGATGGAACATGCATCAGTTTGCCAATGGAAGAGCTTCCATCTGTCTTCCATCTTTCTAGGACAGCAGCACGGCCTTAGTACTGTGGTAGGCCTCTCCTGCTATTTTGGGAAGTGAGGGCTGTGGTGCTGCCGTCCTGCAGCTCAGAAAACAGATAAAGCAAGGGCATGTCACAGGCAGGATCCTGGAGCGATTCTCATGGGAGTGGGGAAAGTCAGCGAGTGGGTGGGTGACCCCCAGCTGAGCTTCAAATCCCACTTTGAGTACAGATACCCTACACAACAGTGACTTTTAAAGGGGTTTGGGTGATCAGTACATTTCTGTGATGTGTTTTGAGTGTTTGGCTCCTCTTTTCTAGAATTGGCCTTGGACAGCCAGTTTGAGCTAAGCCTCTGCTGCCTGTCCTGGCTGCGTGTCTGGGACAGGTCGATCCATGGTCTGGGTGAGCTTTGCTTTCAAGAACCAGAGAGAGTTCAAAGCTAATAGCTTGGCACAGGCACCTCCTTTTCAGGTGAGCAGGGTCTGACTGCTGCAGTGATCTCAGTGGGGTTAGGAGGCTTTGTGCTTCACCTCAGGCACTGAACTAATTCCTCATGGAGTGCAGTATGTTCTGAAGTATGATCTTTAGGCTCTTTGTGTCTCAGTTGTCCATAAAATGAAAATGCTAGTTCATCCTGAGAAGGGTTACAGTGTCTCACACACAGAAGAAAGGCGAATGAAGTTCTTCCACTGTCTCTAAAGCACCAAGCTCTGAATCATCCAGAGCCTTTGAAGACTCTGGTCAAGAAATGGAGTTTTTAAAGGTACCTCGTTAGTGCTAAATCTCCAGCACCATCTGTAGTCACACACCAAAGTATTCATCTCACAAAGCATAAATGTTGAGAAATTAAGGGAACAAAGGAGTGGAATTAACTTCACTGAAGACCTGAGGAGTTGAATGTGATGGGAACTGGTTTCCAAAACTAGCTGGAACATGCAGGAGGACAAACCCTGAAGGGAAACACTCCAAAACCAGTGGGATAAATTAACCATCCCCGAACACATGCGGGAGTTTGCTGAGAGCAGGCAAGGGATGGGCAGAAGGTCTGGGCAGCAATGGGGTGTTCAGTTCAGTGCAGTTCAGTTCAGGTGCAGCCAGGGACTGAAATCAGAGGTCTGGAGGGGAACCACTGCAGGGAATGACCACCTTCCTTTGGAGCCCATCACCCTGCACGGGGCTGAGCCCCTGTGCCAGGGGCATGTTCAGTCCAGCAGTTCTGGACCTGCTTTATGAGCTACTCTGTCATCTTTGCCAGGAGTGTGGCATCAGAGAAGGGTGTTGGGGCAAGACTGGAGGCACTCTTTGCTTCAGTCATCCCATTTTAATTTGCTGAGGTCAGAAAATAAAAGGGTAGAATGAGAAATGTCAAAAGTAAAGTTGTGAATCAGACTTTGAAAAGGAAATGAAACAGATGGCAGAAGGTTTCAGTTAGATAAATACAGAAGAGGAAAAGAGGAAAAACGTGGTTGTTATATAGTGAGAGTGGGATTGAGATTAGACCAGTCTGCATATGGTCCAAAGTGAATGAAAACCACTTTACCTACATTTTCAGTAGAGATGATCATATTGGAAAATGGGGCAAAGACAGGATTTCTAGTAGGAACATACTTAAGGGAATGAAAATTATCACATGTAAGACGGAAGGAAAAGCTTAAAGAATTCCATGTGCTCAGATCAAGGTGCACTGGCAGATTTCCACCTCGGGATTTGGAAAGAACTGGCACATTAAAGGGGCTCGGCTTAACCTCATACTTCTCTTTGATGACTGATTTTTCTTTTCTCCAAGACAAATGAAATACAGGTGATATACTCTACCCAGACTTGAGTCAAGAGTCTGATATTACACCACATGGGAAATTAGTAGCTGAAGTTGAGAAGATGAGGATTAGCGTGGATGGCAAATGCAGAACTGCTCAAGCCAAGGACGGGGAGTTCTATGGGAAGGAAAAACGCCGGACAGAGGCACTCAAAGAGTGGAACTCCTCAAGGGTCAAGTCTTGAGCCAGTCTTACTTGTTCTGTTATTGACTCTGGTACAGCTGTAGGAATGTCATAAAGAAATTTGCTGAGGACACAGGCTTTGCTAATACAGAGAAGGATCAGAACATCAATCAGCAACAATTTAATGACAGAATTTGAGATAGAATAGACCAAGTATAAAGACAGGCAGTTAAAAATTAATCACTAGAATATCACATTACTCACTTGAGAATGACAAAAGCAGGGTGGTAGAAAAAAAACATAAGAGAGAATTACTTGCTCTGAGGGATAACTGTGAGCGACCAATCTGATATGGAAAGGCAAACACAGTCCTAGAAGATACAGGTTCACTCATGTTCAAGGCAGATTAGCAGGTACAGAGAAGGGCATTAAGGATGATCAGAGGGTTTAGAACAAGAGGAGACTAGAAGAGTTTCATTTGTTTCGTTTCTCAAAACAAAGACTAGAGCAGATAGGATTGTTTTTGGTAAATACATCTGATAGGTAAAGATCAGGGGAAAAAAGGGAATTGTTTAAACTAAATTATGATGCTGGCACAAGAACAAATGATATTAGGGCTGGAAATTTAAAATGAAGTGTTGGGATAACCTGCCAAAAAGAGCGATATGATGTAATTGATTCTGATAGTGGGAGACTGGATCAGTAATGCTGAGCCCTGTGTTCCTAGAAACGTGCAGCAGACAGGATTTTGGCAAAGTGGGCACTGGAGGAGGAGGAGCCCTGTGCTGCCTGTGTGAGCACGAGAAAATGCAACTGGCCAGTCACCAGCCTTGGAAATGGGGGAAAAAAAGGAGGCTTTGATTTCAGCAGCTAAAGTGAGGTCCTTCCCTCCTCCTCCCCTATGGGAACTGGCAAACTCAGCTCTTTAATGGTTCATCTCAGCCTTGCCTATAAATAGATAAATGAGATTCCTCCTGTCCCAGTGAGTAATTCTGACATCCTCCCGCTGCCTCAGAGAGCTGAGTCACAGGCACTGCACTCCAGTCCCTGCATTACTTACATGGTCTCAAAGGAAATTTTAACACATCCAATGAATCATCAGGGATTGGATCATGTTTAAAGTTATTCCAATGGCATTTCCCTTCCATTGTAGCAAGTCTGCCAACACCTAAAACTTTGGCTAATCTGGACTCAAAATGCATGGAGGAAATAGCATATTGATACATACAGCTACTAATAAAAACAATAATAAAAAATCCTTTCAAATTTGCAGCCATAAACGAGTGACCCTTAGTGGATTCCTCTAGTGCTTTTGGACCTGCTAATTTTGTCAGACTCTTCCTTGTTTTGTAGCTGCTTTTTTAAAGGAACTCAAAAAGTGAAATGTTTACTATCCAGTCGTTAGGCCCCTAATTTAATCTCCTGTAGGTTTCCTGCCAAAATATTATTTGCACTGAGATGAAGCTTGCAGCCCCATGCTCATTCTCTCTCAGAGACACACACATTCCTGCTCTTACTCATGATAAAAATAAAATGCCTGCAAAGCAAAGACAAAACCAGAGCAGTGTTAAGTACAGAGCATGGGGCAGTGATACGTCACTGCATGAGCCTGATGGGACACTGTCACTTGTCACCTTGCCTTCTCCCAGGTGGTACAGTGTGGTCTCATTGGCTTAGAAGCAACACAGCATTTGAAATCAGAACATCTCTCTCTCTCCCCCTCAGAAAACATCTGGAAGAGTGGAAAATTCTCCAGCAGAATTTGGGGGCTGTGAAACAAATACAGAAATATTTCTCTCTGTTGGTTTTCTGGCTTGCCTTTCGTATCTTAGAACTGGTTGGGACATTTCACTCATTATTACCCGACTCGGTTTAAGTCAGTGAGAAATGCTAACATTTGCTGGTTTGCTGCTGTGGTTTGGAATTCTTAGACCTAAAACCCGGTTTGTTCTTTTGATAACCCCAGGAAATCTGTGTCTTATTTAAATAACATTTTTCTAGTACCTTTTCATTAGGCAGCTCTCTGCCTTTGCATCGATTGTTAACAAGCGTTTGCTCCGCACGTTCCAGCGTGAGCTGCAGTCACTCCATGAGATGCTTCTGCTGTGAGGCTTGATGGGTTATTTATCAGCCCAGCACAGCCTTCACTGCCAGTTTGCTGCCAGCTGTTAACTGTACAATAGCATTGGGAACAAAATCAGTTCTGGCTCTGCCAGCAGAGTTGGACATAATTCAGCTACCTGTTGACAAATGACGATTTGTTTAACAGCATAAACTATAATATTTTTGTAGCCAACAGTTTTCACTCTTCTCTGCAGCTAGTATAAAAACCTGAGGAATTCCCAGAAGTTCCCCACTTGTGTCTTCTTCAAGTTTTCTTACAGCAGTGCCTTGTATTGTTGTCTCTGGGCAGGAAGAGACATCCTTAACGGGCAAAGGAGCGGTGTCTGCACGCTGCTGGAACGGGGCGGCTGCGTTCCTCGGTGCCACTCGGCTGCTTGGTTGGGCTCTGGAGCAGCAATGCCCACTGGACAGTTGGGCTGTCAGGATGCTCCAGGACAAGGCAGAGGCCTGAAAACAAGCCAGGGTTTCTGTAAAGCATTAATCACCCCGTGCAGGGCTGGGCGCTGGGAATGGGGTGAGGGTGCTCTCTCGCAGCACACAGATGTTTTCTATCTAAGCTTTGTTTCAGCTGGATCTTTCCCACTAACGCATCCTTCTTTAACACCTTGTACTCATTTACTGCGGGGCTGTTTAGCAGCACAAATCAATTAAGTGCTGCAGAAACCCACTGAGACAGGGAGAGTTTCCTATCTCTGGTTCAGCTGGGGTGGGAGGCGCACAGAGGTTAAGCCTGTGCTTTTTGCCACACGGGGAGCGAGGGTGGAGCGTGGAGCAGCCCCTGGTTCACCTCCTGTGTGGGTTTCAGCCCTCCCCAGCACCTCAGAGCGACTCACAGCACCTCCTGGAGCTCTGAGGGCCCTGGGGAGCTTCTCCTCTGGCATCAAATAATCGGAGAGCTGGAGAGTGCCAGCCCTGCTGCCATATCCCACTGAGACTGGCCAGGGAGCCTCACTGAACGGGGCTGAGCAGTCCTGAGGTACCCAGCTGTGTCCTGTGACAGGGACAGGGTAGAGTCAGGGCCTCCAAGCTCCCCTTCATGTGTCTCACAGGTTTGTCCATCATGAAATAGCCTGTACCTGCTGGGCAAGTCACTGCTCAGTGGTTTAGCTGCCACTGGCCAGAGGGACATGCAGGGGTTTAGGAAGTAGCAAAGGCACAAAATGTGAATGAGAACAGAGTCAGAAAAAATGAGCAGCTTTAAAATAATCATTTGGTTGGTCTGGTTCCAAATGTAGCACCAGCTCAGCGTGCCAGGCAGAGCTCAGGGAAGCGCCTTCCGGCTGCCGGCCCCATGGGACGGGGATGCAGAGATGTGCTTCTGCTCCAGGCTGGGCTGGAGCTGCTTACACACAGCACAGGCTCCAGAAACAGGAGAAAATAATTCAAGCCACGTGATAAAGCTGATCCACACCATGAAGGAAGATAAAGCCTAACCAAGCAGTTCCTGCTCCTCATGGGTGTCGCTCAGGAGGGCCTGAGGCTGTAGGACATGTCCTCAGCTCACAGAGACCATTAATCATGAGTGTGCCTTGCTCCCCGGCTATTTTAATCACTGTTGAAATACACACTCCTAAAAATGGTATTTGATTCCAATGCACATGATTTTCTTTGGCTTCCTTTCCCCCAGTTAAGCGCAAGCTGTGACTACTTGCAAGTCCACACACTGGGATCCATAGATTTGCTTCTCACCTGTCACGGAGCAAAAAACTTCATCCTACACATAGCATAAGATCCGTGACACCTGATGCAAATATCAGAATATCTTGTAAAGGGGATGTGGTCTGAGTGTGGTGCCAATGGGTGGGCAAGACCTGTCCTGTGCAATGGCACACTGGAAGTGTCACTGGGTCCTACTGGACCATCAGTCCCTGTTCCAGTTTATTATGTAATGACTGAAAATGCCTCTTGTATATGCTGGCATGGATCAGGATGTCAGTCTGTTGTTGGAGAAGTGAATGACTCATCAGAAGTGGATGGACTGGGAGTATATTTGTAAAGGGTAGGCTGTAGAAACCAGTAAGTCTTTAATTTCTCCTTTAAAAACACTGAGCAAAAATCATAGGAAGTTTAAGGAGAAAACAAATTGCTCCTCCACAGATTCAGAAGCGCAGTAGTGAGGCCGTGTACTGCTCACCTTCTCTCATGAGGCAGATGAGCAGCCTGAGGAGTCTGGGGGTGTGCAGAGGAAACTGCATTGCCTTCCCTTAAGTGCAGATTAAATGCATCATGCCCAGCTCCGTGGGCTTACTGGTACCCTAATTTACAAACTGGGTAGCTACAACTCTGAATTTCTCTGCATTCTTTTTCTATGAGGATGTTGCTGTTGAGCTTAAAGAACCACTCTGAGTTTACAGACAGAAAGAATAAGTGAAGTTTACGGGAATATCAACTTAAAAATATAAGGAACGTTTTGCAGGTACACTAATCATCATTCAGTGTTTGTCACACTGAGCCAGGTCATGGGCCCATGACAACAGGACAAAAAAGGACTCCTGACAATTATAATGTGGGATTTAAATCATTACACCCAACAACATTATTTACCTGGGATACCACAGTCGTTTTTCTTGTATCCTTGGTATTCAGGAAACAGCACATAATTTTTATTTTTTTTTAAGCTGCATATAAAGCAGCATCAACCTCAGTAACAAAAGGACTTTCTGTCTGCTGGGCTTCCAGGTTAAGAAGACAAATCCTGCTCCAGTGACAAAACAAGGTTTTCAAACTTGATGTTGCAGAGAAAGGCACAGTCATGCTGTCCTAGATCAGCTGATGCGTTCGTGTGCTGAACTGGAGACCCAGGGACGTTGGCTGACTTTGCTGTGGAGTTGTTTTGGTTTTTTTTCTTTAAAAAGTACCAAGTATCAACCTTTGAACCCCAGGCAATACAAACTGGGCACCAGAACAGGGTCCAGCTCGTGTGAAGGTTGGCCCAGCCATCCCACTGAAGAAGTTGTCGTTTCTTTCCCACCAACTCCAGCAAATGTTCTCTTAGTGAAACATGGCCAATTCTGGTCCAATTAAAAAGACAAAGCCCAATAACCACCTGCTAAAGCTAAAGGTTCCATGAAAGCTTGGATTTATTCAGCCTTGCTGAAAATTAAATGTTTAAACTATGACAAAATTTGCTTAAATAACTGTATTTCCTCTGTGAAGCAGCTATTTATTCATCAGAAACTACAGCAAAGTACCACAGGGCTTCAGTAAAAGAAATCAATAAATTTGCCTGCAAAATGTATTTCCTGCTCTGATTTTATTCCACGTCTATTGACATACAATTTCTGTTTGATTGAGTGTACCACATTAAACTGTTCTGGACAGGAGCTGTGCACTGAAAGCAGCTGATAACAGTGCAGGGCATTTCAGCAAGCTTCCCCTGCAATGAGAGACTCCTTGCAGGCATTAACAGAATTACTTGTACTTGAAGAGAAATTTCTTTTTTTTTTCCTTTTCCCTGTTGGGATCTCACCCTGCACTCTTTGCTCTGTGCTGCCTGGGGTCAGTTCTTTGTGGGCAGTGGTAACACTGTCACCAATCCAGGTGCTCTGCATCTTCCAAGGAGGGGCAAAGCAGCATCAATGGTGGCTCAGACTTAGTTCATCTGTTGTTACCTGTTTTTCAGAGAAAAAATTGTGTGCATGTGTGTTTTATTTCAGCAGGATCTATTTTCATGTTCATGATGCTTAGCACAGACTAGGGATGGCAACTTGAAGGAAGTCTGGGGCAGTGCTCAACAGCAGTAGAAGCTGATGGCATCACCTGAGACTGAGTCCGAAAAAAACCCATAATTGCCTGCATGTACTTTTCAAAACACCTTTATTTTAGGTATTTCTGCTTTTTTTCCCAAGCTAAATTGGAGCTGCTAAGTGACACCGAACTTTAAAAAGAAAGAAAACTCAATTTAGTCAGATTTGTTCTTGAAGCCTGAGTGGCTTAGTGTGGGCACTGAGAAATGGACCTGGGTCTGCAGACAATGTCCTCAAGTGTTAAAGAGGGACCAGCAGGGCTGGATCCCACTGCAGGATGTGCACAGGAGATCCTGCATGTGAGCCCCTGGCCTGCACCTGCCTCCTGCAAGTGACCCTACAGACCTCTGTTGCACCAACCCTCCTCTCTGACAGGCAGTGTGGCAACTGGGGGAGCTGCTTTGGGAACAAATCTGACCAAACCAGCACCAAACCACCACCAAACCAGCACCAAACCAGTGCTGTCCTATTCCCCACGTGCAGTCACACACATGAAGGGGTTTGTCCATAGAGGCCAGGATAAGCAGGCAACTTGCAGCTTGCCACAAGGAACAAGACACAAGTTTATAAAGCCCTGGAACAGCTTCTCAGACATTTCTATAGGCAGAGTTCCCACAGCACACAAGAAAAAGATCCATTCCTCAGGGCCTGGGCTGCAGGATGAACTGCAGAAGTTGCTCTGTGCGCATCCTCTGTTACAAGTTCCAACTCGTCCTTCTGACCTTAAAATCCATAGGTGGGTTCTCTTCACAGTGGCAGAGCTGAGGTAAGAAGAGGCTGGGGAGGCGTATTCCAGTATTTCAGGGCAAAAAAATGTGTTTATTTTAACATATAAATATTCTTATTTAAAGTGGTGATACTAAAGATAAAAATTGTAAGAGAAACTCATCCAAAAAAGTTACAAACCCCCATTACCGATCCTCCTGTTTTCATCACAAAGAATATTCCACAGCAATAGTGTTGCTTTGTAGCCTGTTAGAAGAGGTGATTGGATCAGTTGCCTTGTAGGTGTCAGAGTCAGAACAGATTAAACTAATTCCATCCACCCATCTTGCCAAGGAAATATTCAAGCCCTTTCATCTCGTTTCAGTATCCAGTGAAGACACGAGAGCTGCTGGATACAGAAATCCTTGTGGAGAGGAGCGGCGGATGTGGGGTTTCCTATGATGAGGCGGTCTCAGAAATCAAAGGTGTCAAAGCAGGAAGTCCTGACACAAACAATTCCATAAGTGTCACATTCCTGGAATCAGCTGGCACGAAGGACACTCCTGGACAGTTCTCTAGGGCCTCGAGCAGCCCAGGTTTCTTTGTTCCCAGCGGTTTAGGCAGTATCCATCCTCCACTGATAGCAGTGCCTTCCTCGTGCCCATTGTCTGCCTCATCTGTCACACAGCCAGTGGGACAAGGATTGTCTCTTAGGACTTGCTTACACAGCAGCTGCAGTAGCTAGGGCAGGATGGCTCCATGTGAACGCTCATTCCACAGCCATGGGATCAGCTCCTGGTTCATACCATACCTTAAGTGGAGCAGCCTCAGTGTGTCAGTGTGCCTTACAAAGTTAAGCCAGACCTGGGACTCAGCTCAGGGTTTCTAGTCGCTTCTCCTTTATAAAGAATTCAGCTTTAAGAAAAGCAGTTGAAATGCTCCTGAGAATGACAAATAACAAATGAGTAAATCTTGCTCCAGAGCCATAAAACCCAATTTAAAAAAAAACCCAAACGCTAATCCGCTCCTAATCTATTGGCATAGGCATATAAAGCAGAATTAATTGATAAACATATCAATTAATTGACAAAAATGCTAAAAGACAGAAACAAAGCCTTTTCAGAAAGGTAATGAATAAGTAATCCATGCAGACAATGTGAAAGGACTGTTGCTGCTGTGGGGCCAGGGAACCATTAATTTGTCTATCCATACCCTAGAGTTATTAAAGGATAAAAGCTTTGAACATTGCTGCAGAGTTCAATGAAAATAAAAACTTTTACTCAGCATACAGAAGCTCTCAGAAATGCAAATAAAGTATGAGAATGCATAAAGATGGCAAATAATTGAATATGATGGTTCTGTTTAACAAATTGCTTCTTTGCATGCAATTACTCCTTCATGGTCTGATCTGAGATACGAGAGCAGGAATAAAGCTAGAGAAAGATGCTGTGGATGAGCAGAGACCTGCAATGAGTTTGCTGAAAGAGGAGTAGAACAGAATTGGGAGGGGAGGAATGGCTGGGGTAAGGGCTCTTTCTGTGGGCTTGGGGTGCATCTCTCCAGTTGCATTTATCTCTGGGGGGGGGAAATGTCAGACAGACACAACAGGGAGGGAAAGCACTCAGCTTAATTTCCCCATCTTTGTGCTCCAGTTCTCATGCCCTGAGCATCATAAGAAGCACACGCTCCACACCACAGGTCACACCACCACGTCCTTTTAGTTCCACTCCAACAAAAACACCGTCCCCAGCCTGACACCCTGCTCCGACCTGCCAGCCCTCCTTCCCTCCTTGCCCTCGAGCCCTCCTTCCAGGCCTCCCCATGCCACAGTTGACTATTGCAAGAACAATAAGGATTTTTAGGGGCATTATGACTGGGTTAGTAAAACACAGCTGCCCCTGAAAGTCCCTCATTTTTCTTGCTGCCGCTCAGTCGGTCCCCAGGAGGGCAGGGTCTGACAGAGTCTGTTCTCTCCAGCGTGGCCCACACGGCTCTGCTGATGTGCCCAGTAACGCCCCAGCCCCAGTGCCCAGCCCACACGGCAGGGGAACCTGTGCAACTGCTGTGCCATCCCTGTGGGCTCCTCCTGAACGGCGTGTTGAGTTTCAGCACAACACCAGATGGCTCGTCTGGCACTCGCAGGAATGCCACCAAACGGAGCACAGTGCGCTGCAGGCAGCCCTGGAACACCCCAGCCACAGGGGCAAAAGGCAGGACCTTGTCCTGCAAGTACTCGTTGTCCCAGCACCCAGGTGAGCAGTGGTGCTTTGGCCGTGGGAAGTGGAGACCCCAGGGCTGCCCAGCCCCACACATCCCACACTGAGTCATACCTTGCAATCTCAGGGGCACCTGGAGCTCCCCAAGGCACTCGCAGCACCCAGGTCCCAGCAGGAGAGCTCACACCCATCTGCAGCAGCAGATCCCTTGAATTTATTAATAAAGCTGAGATTTTAGGGAATTACTTCTGATTTCTTAACAAATTTCAGCTAAAGTAATAGCTGAAAAAGATCTATACCTTTCCAACTAAAAAGGTGCTAAGTATTTGGCTGGGAATTTCCAACCCTTGTTCACAAGTCCTCCTGGAAATCCCAGCCCAGCCCTGCATGTTGTTANTGCTAAGTATTTGGCTGGGAATTTTCAACCCATGGAAATCCCAGCCCAGCCCTGGGGCAAGGAGTAACACTGTCCTTTTAATTGATCAGTATTTTGAATGGCAGTGGACTCAACAGAAACTACTGGCAGATTCCCACAATTCTGCTCTGTTGTTTCCCCACGAATTCTGCCTGTAGAGAGCTGGGGTGGGCCCCATCCCATAACGGGCTTGCAAGTGTCCCTGCAAGCTGTTGCCCTCGAGAAGGACTTTGTGACATGCTCAAGGACTTCCAGGAGAGTTTGTGTCAAAGCAGGGAACCCCTAAGCACTCTCAGGACTTTTCCTCTTTTCTTTCCTCTTGTAGTAAAAGCATCACACTGGGTCCCTCAGCAAGGGACCTTTTGCCCAGCATCACGTTTGCAGATGCTGCCTTTCACACGAGCCCTCTCCAGGGACAGGCACACAGCTGGTGTGACCAGGGATGCTTGGGGAGCCACAAAGGTGCCAGACCTGTGCAACACAGGACAGATATCCTCACCCATCCCACATGGGATGACACTCCCCGGTAACAGACAACCTGGCATCCAAAAACCCCTGAGACCCTCAGAACTGCACAGAGCCACGCCTCATTTTCATTTACAATTTCTTCTGAGGCTTGTAAGTCAACTGAAAGCAAACCCTATGCCCTGATTTGGTAATAAAACATGAGCCATGATTCGGATCCAAATATTATTTGCATCTTTGAGAAAGTTACAACAGCAGTGTAATAATAATAATAATAATAAAAAAAAGCAGCAGCCCTCTAAATGCTAATGACGTTGGTGTCCTAAATGAAGCATAAAAGCCAGAGTGCACGAGAAGCAGAGCATGAGTCAGAGCATCAGCAGTTCCACACTGAAAGCAGCACTCCTGGTTGCTTCATTCATTTAAGGAATCAATTCTTTTGTAATGAGCATCAAGTAGTTTTAGGATTAAGATGAAAATGAGATGCATGTTGTTATTGTTTTCAAAAGTTTTTTGTTGTTGTTGTTTTATTTTTTTTCCTCCTTGGATTGACAATAAACAACTCTTTGTAGTTGAGGGGAGCCCCAGGCAGGGGACCAGGTCCCTGCAGCACTGGCTGCTGTACCATCACGGAAGAAAATCTGATGAGCCCTGCCCCAGGGAGAGCAGAACCTCCCCAGCAGCCAGGACCCCACCACCAGCAGGCAGGGCAGAGCCAGGGCACAGAAAAGCAGGTAAGTGGAGTTGTTGCAGCCTGGGCAGGCTGTCTCACTCCCAGTTTTATTTTACTGGCATTGGGTCATTGGCAGAATTGAGTGAGGATGGATATGTGCTGAAGGGCAACACCCTTCGCAGAGGCTTTGCGTGTTCCCTCTTGGATTGCAAAGGCAGCACGAGGCTGTGCACTACGAGAGGAGTGAATATTGCCCAAGCTGCTCTTGGCTCCCTGCTGCCCCAGTCCCACTTCTAGATAATCAGATTCTGATGATCAAAGCACACATCTCTAGGTTACACTGATGTCGACTCAAATTATTTTTGTTGTGTTATATCTGAAACTCAGAAAATGCAAGAGCAGGAAAAAACCGAAGTGAAGGTAGAAAATTATTGCAGTTTCTAGAATTCTTCCAGCTTTAGTCATTGAAGGGGATTGTTAGAAACGGACAAAGGGCTGTTTCCCTTAATTTTTTTAAGTGTGAATTTTGTCTTGACAGTTTCCTTTCAGAAACAAAAATTGAAAACAAATTGTCCCATACACAAAACAAAGGGACAGATCCTCAGCTGGAATGGACTGGTATTACCAAGTGAGTAACACCCACTCACAGGAGAGATTCTGAGCCTTTTAAACAGCAGCTGCCGATCCTGCTGTGCCCGGACAAGAGCTTCAGCCTCTGGGTTTAGATGGCAGCAGTGCTGGCTCTATGCTGGCTCTTGGAAAAGATGAAGGGCTGCCTTCAGAGCAGCTGAAAATACACCAGGGCTCCGAGGACTCTGGGACTGCACACTTCCCAAACCTGGAGCTGACTCCGGGCGCATGAGCCAGTGGACACGACACCAAGAGAGCAACTGATACCAGCATGGCCCTGAAATTAATGAGCTGCTTTGGAGAAACCCTGCAAAGCTTCCAGAAACCATTACACGTGGGGTTTGCTTTCTGAAACGAGGCGTGGCTCTGATTTTTCTCTCAAAACCAAGATCAGGCTGATGACTATCTTGAAAATGACATGAGCAGTCCCCAAGAAAATATTAACTGTACAGCACAAAAGGAATGCATGGTGAGAACTGTGATCCATCCTGGCCAGTCCTGCCCCATCCCTCACCCACAAAAAAATAACAATAAAAATACACACATTAGGAGGATTCAGGAAGTGTCTCACTTTGCCAAGGAACAGACCCTATCCCCATTGTCACTGTCTCCAGCAGAGCTGCCCAGCTGAGCTCCCTTTAGGGAGAGCCAGTGCCTGGGGGGAACTGCCTGGGACCCGAAAGTGGAGGAACACTTGAGCCCTAATGGAAGAGCACCCATCCTCCAGGGCTGACAAGAGGTGGGTTTGACCACTTGTGTTTGACATCTCTCTCTTTACAATCCTCATTTTGGAGCATCACTTTTTTTTCTCCCACTCCCAACATCAGCAGAGGAGCTGGAAAGCCAGAGCTATTTTTAGGAGATGGTACATTTAGGCCCTGTTCATCTTGACTGGGTCCCTTTGAAAATGCAAAGTTGGATAATCAAACACATTACGCAGACTTTCCATAGAGGCTGCTTTGCAAAGGAGCCTCACACCATTCAGATACCCAGGAGCCAATATTTCAAAGAGGAGCTTTTGATGCTGCCCTGGTTTGCCTCAGCGTGGTGACCTCACTAGCATTTATACACAGAGCCTTGGAGAACAAGCAAATTAAAGCAGCTGACTTTAAGTATATAAAATAAAACAATTAGTCATCAAGAAGCCTGCTAGAGGCTGCCACATTACACTCATCTTGAGTGGCAAGAGACCATGACCTGGCTCAGGCTGGCAAAGAGTAAGGCACTGCTGCCTGGTCAAATCACCCATGTGCAGGCAAAGCACACCCAGAGCAGCTCAGAAGGGAGCTCACCAGTGTGATGACTGACATATCAAACTGGCTGGCACCAGGACAGGGACAGGAAGGGACAACAGCAGAGCAGTAGGAGGAAAATGCCAGGGGAGGAGCTGTGGTTGGAAGAGGCTCCATGACTCCTAGTAAATCAACCAGGGCATGGCCAACCAGCCCAGTCTGGCCACTGCTGTCCTGTTAAAGTCTCCAAAAGAAGGGGGGAAAGGGGACACATCCAAACAGCCTCTTGATAATGGTCCATCGCTCATGCTGAGTTTCAGACAATGTCCAGGACTGGCTGGAGGAGTCCCAGTGCCACAGTTCTGCCCAGGACCACGCTCAGCACCATCAGCTGCTGGGTTCAGGAGTGCAGCTGTAACCCAAGGCTCCGGCCCCAGCAGTGCTGGAGTGGGCTGGGGGGGTATGGATAATGCCCAGCAGTGCCCCTATGCCTGCTGGCTCCACAGGAGCGTGTTCCCACAGCGCCCTGCCCAGACTGATCAGAGAGGAAAAGCAGCCACGCCGCTGGCCTCGGCCTGCCAGTGCTGCCCCCAGTGCTGGACCCACCTAAACCCCAGCCAGTGAGTTAAGAGACAAGCTGCCAGCAAGGGGCTGCCCTGGCCTGGGCTCTGCTGGAACCGTCTGGTCTGCCCAGCACCGAGGGAAGCAAAGAGTTCTAGGAGAGCAGCAGGGAATTACTGAGCAAAAGGGTTTTTGAAATCATTTCACTTTAAACAAAACTGAGGCATTACCAGAAAGTAAATGGCCACACCTTGCTACTTACTCGGCTCTGCTGACAAGACCAGCTTTTCCGTAGCTATTCAAATCTAATGAGTTCTGGGTGCCTAACTCACTCTTTTAAGCTCATTTTCGAACTCCAGCCAAAAATCACTTTCTGATTCACCACTTTCTCAGGCACACTAGTATTCAGAGAATGCCTGCAGGCTGGTACTGTGCTGTACAAAGTACATAAGCACAAGTTTAATTACTCCATGGACCAGGGATGTGATTAATTGTATGCTTTAAGTTAAGCATGTGCTTAAGCATGCTACTGACCTGGAGCTTTAAGTAGATGTATCAGGTGTTCTGGTGCTCTCCATTTACCAGTTCTTTGAGGTCAAATAAGTGGAAAGAATATAAGAACACTCCTGTGCTCATACACTCCAAAGAATTCACACAAAGTCCAGTTTCTGACTTCTTTAAAAATTACAACTTTGGACGTATTCTCCCCATGTTTACACCAATACTTACTGCGAGCATTATGATACTATGTATATAGTATTGTCAGAATGTATTAGCATTAAAACAGGAGCTAATTATTGTCATTTACAAGCTTTTAAAAAGCATTGGGCTTAGTCTTTACTTTGCCTGGATAGAGCCTCAGGTAAGAACTTAGACTCATTTCATTTGCACACTTTGTGGATTAGTTCCCTTATGTCTGAGCAGTGTAAAAAGTCCTAAAAAAAAATATGGAGCATGTAATTAAAACTATTGCCCCTGCCAGCAGTGGACTCATCGCATGGAAGAAGTCAAGCATAAAATGTGCATCAGCTATGGGTGGTCACGTAAATCCACATTTCATTAGCCACAGTTTACATGATCCTGGTGATTTTTTTCACTGCGCTTTTCCACCTTTCCAGCAAAGGCTTATTCCTAGTTCATAATAATTAAGGAAGGTCAAATGGTGTCCATTCCCTGGGGAGGAGCGAGTAGAGAAGACCGGGACCTGAAAGCTCCACTTTTTTCTTTTTAAAGCCGCAACTGCCCCTTTTGTGGCACTTGGGGAGCCTGGATGGACCGGGCAGAGCCACTCCTCGAGGCAGGCGTGTGACCCGTGTGCAGTGCCAGCATCCCAAGGGCAGGGAACACCCACGCCCAGCTACACCCACCAGCAGTGACATTTCATAGGGACAAGAGACTTCCACTGGAGCAAAGCGTGTGCAAATCAATTTTCAACAAGCAAGGGAGAGCACAGAGGGTTTGGTTACAAGCGAGGAGGCACGTGCCTCTGGAGGGAGCCTTCTTTGAGGAAGTAAACAGATACAATAATTGATAAGTGTTTTGGCTTCGCCTCATCACTAATCCCATCACATGCTGCTCCTTGCCAGGGCATTCATGAAAAGTGTCTATTTTGGATACTGGGGCACAACAGAGAAGAGAAGAGAAAAACCCCACAGTTCCCAGAGAGACAGCTGGCCGAGCCCAGGTGCCCTCACTCTTCTTGAAGCACTAATACAGTGACCTTGAGCTTTTAAACTATATTGCTCTCTGCTTAAGATGTTGGTCTTTTGTTGTAAGTTTTACCTTTTTTTTTTTTTGCTACAAAATGCAGTAAAATCTTGCACAGAAAATGAAGTTTACATTACTAGGGATCCCAGCCTTGGTGCTGCAGGTGTGGGAGAATTTACATGACTTTTTCCTCTCATTTCAGCATTACTTCTTACAGGTAACTCTGAAACTTTTTTTCCAAAGGCAGCAGATTGCCAGGTACAGGTTCATAACCACTGGTTACTGTGGAGAATGCCCACTGGTTTTGGGGTCCAACTCTATATATCCAGAAGCTCCTTACAGCAATAAGTCACAGGACAACCCCCCTCATTTGCTGAATGTCATTAATTAAACTAGACAGGATCTGGCAACATGAGCTAGGCGTCCTTAAAATTGCTAATAGTTCAGAGCCGTAAGAATAGGTTAGAGAAACCCAATTCACTTGCCATAGAGATTGAAAGAAAGTCACAGCAACATTCAGAACAGCTGGATGCTGCAGGCACACCCTGGTACTGGTGTCTGCAAGTGTTCAGTGCCCAACCACCAGTGACCTGTTACAGGAGCAGCTTCTCATCTACAAGTGTTAGACCTCTCATACCAAAGCCATCAAGAAAATCTAAGAGTTAAGTGAAATATGTGCTTAAAAACCTTTCCATTGGCATCAGTTGCTGGGGAGCCTTCGCATCTGTGACTCAAAGCTGACTGTACAAACTTCCTGGTGAGTGGGGTAAGAGCTGTCTCCCATCCTCGAGTATTAACTTGCCTAGTGAGACACCCTGACCCTGGAGCCATCTCCCCCTTTCCTCTGCCTCGAGAAGAAGTCCAGACCAAGGACCCACTATTTAGACTGATGAAGTTAACTGAACATATCGGGTGAATTAGGAGTCATTTTGCCAGATACTTCTAATAAGATACTTCAGTGAGAATGAGATGTTATCAGTTAATGCTCTACCAGTGTCTCGGCTCATGACTGCCCTTCAGTACTGCATGGGGCACAAGAAATGGCAAAAGGGGAAATTCTATCCCTTTAAAAATACTATTAATGAACAAGAGGCTTCTGGCTGTCAGGTAACAGCTCAGCAGCTCTGCTTACATTCAAAGCCATACCTGGAATAGTGAAGCTGTAGCAAATTTCATTAAAAGTAAAATCTTTAGTTGCTGTGGAAATCATTCAGGTGGGAGACTATTTCTGGAGGGTGTAATGGGATGTACTGCATTTCTTTCACCTGGACTAAAGTGTTTCCTTCCAGGTGTGAATTTACTCAAGTGGGAGAGGAGAGGAGAGTGGAAGAGCTCAGTCTGGGGACTGATTCCGTTCACCTCCTGTGCACTGCACAGGCAAAGAGAGACACAGGTAGCACAAGGTCCTGACCACAGGTTTTAAAGAAACCTTATGCTTGCACCCCACCATGGCAGGGCTTCAGGGGTAATAATCCCATCCACACCACCCTACAGCACAGCTCATCTACTGTGCTTTGCAACAGCCTCTTTATCTGTCTTTTTAAGCACTGAAACCCTGCTTGCTGCCTGCAAACAACTGACCGTAATTTGGCATCAATGTAACACTGATAGCTGACCAGCTGTTAAGAAATATTTCTGTTTGGAAAAACACACTTCAAAGTTATAAAAGGTTTGAAAGTATCAGAATTTCCCAACAGTTATGAGCACAGTGCTATGAAATGATAGTGTGCTCGTGACTGTTTGTCTGAAAACGTTAGCCGTCACCAAAATTAGAGCATGGGACAAATCCTGGGCTGGTGCAGATCAGGAGATCTCTGCTGGCTTACAGGAGATGTTTTATTTAGCACCGGGCACACCTGCTGTTTCTTTGGAGAGCTGTAAATTCATTCTGTGATGTAGCCACATCTACAAGCCAAATTTATGTATTTTAAGACTGAACTACTATCAAATGTTCTGAAATTAAACTGCAGTTTGTGTTCTTTTTGAAGGCAATAATACCTTAAAGGTATAAAGACATCCAAAACTTTATGTAACTAGTATTACATAGCACCTTAAACTGGCTCATAAGCATTTTCCGTACTCTGGATTTATTACATTTTTATTTGGGGCATGTGAAACAACTCGCTATACAAGTGCAGTTACTCACATGGGGCTGGGCTGGCGGGGGGAAAGAGTTCACTCTGATGGAAATCCTAAAGCGAGAAACTTATTGCTGTGTTTGCAAAGAAACACTGTCAGAAAAAACACGTTTCATTGTTTCTCACTGCCCTCGATGGCCATTGATACAGAAATTCAATGAAGCCCTGGAAGGGGGCTGGAGGTAGCATCAGTTTTACAGGCTGACTGCACGCAGCCCCTCTGACTGCACAGAGCATTAATGCCATAAATACGTGTGAATGTTCTCATTCAGGCTGTAATTTATTCCCCAAGGAGATGCAAAACTAGCTCGAATGTGCTACAAGAGAACCAAACTCTTCCAATGAAGCGAGTGCAGTATGTGAATCCTGGAGCTAAATTTAGGCTGGGACTTGGAGTAAAGTAATTCCAATCTAAGTGTAGCACTTTGAGTTGCAGTAACAAACGCTGTGCAAAGATTTGGGGAAGTTCTGCTCCTTTGTTAAAATCTATTGTGCGTGACATTTTGGGAGCTCTTACTGACTCGGATTTAAGAAATTCAGCTTAAGTTACTCAGTTGAATTTCATTGTTCAGTGAAATTGTTTAAAAAACCCCTTCATTTAAGTAGTTTCTAAAATGTGGATTCAGGCTGGTTTTGGGGTGTGTACGGCAGCAAACATTCTTAATGTATCAAAAGCTTGATGTAAAACACCATTAACTGTAGTGCTGAATAATCCACAACATGGAAAAAATGGATACTGTAAATATCTGATTATGGTTTTTTTCCAAATGACATTATTTAATTGGTTTTATCGTCCAAGGTAAATTAAAATGGGCGAGCTCATTTGTGATTAAGCACCTTTCTGTTCCTTGCTCTGTGCAACTGTTATTTGCATGGGAATGTTTTCCTCCTCCAGAAATATTTCCTTCAAAATTAACAGATGAAGTTACAAGTATACAAAATATCTCTGTAGTCAAAGAAGATTTTTTAATAAAAAATATTTTAAATGCAACTGAGACTTCAGGTCTTTTATAGTATCCTTCAAGTGTAAAATACACTCATAATGCAAGAATTGAGGAAACTTTTATCTTTCTTTAAAAAAATCAAAATAGCATTTATAGTTTTAAATCAAGCATATATAAACTGAACTACATTCAAATTCTTTATGAAACAATCTCTCTTTTCATACAAGATTTTTCATGCATATTCTGGCTCCAAAGCTCCGAATCAGTTTGCCACAACTTGTTTCACTGGAATTCATCAAAAGACTAAGAAGCCAAGTGCCAAGGAGCCGAGTTCTGGCTGCGGCATAAGCTGTCCAACCAATCCCCGCAGCCTGGAAAGCCCCGGTTCTCAGAATTAGCTGATGCTTTAAACAAGAGATCATAATCAAAATCATGATTCCTGACAAAGTCTCGGTATTTCACTCTATAGATTCTTAATTCATTTTCCAGCCATTTGTAGGTCGCTGCTGGCTCCACCCTCTCAAATATCAAGCAATTGCTGCTGCTCTTAAAGAAAATTCCACTTTGGGGAAACATGATATTATTCCAGATGTTTCAGTCTACGGCAGTTCTGCCTAACCCAACTCGATCGTTGCTCTGTAATGCAGCTGAGCCTTGAACAGCTTCTGGAATTTATTCCTTAAACTACTGCACTTGCATATTTGAATTTAACCCTACCAACAGTCATGTGCTCAAAAGGTCTGTTCTTTGTAACAACAGAGCCACCTCTAAAGAGTTTTTTCCCAAAAACATAAAACCATGACTAATTTTAGATGGCCTTTGTGCCACTGTAGATTAGTTCCTACAGGCTGTTGATTGAATTAAAGTTTTTAAAATTGAGTTCCTCACCGTATTTTAAAAGTTATCACACAGACAGATTTTGTTGAATGAAATCTGCTTTCAAATTTTATCGTTTGAGGAAATTCCATACTTGGAATGGGGAAAAAAAACCCCTAAAGTGCATTTATAGAGATTCAAACCAGCTGCAAGAACTGGAATGTCACTATTTTCTTTCATCAGATTTCACCAGGAAAAGGATAGGAAGAGATCCTGCCCTGCATCCAGCAATCCAGGACTGACCCTTTCACGGGACCGGACAGTTCAGGTGGTGTTTGCTCCTCAGAATCCCACGCAGAGCAGTGGGCATCCCTCTATGGCCCAGCCCCTGCCCACCACTGGCCAAGTTCTGCACAGTAACTGCCTGAGCAGGACTCCAAAGCCTTGGCCAGGTGGGATGTTTTGTAATTAAAATACTGCTACTACTGAATGGCAACTCTATCAGGCATGATCTAGGAGTCACAACTCCAGTCCTGGACCTATAAATTGTGTCACTGACAAATCTGTATTGGGAAAATACTGAAATCCTGCATGCTGCCATGGAATGTGGGCACATCATCCATCCACGTGGACATCAGGGACACCGTGAAGGACTTTCTGCCAAAGGACATGAAGAACAAAGGCCTATTGCCTGCTGCCATAGAAGGGAAAACCCAACAGCCCGAGCCTCATAAGCTGACAGGCCACCAAGATCCAAATAAAATTCAATAAGTCTATCCAAAATCAAATCTACCAAGCAATATCTTGGAAATATTTTGATTTTTCAGTGCTAAAGAAATATGCCATGAATCCAAAGCCCATTGAGTTAGGCAGGGAAGGGAAGCTGTCCCCAGACCAGCATCACTCTGGCTCATTTCCTTCAGTCTGCAGCCACATGATTTCTTTTCCACAGCGCTGCTGGCTCATGCCAAGGTTCATGCGAACGCCCAGGCTGGCAATGGGATCTGAAAGAGCTATTCTGCCCTCAGCATGGGAGGGTTTCCCTACCTCAGCATCAGACACTCCCCTCTCTGGGATCTGAGCAGTCGTAACCCTTCCAGAAGCACCACCACACAGACCCTCCTTCTTCTCACTCGCTCCCCCAGAGCAACCAAGCCCAAGAGAAACCCCTCTACCAAGCAAGGATCACACTGGCAAAAGGAGACAGGAAAGTGCCTTGGGAAAGTCACACAAGTGCCACCAATTTTCCTTTGGCAGGGATGTCACCTGGACTGTGGCAAGGAGCCTCAGAGGTGTGTGGGTCAGCACCAGCCATCCTGCAGCCTCTTCCAGGCTCTCCTCCCCTCTTCCCCTCCCCTCTGGGACCTGGCACGTTTGGGTGCTCAGGAAGGGAAGTGATGAAATCACCAGGAGCTGGAAGGACTTTCTCAAGTAGGCCAGCAGTGGGAAGGGAGAAGCACATTCCCTTCCACGTCTGGTTTGCCTCTGTGTGCTGAAGAGCTGGCCTGGAGCGGGAGCTGGCACCGAGCACAGCCCGAGCTCGGCATTTGCCATCTGCAGATGGAGCCAAGAGCAGAGGGAAAAGTGTCTGCAAGCTGGGCACACGCTCACTGCTCCACTCCTGTGAGGTTCAGTCCTCTCTAAGGTGCAAGGCTCTAACACAAGCGTGTCCAGGATTCTGTGAAAGGTCTGTGCTGAACAACAGAGCAGACCCCAGGCACGATCTGACTCCAACCTGCCCCTGATTACACGTATCTGTAACCCAGACACCGCAGACTTGCTCTCCTCTGTGCCCTCCTGCAACTTAAAATACAGCCCTGGCTCGAAGGTCTCTATTTGCAAACATAGAGGAACAGTGGTTCTTAAATTGCAGGCAAACATTTGACTTCACTCAGGGCAATTCAAAGAATATCCTGCATGAACCCCACCCTTCTGCCCAACAACTCGAGCCTTAACGCCTAGATACTTTTCTTTCAGGCCTTATCACAGATAAAATATGGCCCTTTTTTTTTTTTTTGCTGAAGGAGTAAAACCTGCCAAATATTTACCAACTCTTTCAGAAGGCTGAAAATGTCACTCCTACAGTGTAATAAACTTCCCCGGAAAGGCCCTGATAAATAGAAAGCCTTGCTGTACTGCCCAGAACTAGTTTAGTGTGGCCTAAGTATTGCCAAGTCTGACTGACAAAGAAAGCATATTCGTACACACAGAAAGATTAGCAAGAGAGGCAGAAAGTTTATAAGTGAAAATAAAACAAAGCCCCATTATTAACCGGGGAGGGGGGAATAATTGGATCTGCATCCCAGAGAGCACAGAACATTATGAAAGCCTCAGAGCTAAAACAATAATTTAAGAGCTTGTCCACAACTTGCAGCAGAAGCTTGAACCATCTTCTTTAGCATTTGGAAAGTGCTAAACCATGGTCTACCCCCAACCCAGCCTTCAGAGCAATATTATTTTAAATAAAATATTTTTACTTGGTAATTTGACCCACAAAAAGTCATTTGGGGCATGAGGGAATGTTCCTTTCCAGCCTGAACTTTAATTCAGAGAGAATGTTTAAACTCCACAGTGTAAACCAGATGCTGAGAAGCACATCTGCATTGTACTGTATGTTCTTTGGGGCACAGACAGAAGTTGGAAAGTGCCTATCAATGCAGTGTGTGTGGCTACGATCTAAATAACCCTAATAATGTAGACGAATGGAGAAAAACCCACATTCCTAGTACCAGCCAGTCTGTCAACAGAATTCTAGCAGCTACGGACGACTATATCCACACTAGTGCAAACAGATGAATATTGCTTAAAACGTGTCCTTTCACCTTGGCAAATGCCATTGAGAAAAAAACATCGAAAAGTGACGAGGGAGTTGGAAGCTCAAAGGTACACATTTAACAAACCCTGATGACCATAAAATGCTGAGCACTCGCTCTCTGCAGAAGCCAGGCTTCCACTGAATCTTGACTGGTACACTCAAATGAAAAGGTAGTAACTCGAATTATGCTATACAGCGCTCCAAAATAGGTTTCAGGGGGACAAAACTTGCCAGAGCTACTTAAAAGCAGGAAGAAACCAATTGTTGCTGGGAAAAAAAAGAATCCAGATTACGTTAAACCTGACAAAAGCTAAACTCAGCGGTTTACCCAGCCTTACAAAGCACAGCACAGTTAAGAAACTCTCCTGTGAAAGCGAAAACTTCACTTTAGCCCACCAGCAAGTTCGGGAGCCCGACCAGCAACACAACCAACCTCCACAAAAATCGCTGCTTGCCAGAGATGCCTCCGAAGTTGCACAGGTTGGAAGGAGCGGGCTGAGGAGGCTCAGGAATCCTCTCCCCCGTCCCCGCTTTCACACCACCAGGTTTAATGTTAACGATACGGCTCCGCGTGCCTAAAGTATTTTTACACTATGCTCGTCTTCTTGTAGCACCGACTTGTTCCACGGCGGATGATTAGAATCAGATTTCTGTGATTTCACTGCAGATTAATTTCGTTAAGGGATCTGCAGGGAGAAGAGGGCTGCAAACAGGCCGGCAGAGCGGGCTCCGAGGGGTTCTCTCCTGAACGGGTAACAGTATCTTTGCATTTACTCCTTACTTTCACATCGTTTTTCCTTTTCGCAGCCACTAGACTGAGTTCTTTGGAAAAACAGGCATATAGGGAAAAGAAATGTACAAAAAGTTCTCCCTGAAATTTTGATTTCAAAGAAAGCTCCCAACCAGAATGGGTTCATGAAGACAGGCCCAAGTAAGACCTGACTGCGTCCACGGTCCCCCAAGCCAAAAGACGCACCTGAGGGACCACACACAGGAATAATTCTGATCTGTCAAGGTCTGTATGTCCTGGTATGTGTCAGACCATGTCAGGCTATTAATACTCATGTTAGTGTGCTGCACACAAGTGTTTGGATATAAAGGGCTGAAGGAGAAAAAATTATGCAGCGATCTGTAACAGCATTTGCAAATTTCTCCTAATTGTGAAAGAGTTAATGTTGTTTTTTCATGGGCAATTGCTACAGAAAATTACACTGAAAACCGAGTTTGTTTGTAAAATTTTCATGGGAACAGAGCATAAAAGTTGTGTGAGTCCGTGTACACACATACAGAATGTAGACTCCTGCAACGCTATATCAGAGAGAAAATGAAATTCTAAGTGGCTCAAAAAAACACACAGGAAGATTTTAATTTTCCATTTGCTTTTACAGATCTTAGCTATGAGAATACTGTTGCCACTTGGCCTTTTTCTTTACTCGAGGTCAATATCATTGACTTCTTACAAGAAAGAAGTAAAAACATCTCTACATAAATCAAAAAATTATGAGGACCCTCAAAATAATTCTAAGAACTTAAAATGTAATGTAACATAACGCAGAAGGGCACAGAAGTTATAAATACGACGCTATACAAGCCAAGAGTAATATACACACCCGGAGTTGTACATACACCGTGCCCAAAGAAGGAGCACAAACCAGTGTCTGCAGACATGCAGCGTGCCGAATCGAAATCCGACAAATAATAAGGAACTCCGGAATGCTGGGTGGTAAAAACGCTTAGGTGAGTAAGAGGAGAATTCCCGGGAGCCCGGCCGCTCCGTAAATGTGACTAAATTTATTTAAAAAA
>VZTA01027678.1:288829-323135 GCA_013398855.1 Mohoua ochrocephala | reverse complement strand
GCGGGGGCGGTGGTTCCCCCGCGCCTGCAGGGGGCGCTGTGGCGCGGGCTCGGCCGTCTCCCCCCACACGGGAATGGCGGCGCAGCCGGCGGGAGGGACGGAGAGGGGGCCTCCTTTACCGACCCCCAGGAGCGGCCGATCCCGGTGCCCCGTCTGCACAGCAAAAGGAGCTGTGGCAGGAACCTCGGAGTAGCAAGCTGGGAAGGCAGGGATGAGCAAAGTCCCGGAGTGGTAGATGAGATGTATCAGAAACTCCGCGGCTGTAGCTGGAACCGCGGGGTGTGACTGTAACTGAGTTACAGCGTAGGAAAACACCCGGAGCAGTGGCAGAGAAATGGCGGGGCTGGGCAGCAGCCGCCCGGCTCCCGAACACGGCAGGGAGAGGCTCCCTTGGAGGGGGAGGGGGCTGGGGGATCTCGGGTTTTTCCCCTGAGGCACCCGAGCAGATGGTAAAAGTCTTTTTTTTTCAGTGAGGTAGGGTGTTAATAAGGTCCCAGTTCAGTGGCTGCTCTCACAAGCAAAGGGTCACCCACGGCAGAAGCAGCAGGACTGGGCTGGGTTCCACCCCCAGTAAGCCCCAATTCCGCGTCCTCCTCCGAAGCCGAGAGCAAGAGAACCAGCAGCTGCCCCAGCCCCCTTCCTCCCAGCCCCATTCTCTCGGTATCTCTGCTCCTACACGAGAAACCCTCAGGTAAGAGAGTAGCCAGCCGCACCCTTTCCGAGGAAACTTCTTTTGTCTCGCTTAAGTACCCGGTCGTTATTGTCTCTTAGCAACAAAATAGGAGAAAATTCCCTAAGAGAAAGAAAACGAAAGGAAAAACTCTAACTTCCAACACCCAAGGACACGAGTGACACCTGAGGTGCAGGCTGGGGGTGGGAGCAGCAGCTTTTCAGGAGTCAAACTTCAAACCCACTAAACCCCCGTGGAAAAACATCCCTGAGTGACCTGCACCCTGGGGCTGTGTCAGGCTGGGCTTTGCTGGCATTCCTAGGCCGACCCCGATGGTTTCATCTGAGCTGCTGCTGGGCAGGTGGGACAGGGCAGGGAACTGCACTGGGCTGCTTGAGGGGACACCTCATCCTGGAGTGTCCCCGACATATAACAAAAAGGCTCAGTTTTTCCCAAGTAAGGAGCACCCAGCATTTTTCTGGGCTGACAGCGTCTGCCCCTCTGTCAGCAGCATTTTCCCAAAGCAATGGACCCCTCTTTGGGGGGATGTGCCCACAGACACCAGCTCAGGACCGGCTGCCCCTGAGGGGACCTGCCCACGGTGCACTCCTCCCACTCCACACAGGTCTTGCAAAAAGCGGCCTGGAACCTAAGCTGCTCCTCACTTGCTATTCTTTCGACTCCAGCAGTTAAAATAAAGCCCAGGGAAGAGGCCAGCAGGTCTGGTGGCTCAAATAGATTAAAAGAAAAAATTACCTCAGACTGTTGGTCATGCAGGCCCCTGGTGTGTCCTCCACCTCATGCAGAGCCCGTTCTGCTGGCCACGGGGATGTGGTGAGTCCTGGCCTGAGCCCACATCAGGCTGAGGGTCTCCTCTGGTCTGCATACATGGCACCCATGGCAGGTCCCCGGCTTCCAGTCGCGGCCAGAGGTGTCCCAGCACTGTCATGGTCTCTCACAGACAAACTTTGCGGTGCTGCTCCCAGGATGGCCCTTCCAGGTACACCCGGGAGCCTCAGCCTCTCCCAGGAGCTGCCCATGGCAGGGTTTTCCCTCAGGACTCTCCCAGGGAAGCCGTTGCCTTCGGTTTAAGTGAAGCTCCCCTCAGCACGTGCCCTGGGGTGGTCACTGCTGGCCATGCCAGGTCAGACTATGCCCCGCACCAGATCCCCACAGGACACAGCTCCAGGCTGAGCCCTCCCCACAGACAGCTCACTGCTCCTCAAGGAAGGAGCCACAGCATGTGTTCATTAGCTACATGGGTCAGTAAATGATTATATTTAAGTCCCATTTTTAAAAAGCTGGAGCCAGCACCAAACAGCTCCCAGCAGGAGTTCCCATCAGTTGAGAGGGGCAGTGCTGTGGGTGGAGAGATTAATGGGTTGGTCCTGTGAAGCTTTGGCTTGGAAATTTGACACAGCTAAGGATGTCAGGTAAGGCATGTACTGAGCAAACTCCTTCCCTGGTGCCATTTGTGTAACTTATCCAAAGTTAATGAAGCTGATGTTTGGGCAGGTGAGAACAGAACTGGGCAGTCCTTCCTTAAATGAAGCACAGAAACAGAGGTGGACCAGGGAGGAAGGTAAGGAGGGACATTGAATCAGTCACCCACCACAGACGACGTTTTAGTCATGCAGGGAAAGCAAATAATTTATTTACATATCTGATTGTACATTACAGCTACCTGAAGGATCCACATCAGCAAGGACAGCTTTATCGTCCCCAGAAAGGATTTCAAGAAAATACAGAGAAAATAGTGTAATGGCACATTGCAACAGTACTGACATCACTTCACTGATGTTATAAATTACAGAATGAGATTAAAAAATAGTCATATGCCACTTTTTCTGGCTGCTTTTTTTTCAGTAACAATGGAGCAAGTGAACTTTGCTCATTTTCATACCAAGCAGCCTTTGAAATAAAAAATAAAACCACCTCCTTGCTTCTAAGGCAGCTTTATACTCTGTGAAATGGGTGCCAATTTCAATTTAAAAATTTTTATTTATTTACTCTGCTCTGTGAGAGTTGAACATATTCTTATAGATCAAAACTTTGGTTTTTGGAAGATTTAGGGGATGTCGATGATTTTTCCCTTGAGACTTACCACGGTTTATTATCTCCCTGTGTCTGGGGGTTGGTGAGCGGGGTATTGATAAGCCACAAGGTGTGAGAGAGGGAACCATTTGAAGATCTCACCAGATGAGCAGGGTCAGCACTCCAGAAATGAAACCAGCAGCTTGAGAAGAGGCTGGAGGGAGGGAAGGACACTTCTAGGACCAGGTCCCTGGTTGCCAGAGTTGCAGATGTCCAGGCTCACAATGCATCTGCACAGCTTCCCAAATCCTGCGGGAGAGTGCTGTGCTACAAACCCCAAGGGAAGGAGTTTATTCAGCATTTGCCAAAATGGAAGAGCAAGACACCCAATCTCTCACATCTGCAAGAGGAAGCTCTCCAGTCATGCAGATCCAGGGTCCTTAGGAGATGCTACCACGGAAGCCAGGGAGGGAAGAGAAGGAGTAACTAAAGCATTTTAGGCACTCTAAGATGGAGAGTCTATGAAGTGGTAATGCTATTTCTATTTCAACAGGCAAAGTAAATGACTTGCCTGATCCCACAAAAATAAGCCTAGAATGGAAGATAACCTGAAATGGGCAATGTGTTCAAATGAGGTTTTGATCTGGTGTCCATTTCAAGTATAAAAAGAAGCAAATTGGCTTTAATGGAAATATAAACTATAATCACCAAGTCATGACTGTAACATTTAATTAAGTGTTTTATTATTTTGAATTAACCGAAGCCAACAAGTGGGTAGAATTGGTCTCATAACGATACTAAAACTATAAATCTGCAGAGTGTGTGTGACATTGCCTTACACGAGACCAACCGTCTGACACGACATTCCTAAAAGAAGACAAAGAACTGCTAATTATGTTAAATTTAATTTGCTATGTAATTTAGACCATGACCTAGTGCTTCTAAAAAAAACTGTACAAAATGAGTATTTTTTACATCTCAGAGGCACATGAATACAAATCTGATCTATTTCATATATACACATGTACATTACAAGAAACCAGATGATCAAAGAAGTGTATATAAAAAGTGTCCAAAACCAGATGATAAAACATGAAAATAAAATGTATCCTCACAACAGAGAAGTAAAAGGCACAAGTACTAAAATATGTAACCATGCAAAAAACGTAACTAGTCTGTGCAACAGAGAAAAACAAATGGCTCTCACAACTGATTTTACAGTAATTCTCAAAATGTCTCAGTATTTAAACATATATCAGTGCAACATTTACTGCCCTGTAGCGTACTGCAGTGTTCACAGGATACTAAATTATCGGTTCCCCTTCTGATGTCCTTTCTCCAAAGCCAGAATAATTTAGCCGTGGATAAGGCAGTAAATTAAACAGGGCTGATGCTGGGGAGTGTAAGATCATCACCGGGTGGAAGAGTGTCTGCAGCCCCCCTCACCGTCTGCACGGTGACCGTGTGTCCCCCAGAACAGTCACCTGCCACCCCTCCCCGGGGCACAGCGGCTCCGAGGGGTTTCCAGGGTGTCACTGCCCAGAACAGTGACGGCAAAGCCGACAGCTCAGGTGTCACAGCTGCTCCACTCACAGCTCCTCCATTCCAGGGGTAGGTGTCCAAATTACACTGCAGAAGCCCATGTTTGTTAATGTTTTCTTTAGGTTTAAAGTTTAAGTAAAAAGCAATCTCTCTGACTGCATGTTTGACCAGGTACTGCTCTCGCAGTTGAACAAAACCCCCAGACTGAAGACAGCAAGCCGAAACCCAGGGTTTGGAGAACACCACGAGCCCTGTCAGCTGGCTCCACACTGTGGCAAACTACGGTAGCGTGGCCCTGCCTGCAGATTTTGCCTGCAGATCCTCACAGGCTGCTGCTGTGACCTCTGAGATGTGCTGGCCATGCTGAGCTGCAGGGCTGAGCCTCCCAGAGTGTGTCAGTAGAGCGTGCAGTGAGATACCTGTACAGAACTGAGGCACGTCCCAGGGATCCCTCACCTGGATCGCCTTCAGGTTTACTCATCCTACTTGCTTGTATACCATGAGAATCAGCTACAATGTTTTGTCGTGTACATGCGACACAACCAGTTTTCACGACCACAAAAAAGGCAAGGACAGGACTGGCCTGGTGTAAAGGCAGGACTGAAATTCTTGCCTTGGCAGTTTAAGTTGCACTGAAGCCAAGAATATTGAATTTGTCCTTCCCATCTGCTCAAAGTGCTGCCCCAAGGCACACAGACACCTGACAGAGGCTGGGACAAGACCAAGAGTGGAAATGTCAACAGAACACCGAGGAAGAGTCCCAGAAAGACACAACTCTCTTGTACATCGGAGCAATTCCCAGTGCATTATGCAGGATGACAAGATTCGGACCCAACACCAACCGCAACCCCCGTCAAGTGCTAAAGGTACAGAGTTTCACTAAGTAGAAACCCATGCATGCTTCAACAGCAAACTGCTCCTAGGATCAACATTTTGAATTCAAAAATACCGAGATGCAAAGGAACAAAATGTCAGAAGTGTGGAACTATGTCCTGTAAAACCAACCAGCTGTGCTACATCACCTGTCATGACTTCTTGACAATGTTTCTTGAGTAACAAACGACTTGACAAGAATATGAACATTGCTCCTTACACCAGGAACTGCTCAGTTAAAGTCTGAGTCAAGTTTTCACTTAAATCAGTCTAAGCCAAGCCACTGATTTGGCAAGTGTTTGATCAGCTGCTACTTCCTTCCTTCCTTGGAAAAAAATCCCTCAGACCACACCATACAGTATTTGTTTTAAGAGAAAACCACTGCATATTCACTGCCATTAAAGAATGTTAAAAAAGGATTCTTTTATTTGTAAATTCTAGTTCCTAGACTCATCACATGTCCCGGGCACTGTGATGCACAGACCACCGAGCAGGGCCTCGTGTAGCAGCCCACAACGTGTGTTTACGTATCAGCTTCCAAGCCCTCATTTACAAACCAGATTAGGGAGCCTAAATACTGTAGGTCTAGATCCTCTCTGGAGAGCAATGCAGTTCTACCCAAGTAAATGGAGCATTGCTGCACTCAGACAGCAAAATATTTGTTGATACACATCTTTGAGAATAATAATGCTGTGTTCAACTCCCTATAGAGCTGGCTGAGAAATACCTGAATTTTTCCCAAAGACCATGAAAGGAAAGTTGGCAACAAAAGTGCATTGGAAGTCGGGGTTTTTTTTGAAACTTGCTACATATTTGCATATTAAAAATTCTTTTAAAATAGATGGGATGGTTACAGTTCGTCAGTGTTGCACTTCAAAACAAGACAAATTCTCAAACAGCTTCAGTCTTAAATAGAAACTATTCAAAAAGCTAAAAAATCTTCTTTTGATGTCAAAGCAGTTTTGAATCAGCATCACTCTGAAATCAGAACTAGGCAGCAGCTGAAGACTGAAGTCTGGAGGGAAGCAGCCAATACCAGAAAAATCTTGAGAGACTACATTTCAGGTAATCTTTAGGTGCAAGTTTTGAAAGAGGTAATTTTTCTGCAGTACCTTGTGTGGGACTAGCCTGACCAAGGGCAGCTGCTAGCCAAAAGCCAGTAATATTTTTTTCACTGTACAGAAATACCTGCAGTGGTTTGCAAAAGGTTTGACCAGAATATCATTTAGCTTTTCAGAATCTAAAGTCAAATGAAGCAAGAACAGATCAAGATACAGTACCTGGGATTGTGTTTGCATCCCCGAGGGTTAAATAGAAGCACGGGTTCGACACAGGAATGTTTACTGCATTTGTGTATTGCTAGAAGGAGATGATACCACATTTCTGTGTCTGAAGTTATTCACCCAGGAAAGGGAGGCCCTTGTTCCACCAACAGTAACATTGACAGAGGCAGGCTGTACTTCCCTGGCCAGCCTGAGAACATAAAGGATATCCACAGCAAAGAAGTAAGAAATTTATCAGAGAACAGACACCAAAATTAGTGCCTCCCTATTTGCAACATCTCCTGTCTGTTCTGCCACAGTGTCTGTCTGAAACGTAATCAAAATATGCACTCTCTGCAACACTGATGTCAGATTACTCCTCTCCCTGCCCCAGTGAGCCATCAAGTGGTCCTTTATTACCAAATTACTTGCATGTCATAAAACATGATGACTTCTTTTCTGGGGTAAGAGGGATCTCCAGGGCTTGAGTTGCAAGACAAGTTGGTCTAATATCTGTAGTTACTCAGTCTAAGAATGCAATTGCTAATTAGTATTTTTAGAGGTGGATACCTTAGAGGAAAATATATCTGCCAGTGAAATGCCTCTCCCACCTCCAACTCACATTATTTGTCAAACATAGCAAGTATCTGGATATGACTTCCACAGTAACAGATGGCAGTACCACACCGAGGGCCCCACAGGAGCAGAAGGAAAACACAGCTACAAACACCACCAGCACGGTGGTAAGACATCTCTTCAAATGCAAACACTGGAGTAAGGAGGAGCTTCTAAATACTAGCACAGTTGGGTACAGAGCTGAACAAGAAGTCCTGCAAGTTTTAAAACATTTCCACTGCTGGGTACCCTTGGCTAGAATATCCCTTTTGGGATTTCAGCCCAATTTGGTGACTATTTGTCACTACTAGTGACTATTCACCTCCTACATACAATTATCTGCACAAAAACTTGGCTATCGCTATAGTCATGTCTTCTGTTCAAATCCATGGGCTTTGCTTTCAGTGAAACAGTCCTCAACATTTGCTGATGTTCCACCCTAATGGGAATGGGCTTTAGATCATTAAAATTTTGAAGCTGAGTCCAGTTTACTTAAAAATAATTAGGGGAAAACATTCAGGCACTAGTTTAAGCTGCAACAGCTTCATTCTTATTGAAATGCACTGCACGAGAGCAGGACAGCAGTGCAACTGCCCAAACACAGTCAGCTCCAGAAGCAGGGCTGCTGGGCCACCCAGCCCTGCTTGTCACAGCAGGCTAGCAACAGCCCCCTGACAGTGTGGAAGAGTTCTCAGTGGCCTATAAGAAGAGTTGAGTCCCTGGCAGACAGCACCAGGCAGAGGGAAATGCCATCACTGAAGTGCAAGTGAGGAGTCCTGCAGGCAGTCCTGCAGTCCTGGCTGAACTGTTCCTCTCCCACCTTCTGGGTGGCACGTCCAGGAGCAGCAGCAGGTGGGAAAGGTGGATGTGTGGCGTTTCCACGGGGTTCCACCTGCTTCTACACAAACAGAAGCTGCTGCAATGTTACATCTTACACCATTCCCACCTGGCAAAGGAGACTTTAAATCCTTTCCTCCAGATTACTCCAGAGCCTCAGGAACCCAGCCCTGAGACGTCACTGTTTGAACCAGACTGTCCCATTTCCCGCAGAGCACTGCAGACCTTTGTGCACTGGGGTGTTGCAGCCCAGACATTCCTCTGGTCCCTCTCTCTTTCCACTTACTTTACACCTGCCTAATGCAGATACATAGAAACAAACTGTTTTTATTTTCTTGCCTTCAAGAAAGCCTGATTTCAATATGTCCCCTGCTTCCCATCACTCCAGTAACACATCACTGAAGGCAAGAGCACAGACATTGCAGAAAAAAAAATATATTTACATCCATAACTGAATATAGTTTTATGTATTCAAATTCAGGAAAAATGCATCACATATACACACCAAGATACACCAAGAGAATACTAGGGGCAAGACACTGCCAACAGCAAGAAATACACAGAAAAGCACAGTCATTGCTACTGTAACGTTCTTCTGGGGCGTGTATTCAGTAGAGGAAACATCTCTATGCACTGGGGAAAGCCAGATACTCGGGCCTATTTTTCTGTGCCAGTTGGTGTGAATCAAAAGTGTGAAACTTTTATTTTTAAAAAAAGTGCATGGAATAAAATTTGTTTTTAGCATTCAGCTACCCAATCGATTCCATAAGCTCCTTATATAAGCTACATTATTAATTTAAAAGGTCCTAGCCCTACAGTATAGATCCAGCTCTGGAGAACACAGGCACATGTTGAAGTCATCCCTATTTAAGGCAGCATTTAAGCATACGCTCAACTTTAAAGCTTAATGTTCTGTCCCACTGACTTCCACGAGCAGTTGCAGCACACACTTAAAGTTAAGCACCTGCACAACTGCTCATCTAAATCAGGATGTGTTCCCTACTCAGAGCTTTAGATATGCATGCGTGTGCTCAGTCTGGACTGGCAACTCCTGCAAGACCAAGCTCTTTTTCCTGCCCTGTAGGTAAAAGCCACTCCATATCAGACTGTCCTCCACTGCTGTGCCAGGAACCAGCCGTTCCTCTGCACAGCCTGCCCAAAAAACGCCATTCTCAAAGGAGTGAAGCTGTCTGGGGTGGGAAAGAAACTCAGCACATCATGTCGATGGCTGGTCCTCCTCCTCCCCCTGAAGTGAGATATTTCATGCAATTTTTTTTTGTTGTTGTTGTTCTGTTTCTTTTTTTCAGTAAGAACTGGAATGTGTTCCTTCAGTGAAATCTTTAAAATCAGGGTGAGGGGATGGGGCAGGATCCCAGAATTCATCTTAATGGCCCATGATATACCCCTGAAAATAGGGGAACAGATTTGAAAAGCTCTTTGCCTCAATGCTACAGGGATCCTGGCATAAAAAACACACATGCACACACGTTAAAGAGCAGGCTCAGAGCATCCCAAAGCAGGCTCCAAAGTGATCTTACATCAAAAACACTTTGTGCTGACAGTGGCAAACAAGTGGATGGTGATTTTTCATAAATAGCAAAAATTCTGCAATATCTTCCTTTTCTTCCCATTTACTTTGTGTCTTTTCCCAAAGTTTGTTTTTTGTTGTGTTTTTGTTTTTGTTTTTTAATCTGATGTGTTGTTTAAGTACTAAAACGAAATCAAATAGGAAATTACACAGTCAGCACCAGTCAGGAACTGAACCTGGGTATGTCAATTGGTTTGTGGTACCCAAATTCCTGGAAGAACGAAGAAAAAAAGTCTTGCTCCTAAAGTTAGGGCCACATCCATATGTTTCCATTGTCTTTTTTTACCTTTACTACTAGAGGTAGAGTCATTTTGTCCAGTATCTAAAACAGCATGATCCAGTTATATTGTTATTACATTAATATACAGTATCCATCTCATCACAGGTATTGAAAGTGCATGGAAAAAGTCTAACCAAGCCAATTCAATGACAAGTAACAGTGTACCAAACATCATATAAACACACCCGCGCACCCACACTCACACCTAGTGTATATATATATTTATAGATTCATTTACAGTATCAGAGTGCTGCTTAGATCCAGTGGCATGTGCAGAAATATCAGGCAGTTGCTGCTTTTCCTTCTCATATTCTCTTCAATTCTTTATTTCCAAGATAGACGGATTGTGGTCCAGGATTGCCAGAATTATCTTGTCCATATACTGTCGCAATCTGTAATTTATCTCTTCCTGTTCTTTGAGGGCTTCCATGAGCTAAAACACAACATTGCCAAGTTACTCCTGAAATATTCTCAGTAGTTTATGTAATAGCATGAATTGAGACAGGAGAGAGACCAGTGCCTGCTCAGGATCACCAATTTCCTTTTGTGACAGGTTTTCTAACTCAAGCTCCTCCCTGTATCCATATTAGAAACAATCTGTGTGTGACAGATCTTTGCTATCAAAGAAGGTCGTGAACAGTCATCTCCAGGGATCTTTTGGCAGGTCATTTGAAACAAGTTCCCTATCTAACGTGCCAATCCATCCTGCATCCATACCACGGATGAACTGCTTCATCTCGGAGCAAGAGTTTCATGATACTCAATTTTTTTCATAACTACTGAAATCTAAAGGTGTTTGCATGAAAGGCTGCTGAACAGAACAAGTATTTCTGTGTTTTGCACCAGGAAAAATATGTGCTTCCTCTGGATCATGTGCATACTCTGTCAAAAAAACCCCAAAACAACTGCTACGTACTCCACAAGAACAACCCACTTGTTATTCTATGTTCTATATTAAATACATGCGTTTCACCAGATTTTTGGGCTCTAAAAGGCTCCTCAACCTCCCCGAAGATGAAGACTGCTTTGCTTTTTATCTCTGAATGTTTAATGCCAAACTGACAAAGCTGTCAAGGAGTGTCAGAGCCCCATATCCTCCTAAAGCTCATGTTATTTGCCTGTTCATTTTCATAAGACTTCACAGAAGTCCCACCCTGAATCTGCAGATTCTTACCTTTGTTCTGATCACACAGGAAAAATGGCACAATGGGAACAGTTTGTGCAGGTCTGTGAGGTTTTACTGAGTCTGGGCCACAGCTTTCAGGCACTTGCCTCCTTTAAAGGAGGAGTGCTGTTTATTCCTTGCATGAGCCAGAGCCACAAGATTGAGAGGGAGAATGTCAGATTTTTCTTGGCAACAGCAAAAGCCAGTTTGCTTTTACCTACTTAGAGATCAACAATTAAACAGTCTTTCTTCACAGTGCTCTGGTTCAGCAAGAAATTAAGTTCTCAAGTGTAATTCAAGGGCCTTCACTTCAAGGGCCTGCCCAGGAGCTAAGGCTGACAGGTCAGTCCAGTACAGACTGGATAAAAAGGACTTTTCTGTCTCAGGACTTTTCTTGATGAAGAAATGGGAAGTTCTGTCTGGAAGAGATAGAGCATCAAGGACAAACAATTCCTTTTATCTCCTTCAACACTAACCTGTCTTCTTCCCTGGGAGCTCTCATATATCCCTTGGCCTGATCTCACAATCTGTCCTGGAGCTCAAAGGAAGCTACACCAGCTGGACTCAGCTCACATACAAATACAATATCTTTCAAAGCATTACCAAGTTGTTATTTGCACACAAGTCACTTTCTCCAAGAATTCAGTTCTGCTACAGGGAACATATAGCTCAAATATATATCTAAGTGAGAGCGTGCTACTGAAGTGACTTAGAACTAAATCTGGAACAGAAAGTAAAAATTAAAGTAACTAGCAACGGCCATTTTTGTATGAAATTAATGTCATACTATCACGTTACTCTGAAAGATACAAGACGTCAGAACTGTAAAACAGTTCACTGAGATTCTAACAATTCCAATTTTTTTGAGAAAAAAATGGGAGAGTTATAATATAAGGATACCAAAACAGTGTTAGATTTAAAGCAATCTTCTAACACCCTCGAACTCCTAGCAAAGCACAGTTTTCTGTTGTTCATTCGTCAGCTTCAGACAGTTCAACCTTGACAGTTAATTACATTGAAAATTGCATATTCCTGGATGTAGTACCTGATTAGAAAAGCACATTACCTCATCTCTCGATGCAGAATCGATTTCAGCAGCCAGTGACTGGGCTTTTGTTTGCGTTGCAAAGAGGTTTTTAGCTTCATAAAGACTGAGACTTAGAATCTGTCCATTAAGATCATCATTTTGGTCACGAAGTTTCTGATTCTCCTATTTAAGGATGAAAGGACATCGCTTTTTAAGTTCTTGCTACAAGGTTTCATTAAAAAATAAATAATATTTTAACATCACAGGTAGCTTGAATGACATACAGAGAGGCTTCAGGCTGACAGCAACTCTCACCTCCAGTGACAAGGCCTCCTTGCCTGAGTTTTCCTGGGGCATAATTGACATTACCAGTGCAAAGAAGTCCCGCACAGATGCAACGTGGCTCTTGTGCTTGTGTGAGAAGGGGGAGACAAAATCTGAAGGCAGAGTGCTTGGGCTTGCAAGTTATAGGCATTTTTCAAGGCATTCCTGTACGTTTGATGGGGATCGAGAGGCCCTTCCCTGCTCACCTGCTTTAGCCGTTTTATTTCATGCTCCATTTCCACCTCTCTGGTTTTGGCATTGAATTCACTCAGGCTGGAGGAAGAGCTTCTCCCACGTCCAGGACGTTCACATTCCAGCTTGTACAGCTGCAAGTGCTCCAGTTCCTTCCGCAGGTCTTCGATGAGCTGTGGGCAGCAAACAGGCCCCGTCTGTGCAGCCCTCCCTGCAAACAGCCCCTTCCATACTCAGGCAAAAGCACTCCCTGAGCCTGGCTGAGGCCACAGTCCTACAATACAGCCTCTAACTCTTCTTTGGAAGCAGAGGTCCCCTAAAGTGCCCCAGAGCTGGCAATGGTTCTGACTGCTAAGCTTCATGCCCGAGAAACGTAATTTCCCTTGCAGATAGAGTACAGGATATGTTAGGGCACGCGGTTCTCAAAGAGCTGTAAACCCTTTGGGTCAAGGATTGTCACTTATTAAGTATTCTTGCAGCATTCATTGCTCTGTGGGCACCCTTCCCACAGAAACACAATCCAGCAATAGCTTCACTGGATGTGGTGCTCTCAGTGTTCATCCTGTCTGTCTGTTCTTTCTCAGCGAGGCTTCCATGCACTGAGATGCCACTGCCTGGTCTAATATCCCTCCTCACACTTACCTCCTGTGTGGCTTCCCTCTCCTTGTTGAATTCCAGCCTGTTCTGCCGCAGCTTGTCCATCATCCTCTTGTACAGATCCATCTCATCCTTCAGTCGCAGACTTGTGTCTTCCAACCTATCTGACATGCGCTGCCTCTCCTGGAACAAACGGGGAGCTTCAGAACAGGCTGGCAAGGGCAGGAGACACCCTCAGTTTCACAGTGTGAACCTATAGACACAGCTGGTCATAAACTGGCTTGTGTCTCAGGACATTCCTGCCTCTAAAGGTGACCAACTTTCCAATTCCATTAATAATCTTGTTTAAGGAAGGAAAATTTAAGAAGCTGGGCCAGGCACTGTAAGAGTTTGCTCTTACATAAACTGCTGTTAAATTGCTCAAGGGCTCGGGAGTTTTGTTACCTCATCTAATCTCTCCGTTTGGGATTTTAGCCGTGTGACAGTGCTTTTCAGATCACCATTTTCTTCTTCCAGTTGCTGAACCCTGTGTTAATAACAAAAATCTTACAGCAAATACCTCTTCTTCAAGAATGCAGACATGCAAAACAATGTGCTCTAAAAAGCCATCTCACTCGCACTTGATAGAAAGACCAAACAGGGAAAATCTTTCCAAACATAGCACTTTTTAACATGAGCCTTTTGCTAGTTTGTTTTTAGGACCCAAAATACTACACAGACGCTCAGATTCTTGTGCCCCTAACAACAGGTATCTGAAAAAAAATAAGCTGGAAAAAACAAATGCAGGCACAAGTGTTTGCTAGAACTAGTCACAATTCCCTCCTTGAATCCATGCCAAATATCCAGCTAAGCTGTCTACATGGGCCACGTGGATTAAAGCATTAATGTAAAGCATCCTCCAAGCTTTTGGGCATTAGACATGTGACTGCAGAGCTACTCCACAGAGCTGCCAACCTTGCCACCATCTGTGCACTGTGTGCTGGTGAACAGCCTACATTTACAAGCAAAGTAAAAGTGAAGCAGAGAAGACCTTGTGCCCTGCTCAGGGTGGCACCAAGATGTTTGTTACCTTGTATTTAGCAGTTCAATTTCAGTGCCTTTCTCTTTTTCATACTTGCTGTAAGCTTCTCTATGTCTCTTTATCTCTTCTTCCAGGGTCTGTTCTGCTGATGTTTCTTGGTCTTTCAATAGTTCCTCTAGCTCGTGAACTCTAAGGAAATCAGATCTCATTTCAGTAACAGCTTCAGAAGTACTTATACGTGTGCAAATTCATTGCCTCTCTCTTTCCTGCCCACTCTTTTATTTCATTCTAATTCACCATCTCTCTTGGCATTTAACCTCTTCCAGTATCTCTCATATTTACTAATAAACACAGAATTAAGTACTATCAGTTCATCTATTATTCTTTCAGTCTCAAGAAGCTGGGACTAAGACCTGGCCTTCTGCTCTTGCTACATGCAAGAAAAAAACCCCACGGGTAATCTCTCTTACAGCAGAAGAGTTTTCTCTGTACAAGTCAGTAACCTCTCTGTCAAAGACACTTGTTTGGAGGCCTCTTCTTGCTGAAAATTCAGCAAGGCAGCCCTATTCCACCTGGACTTCTCAGATGAAGCCTTATTTCATCTGTCAGCATTAAGGAAGAAAACTTGGTCATAATCTACAGGCAGAGATATTCCTTCCCCACAACTGTGCTCTAGCTTTGCTCCGACATGGTAAAGAGACCTGGCTCTGTGCTTTGTTACCTGTGAACCAGCTGTGTGTTCTCTTGTTTCAGTTTGCTCTTCAGGTCACCATTTGTCAGGCTATCGTTCTCCAGTTCTGTCACCTTCTTCTCTAGGTACGTTACCTGGAAGGGCAAGTGGAAAAAACTGAGTTTGAATCTCTCTTCAAACACCCCTTCACTGTTCCTAACTGGCATTCAGCTACTCTCTCATTTTAAAAGGGGGCATATTTCTCTGCAAAGCCAGCAGTGAAACTAAGCTCCAAAATTCTGAGTTCCCCAGACCCTGCATGTTCCTTGAAGGTGATCACTGCAAATAAAGAAGTCCTAACACAAGGCCTAGATCTGTGCTTGTACAGTTCTTGCATTACTGCCAAGCAAAGTTGTAACAGTAATGGAACATCGAGTACCTTTTGAATAAGCTACTTCAGATCATGGGTAATTCTGAGCAAGATCTTCATCCCCTGATGCAGGGCTCCAGCAGGATTTGGTTGGGTACATTACTCACAGGGCACAGAGATTCTCACCTTTTCAGTGATATCATTATCACAGGAGTCTATACTGTCTCTGAACAAGTCTTCTGTGCTGCCATTACTGCTGCTGAAGTTACTGTTGTGGAAGAGTTGTCTGGAAGATCAGAAGGATAGTTATTTTGCTTGATGAGGAGGGAGGACAAAGAGTCTGGCTTCAGACTTTGAACGTCTGATGGTAAAATCTGTGCAATCATTTCAGTGACAATTACAACTCTTTAAGCACAAGTCTTACAAGAGACTGGTAGCTAAATGAAGTCATACTGAGCACAGTCAATGACATTAGTTCTAGGGAGTGAGTTCTTTGTTACTTTTGATAGGATCTGCCACCAGCATTAACATAGTTTAAAAAATACTTAAGTCTTATTCACACTATGCACTGAATCGTATTTGCCTTATTAGAAATTTAAAATAAGGTCACCATTGCACGTTGGTCGGTACATTTAAGCTAGAAAATTTCATACAGTAAGAACTTTAAAAAAACAGATAAAAAGAAATCTCAAGCAGCTCCCACTGCAGAATAGTGTCAGAATATGTAACACTGGAAATTATCTAAAATGTCCTTGAACCTTACAGCCCTCCCCAGCCCAGGGCTGGTTCACTCAGTCAAAGGAAAATGACAACTCTGTATGTCCTTTTTAAAGGGGTGCTCTCGCTTTCCTTCACATTTTGGCAACAGCAGCAAGGCCCACGTTACGAGGGTTAAAGAAGCAGTAGCTGGACTGATGGAATAGCAGTATAAAGGAATAAATTTGGAGACAAGGAAGCAAGAACTATCTATATTTTTAACAGAACTCTTTCTAGTTCAGGGGCCTGCTCCAAGACCAGCAGGGGCTTCTATATTCTGCAACGTTCATACCCAAACACAGGCCCCTTCCCTTAGAAACGTATCTTGGCACGTTTTTGTTTTTCTAAAATTATTCCTACTTTCATCTCCCACTCCCACTTATGGAATTGTTATGGCTGATTCCACAAATAGTCACAGAAAACTTGAAGACTCTTACCTTCCAAAAGCTGTGCTTGATATTTTCCTGTTAGGGCTACATGGATATAGAAGGAATGATATAAGAATTAAAGACTTATTTGATTCAATTTTAATTGCACAATGAAATATAATATTGACTTTTCTTAGCAAAGTCAAAAGATGATTCTGTGAACAATATTCTTTAACAACTGAATCAAAAGGTGCAGTTACTAAGAACACAAAGATGAGTGAAGCCACAAATTACCGTGATCATTAATAAGTCAATTTGCAAATACTGTTATATTTAGCAGAGATTTGTCAGTGTAAATCAGAGCAAAACTAACATTAGAAACACCACAAAGGGACACCAAGTTAGTGACGGACATTTATTCTGGATTCCCGGTTTTTAGATGATTTTATGAACAGTTAGTTTATCCTTCCCCATAATGCTTCCCAGTTCAGCACAGGAACTGAGGTCTTTCCATTTTTACAGCTCCCTTGTGCAGCCAGAGACAGGTGCTATCGAAATGAAGACCCCTTGCTGCAGACAACAGCACTGGAACCAGATCAAAACATCCTGCTGCCTCTCTCGGTATGAGGATGTCACATCTCTGTGTGCCCAGACACAGCGCTCGGCCAGGCATCTCCAGCCTCCCTCAGAAACTTCCCAAAGCCCTGCTCGGTCACAGTCTGGACGTTGGCAGACTCCTTGCTAGGGCAGGAACATTGTTCACGACAAGTTCTACGCTGCTGTGCATCAAGAGGAGCAGCAGTGCAGCATGCTCTGTCCCAAGGATTAAGCCAACAGGCAGGATTCACATCCAGTTTCTAGGGGGAGCTAAAATCCCACCACATAATTCCCTTCAAAAACTCTAGGTGATTGCTGGAAGCGCTTTCCAAGTGCTCAGCACAGCTTAGGAGTGGTGGAGTGGCAGAGACAGAAACCTCAGGAAAAAGCTGAAATTGCGAAGAACTCCAAAAGTAACTTCTGCCATAGGATTCGTCATTTTTCCAAGTTCCCTTGACATCACAAAAAAATCCCACAGGAGCCAAGTACCTCTGCTGACCAGTAGCTTTAGGAGAGGCGTATGTAAGGTTATGTGCATTAGCCAAGGATCTGGAGATCCTTCCTTCCCACCTGGAGAAAGCAGTAGCTAACTGTAGATCTGCACTAAGCAGCACAGCAGATCCCACTTCCTGGGAAAAATTCCTTGAAATAGCACTCTCACTCTGCAATCAAAGAGCTCATTGGTTAAAATATTTGCGTTTAGTAATGATGTCTGCACCTTAAATCAGAAAAATATTTAACAGCTGATGAAGAACAGCATTTTGGTTTGGGCTAGATATCCAAGTCTCAATTTCTTACTGTTGCGTAGGAACAACACATATGCACGACGGAATGGGATACAGGAACGGAGAGGGCTCGCTCTCCCTCTCCTCCTGCTATTAGCCAGTCCCTTGTCAAGGGGGCATTGCCAAAAGCAGTGCAATAGGCTGCTTACCTGTTTGCTTTCAAGTTTTTCAGCCTGGCTTCCAAATCGTTGAGAAGATTTATCTTTTTGCAGCACTGTGAGCAGTAAACATCCAGTAACTCGCTGTTATAAACATGTCTCATTTTTCGGGGGGTTTGGCCAGCACTGTTTGCAGGAAAGGAGAGATGTTACTGGCTGTAGTAACCAACCCCCAACAGGTTTTCCTCGTGATTGTGTGTCTATGTGTCAGAATCACAAATGAGGGACTTGAAGAACCATCTCTAACCACAGCTCATCTACCTCAGAGCTGATGATGGCCGGTGCTAGTCTTAGGGCAAGTCCACCTGTCTGAGCTGAGGACTTCCAGAGGACGTGGATGTTTCTGGGTGTCAGTGGAAAGAATCGGTTTGGGTGACCAGAAGAACAGCAAAAGGTACACGGGGTCCACTGTGACGCACGTAGCAAAGGCAGCTACATGAGTATGTTCCACCTCAGCAATGTCCCCCTCTCATCTCGCCCATCTGTCCACTAGAGCCTGGCATGCAACCCGAAGAGTCTTTTCTCCAAGAGAAAGGCAGGAAGATGAAAAACAGAGTGGTCTGGTAAGAAGTCACACAAACCCCCTCAGATGGCAGGATGAAAGCAACCCTGGAATGAGGGGAAAGGGAGAAGTGGACACAGGTCTAAAGAGGAGATAACAGTATCTCTTGGCATGATAAAGAGAAAATAAACTCAAATAAAAGAGAGCAATCATGGCGTGAAGTGCATCGAGCCCCAGGAATGAGAATGGAAAGGGCTGCATAAACCTGAGGAAAGAGGGGATGAAAGACACAAGCCATCACCATGAAGGGGCAGCGGAGAGGGGTCTGGCTCTGCATGCATGACAGAGGTGGCCAGGCTGGATTGCAGAAGTGCTGGGAACAGAGGGGAGCACGTGGGGGTCGCATGCGGAACAGAAGGATGCAGTGAGCTCGTCCCGTGTTAGCAATGAAACGCAAGACCTCCGTGTGCTATTGATCCAAGCAGACAAATCCTAGAGAATCTTCATGCTCAGCTCTTCCCAGCCCTGTTCACCCATTCCCTTGCCTGGGGAAGGACAGTAAAAGCTGGACCTGCCTTGGTCACAGGACGTAAGAGCTGCAGAGACTAAGGTCACATGTGGAAAGCAAGTGCATTGCTGTGGCATTTCTAGCTCCTAACAGACAGCAGCTACTTGCTTATGTTTTCCAAGACATTCCAAGTCAATAGGATGCTTGTTTCAAATAATCCCCTGAACATATCCAGCAGTTCCCCTCACAGATTAGTGCTAAGGATTTGTAGTATCAGAACACTGAAGGGAAACAGCTCTTTTGTAAGTCTTCCCTGTATCAGGGTGGGTACATAACGCTAAGTTGGTTTCCATTGCAGCAGATCCCTTCCAATACTAGCCCTGAACTGTGGAATTATTGTCTGCAGTAGAAAGAAATCTCTACAAGCAAAACAGCCCAGTTATTTCAACAGAACCCAACAGAGGTTATCAGAAACAACTTATTTGCTATAGCTCTATTATTACATGCAGTCTGTCAATTAGAGGGCAGGAAATGAACTGATAACATTTTGCTTTTAAGGTGAGTCTACCTAACCAGTGTAAACTCTGGTATTGTCAGAGAAGAATAAAAATGAAAAATTGTTTGTTAATTAATAAGGAGCAACCTGGAAGATACAGATGAGCCAAGGTCAGAGTAGGCGTTGGTTCTGGTCTCATCATCAGGGCATGGGCTACTGGGAGTAAAATCCACATCATCTCCTTCTCCATAGTCTTCAAACTGTTCTTCATTACTGATCAGGGAGGCGGTGGAATAAGTGGAGAGGTCAGATGCTGCAGAAGGGTTGTGAGGACTTGACCTGAAACAAGAGGTCAAAACATCTCGAAGGCCGACTTGGATAGCACCTCACCTCACGTGGAACCTTTCACCTTCACAGGCTGCCCCCTCTTTGAAGTCGTAACCCACTTACTTTGTGCTAAAGCCCTGAAGTGCTAAATGTACCTGATGTGCAGCTGACAGAGTGCCTTGAGAGACAAGAGCATGAGAATCTAGGAACAAGGTACCTGCGTGACAAGTTTGGATCAACACAAACCATTTGGCCTTAAAGAGCACACCTTGATGATCCTCAGCCACCATTTCCCACTTGAAGACCACATGGGGATTTCTGCTCTGAATGCAGAAACCGTGCAGACAGCTCCGAAATGCATGGGATAGTGAGAGGAACATGTATAAGACAGAGGCTATCACTCTATTCCACAATCAGAGAGTTTCCCAGTAATCTAGATACACCCTGCCCCACACCCCAGGAGTTCCAGCCGCTCTCCTCCGTGTGGTCAGAAAGAAACCTCAGCTCACCACATACCAGAGAGTCACTAAAACTACTGACGTGACCTAATGGAAGCTGGGTTCCTGCCCTTCCTTCCATCAGGACAAATTCTGTCTTTCAGAGGAGATATGGACCACAAGAAAAGCCCGTCTAACTACCAGAAAGTACCTAAAATGATGTCAAATGGGTAGGGAATGGCAGGACCCTGTGACTTCAGAGAAAGAGGGCACATAGGTAAACAGATCAGCAGAGTCAGGCACCACAGGAAAGCAGCTGGCAGAGAGTTTTGAGCACATCAAATCTAATAAAACAGAGCGAGGTGGCTGCAGAGGGTGCACAGGGTTCATCTGCCCAGAGTCCAGACTGCCCTGTGCAGTGCACCTGCAGAATGCAGGTGTTTTACACAGGTTTGCTCAGCTCCCACCTTGGTGAGGCATTCAAACAGACGAGCCACTAAATTCGCATACAAGTCCTTACAAACAAACTTCTCCCTACAGAAAACACACCTGGAAGACCTGAAATAGATGCTTCAATTGTGAGGCCCTGGCATTGCCCAACTGTTCCCTCTGCAGCAGAATCCAAGGCCTCTGCAGTACGGACGAGGCGCTGATGGAATCTGCTGGCACTTTATGCAGATCGGGTTAAGTTTTTCTCTCCCTCTGCTTCAGTGCACAGTGCTCGTATCTCCAGCTCCAGCAGCTGAGCCATGGGACAGTAGCTCCCAGGTGACATTGTTCTCCAGCAGCTCAACACTATTTCCTCCTAAATTTCTTCTGAGTCTGCCTTGAGCCTCTCAACATCTCTACAGGGAGAGGCCTCTTCCTGTAATACTCCACTTGTGAGCTGTAAACAAGAGAAGCACCAGTGTTCCTTTGGTGGATGGTGCAAGCATCATTTGCATATCCCTTCCCTCCAAAAGCAATTAGTAGCAGAGAAAGCCTGCCAACATTTCAGATGTATGCTCTTTTGTTTCCCCTGTTTTGATGAGATCCATTTATAACCTGCAACTCATTTATCTAACTCACATTAACAGAAATTAGGGCAAGTCTAGCCAGGCACACTACTGAAGGATGAAGATAGGAATACTCATCCTAGAAATAGATCAAACTTACCTAACAAGGCTCCTTGGCTGAGGGATTAGTGAGAAGCTCAACATATCACACTTACATTTATTCACAAAGTGCCGCTGTGTCACGGACATATTGTGTGTTGTTAAGCTTTTGGGAGATCTTACAATCCTACTGCTGTTTGCATCTCAGTTGTAGCTACACCAAGTCAGTTTGGGAAAGAAGCTCCTTGTAACACTTCCACCAGGACTGGAGGTCTAGGACTCGCACAGTCATTTGCAAAGGAGCTGCTAAAAGCGACCGATGTTTCTCATTCTCACACTTTCTGAAGGGAACTTCCAAGTGTTAAGTGCTTTTTTGTTTGTTTGGGGTTTTTTTTTGTTTTAAAGGTAATCTCCTGTTCTTCAGAGCAGGATTTCAGAGGGCTGACACACTCGATACGCAACCCACCTGCTTCTTCAACAAGCAGCAAAGTAAATCTCTCTATTGCTCAAAGTAAATCTCTCTATTGCCTCTTTTAACACAAAAGCATGAAGCTTCTCAAGTTTTTCCCCCACAGATTTACCAAAGCTGAGGAGGTCTCAGAGGATGAGCCAAGGTCTATCAGTAGTAGCACAGTAGCTCTTGGTGGTTCCTGCCTGCCCTAGAAGGAGGGTACAGGAGGCACAGTGCCTTGCCCACCCCCTTCACAAGAGCCTGACTGGCACAGCTGGGAGGAAAAACATTTCAAACACAGCATGGGAAAAAGTCAGTCAGCCCCACAAGGAAGAGGCTCTGAAGAACTGGGAATGGCAAGCAAAGGAGACAAGTTTGATAAAGAGCTGATGGAAACTGTAATTATCTCGATAAAGTCTCTGAGGTTGCGTGGGCAAATGGGAGAAGGCCAGAACTCAGCCAGCTGAGAAATTCAGGAGGAGGGCAGGAATGAGGCGGCACAGGGAGCATCCGAGGAGGCCCAGGAGAGAGAAGAAAGGCTGCCTTAGCAATGAACAAAGCTCAAGAGGCACAAATCAAGATGACAAGCCAAAAATAGGGAAGACAAGGCAGAGGCTTACAAAGCAAGCCCAGCTGAGCTCTGTCCTGTGGTATTGCATTAATTCAGTTCAAAGCAGGATTAAACTAAGTTGGGTCCTTTCCCCCCCCAGTCATCTTTAACCAGCACTCCCAGGTACACACCTAGGAAGAGTCGAGTTAGGGTTACGGAGACACTGGTGTTAACAGCAAACTATGGTTACACATGAACATGCCAGGACATCCTGTGTTAAGCACAATTTACTGCTGCACGATAAAGGTTATGGAAAATTAGAACCACAAAGAATTAACTTGGTACATGAAGTTGCAAAGTAAATCAGCAGAGCCCACGACATCAGGTAACTAGAGGTACAAAAGACTACAGCAGCATTCCCCATACTGAACTGCTTTGCAGGAAGTATTTGTTTTAATTCCAGCATGTAACGCTTATGGCAACAGATAAGAACCTAAGTTTTGGGGGATGCTAATGCAGTGATCTGTTCTGGAGAGACCCAACACTTTCACTTCAACACACAACATTCAAGTCCTGTGAGTGCTCACAGAATGTGCCAGAAGGAGCCAGGACTGACACGATCTAAGCCACTTAGAGGACCTGGGCATCCATCCCCCTTACATTGTAAATGGATGTTAAGTTTCTAAATCCATCAGCCATCCTCAGCCTCCCTCAGTAAGGGATTAGCCACATAAAGGCTCCTTCCTCCCTGGCACACGCCTTGGAGCGCAGCTGCCATGGAGCAAAAGCACCACTCACTTGTCACCGGGCAGGAAGAGGCCACCCAGCACCCCGTCCTTGTCCTCGCTCCGACAGACGTCCGAGGCCTCCGAGCTCTGGGCGCTCTCGATGGCACTGTCCATGTCAGACTCATGGTGAACCTCCTGCTGTGCCAGAGTCATCGCGTCCTCATCGGGGAACAGCTCCGACTCGCTGTAGGCGCTTTCGCTGTCCAAGTAGGCACAGTCCTGGATTTCACCACCCTGGAACAAGGAAAATCGGGAGTCAATTCAGAGCATCCCTTAAGGCAGTTCAGCAGATACAGGAGAAGCAATGAGACACTCTCTGGATGCCCTGGTAAGCAAGAGTGATACTGAATAAAAGCCATGAAACAAAAAGCTGACCTGCTTTACAAAGCCAGTTCCTGCAAGCCAATTAAGTAGCCTGTACCTTCCAGAGGGGCTCAAGTACTGTCTCTGACTTCACAGGAGAGAAGGACACAACACTCAGCTATAAAATGCAGTCAGTTTTACCCTAATTCACTAACAAAACGCCCTTGAAGTAATAAATATCCTCAATGTTTTATAATAAAATGAGGCATCTTTTGAGAGATGCCAAGAGGTGCCATTAGTCACCAAGAGTTAGTCCTTTGATTAATATTAAAAATTAAACAAAAGCAAAACAGGTAAGCCTAATAGTTTACTCTGTCTTTGAGGATGGACAAAAATTTGTAAGGTGAAAAAAGAGTTGGCAGGTGTTAAATTGTTTAGGGTAAGTCTTGGTGATAATCAAAGATATATGAGAGCGGGGGAAAAAAGCGCAAAATCATCTGTTCCTGCTTCCTGGAACCAGATGTCTTGATTAAGTATTAACTAAAATAAGACATCATCCTCATTACTGCAACTCTTTGCTCTTGCTGTTTGTCCTCTCCCTCCCCTTCCTGCCCCATGAATACTAAGAATAGCCAAGACAAGCTGGGTTCTCTTTGCTTGTCCCTGAGGCACAAATAAAAAATCTTAATTGAAAAAATAAACCCTACTCTGTTCTTTGATAAGCAGGCACACAATGCTGCTTTGACAATTCCCATCCAGCATCACACAAATAACTCAGAGCTCCAGAGCAAGGTCCTGACTCAGAGCCCCACTCCAAAGCTCACCTGGAAGCTCCACAGGCAGCCTGACCATTGAGCTACTGCCAGCAAGGGAAGCTTTTAAAGCTGAGTTCGCTGGCACAAGGAACGGAGCACTTCCTTCAGGGATGTACCTCACGTTTAGGCACAACTGTCATCCCACCCAGGAATCCCACGGCACTGGCACCAACAGCAGCACTGCCTGCCCTCCTGGTGAGCCTGTTTGCTGGGACGCCGGCCCAGTGGCACCACTTGCCACAGCTCGGCTTCAAGTCCACCCCCACAGCCTCTGGACACTCCTCTGCTGGAGCCAAGGAGGCTCAAACTCCCTTTTGCAGACCCAGTGATGCTCTGTGCTGATGACACAAATTGTCTTTTCCACTTCAGCAGGAAAAGAGTCAGGCAGAAGCTGCAGCCTTTTAAGATTTGCAGATTTCCTATTAGAAATGCAGGTCTCACCATCCACCTTTTCCCTGAAATACCAGCTTATATAACCGTGAAATCTCCTAGCATATGGAGGTTGAAGAAATTCCAAACAAGCCCACCTGCTCAAACCTCATTAACTAATGAATACCCCAGCAGGGAAAAGGACAGCATTGCCTGCTGTGTTTGAAACTCCAGGTACACACTCAGAGCAAACACCTGGATGCTTTTCTAGCTGAGCTTTCAACAGGTCTTCCAGATTAACAAGTAATGCCAGTGAGACACCTGGCACTATTCAAAAAGCCTTTTCCCACTGTTCTGTATCAGTTTTATTATGCCTGAAACTTTCCCGAGCTTTTGCTTCGAGAGATGTCCCAAAGGATTTATCCTTGGTCTATGCCATGTAGTATTTATTGAAGCCATGCTGTCTCATGCAATCAAATTTATAGCTCTGAGTCACAAGCCCTCATCCCCACCGAGCCCGTGGTTTGGCAGGTCAGACACCAGCCCTGGAACCTGCCCCAGCCCTGCCTTAGCCCCGGCTTCTTCAGCACACCTGACTTGCACCTTGCACCCTCCCAAAGCAAGCAGGGACAATGCCACTGTTGCTCTTTGTAAAGTACCTTGGGACCTACAAACAGCACGAGCAGTACCTTTTTAGTAGGTGTTGAAAAAGCAAAGATTGTTAAGAGCAATTACAATGTTTCAGAACTCCCAGAAGTGTTTATTTATCTAACATTTCCCCGAAGTTTCCTCCCCCACGCTGAGCCCCACAGGCACAGACCTCCTATTTTCTTAACAAGTTTAACGCAATAAAGCCTGACTGCTATTACGGAATTGCACCAGCTGGTAAAAGTCTGATCCAGGAGGGAAAGAGGGGCAAGCAGTACACGGTGGATCCCTGAAGCTCCCAATTAGCACGTCTTTTTCAGAGGTCTTGTGGAGAAGTCTCTGCTTAAGCAAGTTTTTACAGCAGGAAAATCTCACTGGTATTAAACAAATTAACACAAGAAAGTAAAGGTCAAGAGGATCACGAAAGACTCCCTTTTTGCTCCCTGCAGGTAACACCACACATTTGCTTTTTCTAATAATAGCAGCTGAGGTGCTCTTTGAAGAGTCCATTATCAATTAAATGTGCAGTGTCATCTCTCCAGGCTGGGGGCTCAGGCTCACTTCTCACTGTCACTTTCTGGCAACCTTCACACGTTTACTTGTACGGGAGAGCTGATCTACACCTACAGCCCACACTACACTGTCCCCAACCTGCTCAGAGCCAAGGATTCTTTTCCAAAGTGTAATCCCTCTGTTCCTGCACTTTTAAGCCCCTTGGGGGGAAAAAAAAAGAAAAAGAAGAAGAAAATAAATGAGTTTTTGGAGGCGATGACCCATCATAAGCCTCAACACCCGCTTTACAGCTTCCGAAATGCCTCACTGCAAGACTTGGAACCCCTCCTGGAAGCTGGTCCTCCTTCCTGCTGATCCCATCCTCGAGCAGTGGGGAGCTTGGGGACTGATGGTGGCTGGATGAATGGAGAACATGGGCCTGCCAAGCTCCTTGGAGGAGCTCCCCCTCAGCTGCTCCCTCACAGAGGAAGAGCGGATGCCACATCCCAGGTTGCCAATGCCCCTCTTCACAAACCTGCCCCTGACCCCGCTGCCTGATGCAAACAAAGTGGGTGTTTAGGAAGCACAAATCAGCTGCTCTTCTGAGCACCCGGCAGCCAGATCGCACACTGAAGACCTCGGCCCTTTCAAAGCCAGCAGCACCACAAACCACCGTGCCAGGAGCAGGAGGGCTCAGCTCCAGCAGCTGCCAGTTCATGCTTTTAAGTGCTCGAGGTCCACCTCCAATCGGTGCTAACACAATTTCAGCCGATGTACAGCAGCCAGGACCAGCGACAGGCACTGTGCTCCAGCCTGCACACCTGTTCCCTGTGGGTAGGAACGACATGCCCCCCTCACTGAGCTTTGAGAGCTTAGGGGTGTGGAATCCCTACACCCTGATAATGCAACGTTCCTGGCACATGGGTACCTCTCGTGCAGATCCTGTAAAGCATGGAACTCGGGTAACACCACTCAGGTGCCTTTTCAGCTCCCTGGATGAAACCAGCCTCCAGTGCAACTGTCACAATCACACATTTAATTAAAAGTTTTCCTTCTATGGCCTAGATAACCAGTAGGAGAACATAGACAAAGGAACTTGAAAACAACTAATACAGGTTAAGTAAGCTATTACAAGACAACAGAATCCAGGCGAGGCGCTAGTAAACAATATACAGGCATCCACACCTTACTGACTAAAGCTGTAAGTTATTTGGAGCTGTGGTTGTTCAGTGATCGTAGTATTTCACAGAACTATACTTTCAGTGATGACATTAGCACAAGCAGTTTACAGACCACACCTAAGGAAATTAAACTGCAGGGGGAAAAGAGAGAAAAGAAAAAGAAAAGGCTGATTGCATACATTAGCCTCTCAAATTATTATTCCTTCATCGTTTACACATCTACAGTACTTCATGTACCAAATTAGAGGTTGGCAAGAACAAGTGTTATTCAGGTAGCCTTAAGAGAACTAACTTGAGATTAAGGAGAGTTTAAGAAGTTTAGAGATGAATAGACACTTCTAGCCTGAGTCATTTGTTTCCAGTGCACATGTCATTAGCAGAAACCAGCAAGAGAATGAGGTTCTGACGACTTGAATATGAATCACTGGGGTTGTCATTCTCCTAGTCAGCTCCCTTCTTTGTTGGCTGAGTCAAAAGAGATAAAGCTGCTGCTTATGATCTTGGAAGGTTTTCATAAAAAGAAAACCCAACCCCGAACGTTAAAATACCACCAACACAACATAGCTGCGGGTAGCTTTAAACCCGTAAGTGCTTTGCACTTTATCTAATCGGATGCTCAAGATAACTCCAAGTGCTTCACAGGCAGCCGGCCAGACGCTTGTATAGCAACTGTTGAATATTCAGCAACAGTTTGCTCTATAGAGGCACCTGCTGCCCACAGATCCAAGGCCACTTCACAGAAACTAATGAATTCCCTTCCTCGAAAGAGGCGATTGTGTGGCTGCATTGAAGGCAGATGAGTAAGCCCAGCCCGCCTTTGCAACAGCCACCCCAAACAGAAGCAGCAGCCAGAAGACAGCGATTCCCATGGATTCCTTCTGATCCCAGTGGGGCAGGAAAGCAGCGTCAGCATTAGGTGGGTATGGGAATACAGCTCTGCCTTGCCCTGCAGTGACCTGACTGGGTTTTCCCAGGTTGGAAGCAATCTCCAAAATATGCATATGAAGCAGCTGAAAGCTAGAAACTTGGCTGACAGACAGGCTCCATGACATGCCTACATCAATACATTCATGCTGAAGAGCAAGCCTCGTTAAAATTCACTCCCATCACAGCCAAACCACCAGCACCCCTGACATTCAGCCTCACAGGATGCTGGAGGAGACAGGGAAGAAAAGAGGATCCAAGTATCCCACCACTGTGCCATCTGATTAGTAAGGGCTGGACCCATCACACGCGACCAGAAACAAGAAATGCCACATGCAGGTCAGCCATGGCACTTCCCTCACCAGGATCATGCCCCTGACCCCCTCTGACAAGCTGAATCTGCTGTGGGACGGATGCAAGTCTGAGTCCCTGCACCTTCCCCATCCACTGTCTTCCCAGCAAAAGCACAGGAGGAGTCACCTCACCATAACTGGAAGGGAAGAGGTGCCACGTGGAGGTGTGCCAGGCTCGGTCTCAGATGAAAGTTACTTACTGTTGCACTCCATCATAGGAGAAAATCCAGGCTCTCTCATCTTTATTTAAGCAGCCACTGCATTGGAAGGCAAGTAGTCTCTTAATTACCGACTGACAAAGAAGGGTGTGAAGCATTTCTCACTAATGTGTTTTACAAACAGCCACTCCTCTATAAACATTGGCATATTTACACCAAGTGGGCTATGAACATTTTTTTTTTAAGTACAGGTTTTCCCCAGCATATTTCCTTTCCTTTTCAGTTGTCAGGCAGAGGTGGGGAGGTGCTGATCTACCCTTTGATCTGACGGGAACAGGAGAGACTACGGAAGAGGAAAATGAAGAAGCACTGAGACCACACATGCGCATCTGTGTCCGTGATGTGGGTGAGCTCTCACCTACATCTCGCTCTTGCCCACGGCCGGCCCTCTCTTGCCCACACCTGGCTCTCGCCCGCATCTTTCTCTCTCTCACCCAGGCTGCTGTGGCTGTGCACAGGGGAGAGCAGGGCTGCTCACGGCTAGGCTGACGGGGGAGGGAGGAAGTCACAGAAACCGCTTCCATCCCCTGCTGCAGAACACGGAAGAACACCCAGTCTCCCCATATAACTGGGAGTATAAAATCTCTCAGTTCAAGATCAGCGTGCAGAGCACTGTTATTTCACTAAGCTGCTCAAATAAGAAGCTATTTTAGGGCCACAAGTTAGTTTGGTCAACGCAATAGCTTCCTGTGATTGTTACTCAAATCCAGTATTTGAAGCTCAGTTTAAGGCAAAGCTTCACGCGTCGTCGTGAGTATTGGAAGGGACTTCTAAGGACAAGATTATTCCTAAGATCCAGATCTTGGATGGAGTGCTGGACAGCATCCTGGAAAGGCAGTGAAGAGCCCCCAGAGAGAGGGCAAGCCCGTGCTGCAGTGCCCTGCCAGCCTCCCTTCCCTCTGCAGGGTAACATCTGTATCTTGTACAGTTGTGCAATTCAAGGACAACAGGTTTCGACTGGAAGACCGAGCTGCAGCTTCTGGGCTGTTCCTGCTGAACCGCACGAGCAGAGGGCACGGGGGTTCTGAAAGGCTGCTCTGTGCTCTGGCTGGGAAGTTCAAAGTGACATCCTGCCTTTTCCAATGCAGAGGAGAAAGGCCGCGTGCAGCCCGGAGCCAGCCAGGGAACGGCAGGAGTCAGGAGTGTTTACACTCTGCTACCTGTCACTTTAATTGGCCATAATGGAGATGCCAGACCTCATCATACACAGGGTCCAGATCCAAGCACTCCTTTTCACAGGTCATTGTTTATGCTCTGAAAGTTTTAACATTAAAAGGCTTCAGCAGACTGCTAATTTGATCCTCTAAAGAAAGTAAAAAAAAATAAAAAGCTCTTCCCTTTACTTTGAAGTTGTGTCCCATCACTCCTTGGGCTGCTTCCTACTACTGAACTATCATACACTCATCAGCCATCACTAGAGGCTCATCAAAGCAAGGAGAATCCCTTTGCAGATGAAAAAACATCCTAATCTGCAGTGTTAGGAACAAGAGTACATCACCTTCAGCACGGATGGGGCCAGCACATCAACCACAGAGTTCAGCATTAAACCCACCACATCGTTTGGCACCTTGTTCCAGCATTGCTTAAGGCACTTCGAACTGCAAGACAGTTTCCTTTTTCTTTCATATATCTAGAAAAAGTGGTGCAAAGTGGCACCATGCTGACACACCACGAGCATGTCACAAACATCACTCAGGAAACTCCCGAGGTGTCCACTCCAGTAAGAGTGAAAAGAGATCTAATTACCTGAAAAGTCTCTGGTAACATTTCTAGGGTGAAACGCTTGTGACTGTGCAAACTGCCAGACCCCCTCAGACTGGTACCGCGGCCCTTCCCACACAACGAACTGCTGGGACAGCCCACAGCATGTACCCCCTGCCACCCCCTCCTCCCACACAGGGCACCCAGGTCAGGCAGCTGGATGTTGAAATGAGCTGTGGGCAACTCAGCATCACCTTCGTGCTGTGTGTGGGAGTGCTGCAGACCTCGGTTTAGAAAAGCTGGTATACAATTTAAAAAAAAAAAAAAAGTCATATTTGCCTAAAAAGATCTGCAGAGCAGATAATAAATGTGACATAATTAACCCTCTTGAGAAGCCTTTGCCTTGAGATGAGACAATCTCATTCTATTTTTAAAGTCAGAACAGCAGTAACAGGGAGGGAGGACAGAAAACGTCAAGCTCTTACCAGGGTTTGTTGCTTGGGACTGCAGCTCAGCCCCTGCCGAACCTGCCAGCAGGGAAAGCGAGGGCAGCTCTAGCACACTGAGGGCAGCAGCATTCCCCATTCCTTTGGCAGGAACACTTGGTGACAAAACTGTGCCCTGGGTTGTGTCCCGGGTGCCCCGGCCAGATGTCACAGCATTCCTCACACAGCAAACACAGAGCTGCAGCTCATGGTCAAAGGCACCCCAAAGACCCCCCCAGTACAGACCAGTCTTGAGACCAAGGGTCGGAGGAATGGTCAGATTATGTTATTTTGAAGCAATCCTACAAGCGAACACCTGGGCTGTGACAAAGAGAGCTGGAGGCTGCTTTCAAAAAAAAGTCTTTATTTTATGCCTGAAGCAGAGAGTTCAGCACTCGCTTCTCAATTCAGACCCCTAATTAACCAACTCTAAGTTACAGGATGCTCTTTGCCACTGGTGGTTGCTGCTCAGGGGACAGCTGAGCTCACACGCCCGACGTGTTTTCCTTGACAAGCCTCAAGGTCACTCTGTCGGGGACTCAACGAATAACAAAACCCTTGCATCACCTTTGCCCGCGGGTGCTGCAAGCACATGGGTGAAGAGTTCCCTGAGCTGACTTAGTGCTGCTCCAGCCCCTGGGTGAGGAGGAGGAGGAGGAGGCACCTCCTGGCACCTGCAGAGCACAAACAGCGTGAAGAACAGGAAGAAGCTGTCCCAGGCTGGAACAGTTCTGCCTCTGTTTAAGCTAATTATTCACAGGAACACCGGTCAAATGCCCTTCCCCCGAGGAATTTGGAAACTATAATTTTTGCATTTATTTTCTATACTGCTGCAAGCCTGGTCTCCAGCAAACACCACGAAATAAAGCCATTCAAAGAAAAACAAAGATTTTTACCTCACAACTCATACTTCTGTCTTGCCACCCACCCGGGTTAGATTACACTGCAGTCTCCAGCAGGGAGGGATGCTTGGGGAATGGGAGCAATTTTAGACCCCGAGAGGTAGAGAAACATCTCGAGTTTCTCCAACACAGTAAGAAATCCAGCCATGCCTGATGATGAGTAGTTTATGTTGGCAAGCAGAGGGAAAGCATTAAGGATGTGGCTTTGCTCTAGTTTATACAGAAACACTTCCCAGAGCTCGTTGGTCACTCTGGATGCAGACAAGCCTAAAAGGTAATTTACTTCATGTTCAAGAAATACTGAAGTAGCTCTGAAGAGCTCCTCATTAGGAGAAGAAAGGAGCTGCAGGACCTTGGCTGCTCTTCAGCTGGTGGCTGGGCAAACCACAGGTTAAGGCATTTCGGCTGCAGGAATAACTGGAATTGCAGCCTTTACCCAGCAAAGATTGCAAGCACTGATTTTTAAAAAATTTTAGTCTCCCCATCTATTTATAAAAGACATTTTACTTCTTTTTAAACAAAGGCTCTCATATACCTGCTCCTTTTTTTCACTTCTTACAGTGAAGTTAAAGCACTTAATTGCAGAAGGGCTGCCAAGCACATCATTGAGCTCCACACGTGACAAACACAAACTAAGAACCCACTGATCATAAACCCTGGCTTGGTCAATAAGCTAGGGGGTTTTTTTTATTTACACAGTAAAATACACATAGGCAAGAGATATTTCTACCCTTGAACCCACACAGACAAAGCAGATGAGAACCAAGTAGAAATCATTTATAAGATTAGGTCGCACACTGAAAACACAATTCAAAGCAGAGCCATATGCAGAGACCCCCTACTACTAACCAGCAGTGTTGGCTGCAACACAGCGCCCAAAGCACTGTTCTGTGCTGTCAGGAAGCACTCACAGAGCCTGTCCTATGTTCGGTGCAGCAATCAACCTAAATGACTAAAGAAAGAACAAAGGGAATGACATTATTACGCTGCATTTCAGATTTTAAGGGGTCAGCTACCCAAACATGGTGAGCATTTGCAGATATTAATATTTGGATAACGGTTAATTCAGTAACAACCCATGATTAGTTTAGTGACCACTTAAAATATTTCACTAAGGCACTATATTTAAAAGAAAAAGTTAAGATCAAGCTATGCTCGACAGATGTAACAGCACTGGTTAATCAATAACTGGAGCAAAGCAATTCCATCCCCCCTGCTATTTTGGCATGGGAAGTGTTTTGTTTTGCAGGCTTTGCACATGGCAAAGATTCCCCAACCACCCTGGTGGTAAGAGCCCTGTCAAGGCAACCACAGCTGAGAAACATCTGCACATCAGGTGGCTTCTGGGAGACTTGCTGCTGTTTGCAGTAATTCTTCAAATAGCGAACTTAAAAGAAGCCCATTAAAAGAGGTTCTAAAACTGCTTGGAGGCTGCCACATTTTGTGTTGGGTACAGCTCAAGCTCCTCTCAGTTTGGGCAGACGCTGCCCAACAGCCAATAGAAATTCCACTCTCCTGTGCCCAGTTGTAAGAATAATATTCCACGCTGCTGCACATATTTGGTGGTGACACCAAGTTATTCCCCACCTCCCCCAAAAATCAGAAGGGTCACAGGCAGAAAAATAACTTATGTTGGAAAAGGGCAATCCAGTCCCATCACAGGAGCAGCCCCCTCAGTCACATGTCATCCAAATGGAATAAAACTAATTTTCAACAGAAGCAGTTATGATAGTATAGCAAAAGGGATCAACATAATCACAAATTATACTGGTATACAGGTAATAATATAATATACTGGACACAGGTACCATGGAGTTCACGGTTAGGGAGTCTATTCTGAACCCATTTCAGAAGTTTTCTCCCATCTGTGCCTCCTCCTTACCCTAAGTCGATAAATCACCCAAATAACACGAGAATAAATCATTCTCTCTGCCCCCAAAGCCACCAACCTTATAAATCTGCCGTAAGCAATGAAAGTATCGCTACTACCAAAGCAGCAACGTTAAACCACCGCCTCAAAATCAGCACAGCACGGAGTAAGGAGGGCGCTTGCCTGCCCCAGGATCTCGAACCACACGTCACTTCTGCCGAACAGAAAAGCGCAATTGCCCTTCTCCATTTCAGGGACACGACAAACAACTCCAGGCCAGGCACTGCTCACATCTACAAGATCTCTGCTGTGAGCTGCTTTCATATGCTGCCAAACACATCTCACACAGGCCCATCGGGGGCAGAACCACTTCACCCACCGCACCAGGGCAATGCTGGTCCCACACGAGGGCTACAGGCAGCATCTGGAGTTCCAGCACAGGCTGTTGTGACAGCCACACACCAACCACAAATAATTTTTTTCTGCCTATGTCACCAGCATCCCGGAGCCAGCAAATGCATTCAGAACCACATTTGGGTATTAAAAACACTCAACAATAAGTAGTGGCAATCCAAACACACCCCCAAGTGCCACAGAAAATAATTACAGAGCAAGCCCCCTGCTTGCATTCATCCTTTAAAAGTACTTTTTTTTCCTCCTCTTCCCCTTTTAAAAGGTTTAAATCCCAGGTATTTGGGCATCTCCAGGTTACAGAGCTGAGAGCTACATGAGGCTCCGCTATGCAGGAAGACATCCCCTTCTTCCTCAACACCCCCATTTCACCCCACACGGCTGCTGACAGACATACACGGCTTTAGATTTTCCCATGTAGCAGTATCCCCAGGACCCGCTCACTTCCATAGCGAGCCCAGCCTTCCAGCATACACAACTCCGGAGCGAAAATCCCCTCCTTTAGCAAACAAGAAAAAAAAACCAAACCAGCAGGGTTTCGCTCTACCTGCAATTTCATGCATTTCACGAAAACGCCGATACCGCACCAAAAACCCCAGAGGTGCTTTCCCCCCTCGCTTCTGGATCCCTACCGGAGCGGAGCGGCCTCAAGGATCCCCCCTTCCATCACGGATCCCCCTCTCCTCACGCCGCAGCCCCGGCGCGGGTTCCCCGGAGGGGCAGAGCGGGAGCCCGCGCCGGAGCTGCGGC
>VZTA01027678.1:202321-288398 GCA_013398855.1 Mohoua ochrocephala | reverse complement strand
GGTGTTGTGCTGCGGTGGGGGTGAGGGACGCGCGCCCGACCCCGCTCGTGGGTTTAGTCGTAGTCACTCGGTTTTACTCAAAAATAATGCGGCATTGCTCAAAATTATCTGTAATTAAAATTATCTGCAATTGCTGGTGAGAGGGGAAGATGCCTGGGGTTCCTGAGGAATGAAATGTGGCTTAAAACCCGATTAAAACCTGATTAATTCTCCCTATCTTATATAATGTTATATTATATAACTTTATATTATATATAAAAGTGTATGTAATTATATGATTATTATTCATATATTTATATGTAATTTATATGTTTTAATATAATTATGTGTGTGTACATGGTGCAGCTTGTCCAGAGAAGCTGTGGATGCCCCATCCCTGGAAGTGTTCAAGGCCAGGGTGGACAGGGCCTTCCCACCCCAGGGTTACGGACAATCTTCCTGCAGGTGGTGAGTTTACAGGAACACATCTGAGATGGAACAGAATTTTTACAGACTGATTTTGGGTTTCTGATGCCTCATAAGGGAAGGAGTTGCAGTGGCAGGTGCGGCCCCTGAGGGCTGTCAGGTCCCCAGGCAGGGACAATCTCTGGGGACATCAGGGTTCACTGGGGACAGCCTCACCTGCCTGCTGAACCCTCATTGCTACAACAGAGTGACAACTGAACACATGTACGGCCTCCCCGGGATGGTGGTGTCAGGCCAAAGCACCCTCAGTGTGCTCAGAGCAAAACAGATCCTGTTAGGAAGCGATGTCTGTTTTGTCCTTGATTTTAATCCCTTTAGTTACAAGATAATGAGAAGCAAAACAAAAAGGCTGAGAACAGTCACACTGACTTCATTATTTTACATTCGCTTCACTTCTTAGAAGTTGTGTAACTTCCTTTTTCGCAACACCTCGTAAGAGCTGTGCTTACTGTGCTGTCTGTGCTAATAAGGAAAAAAATAAAGAAATAAAGTCTGTTTCTGTGCCTTTGCAGCAGAAGACTCCAAGGCAGAAGGGAGAATACAAAAAACCCATTTTCCATAAAATTCCTATCTGGGAGCCAAACCCTGCCCTTACTGACTGTCTCAGTTGTCACTGCTGTGTCACATGTGGAAGGAAACACCATCCTGCAGGATTCAGCCAGCAAACAAACACCTCCCTCCCAACTGTAATGGCACTGAAAGACTTGGAAAAGGAAAGAATCCCCAGCCCTTAGCTCGCCGTTTGATCTGGCCATATTCCAAAGCCTGTCCTTAAAGTTACTTCCAGGTGTTTCAAAAGGGGCAAAGCTCTTTGGGGCACCCTTTTGTAACAGTGCTCACACACAGAGTTACAGAGATGCTGTAAATGTAAATCGCTGAAAGATCACTTAAGTACTTTATACTTCTAAAATATTTTGGACTTTACTGTATCCAAAGACAGGGCATTTTCCAGAGAGGCCCAAAAGTTACTTGAGGCAAGGGATAAGGAAATTCTCAGAAAACAGAGCAGAGTAGGCAGACACAAACCCATCTACCAGAGTAACATCTCATGTCCCGTGTACTCCCTGAGCCTGCCCTCATTTTCATCACAGCCAGCGACTTCTAAGTGTAAAATATTGCTGTTCAAAAAGCAAAAGAAGAGAAAGAAATTCGTTAGCCCCAATTCTTATATCTATGCAATGCTTAAAGCAATTCACTGAACTTGACCCTTTTTTGCAGTTCATTGAAAGAAAATGAAAAGAATTCCGTCTCTGCTGAGCACAGTAGTTTTGGAAGGGCAGGGGATGCCTTAGGTTTAGTGTAACAAAGTGAAACAGCAACAGATGAAAGCCAAGTGCAGCTTCAGCCAGCACAGACCGCCGTCCCCACGTGTCCAAGGAGGTCACCGGGACTCAGCAGGGCACAGCTCGGGGCAGGTCCCTGCACACGGGGCCCAGCAGACCTTGGGCTCCCGGCGGTGGCAGTGGGACTCCAGACCCTTCCTGCTCGGGAGCTCTCCCGGGAAGCTGATAAAGGAATGGTACCACAGGAATCAAAACCACCTCCCAGACATCCTCCTATTCATGAATCTCAATGAATGGGAAAACAATTTCTACAAGACGGATTTAGGGACAGACAATTTCACTGCTTTTTAAATAGGACACTTCTAAAATCTGCTTTTCCTTTCAGTGTTCAATTTAAGAGAGACAGTTGTATGTCAGGGGCTCACTGCAGAATAAACAACGATCACACATGAAATAATTACCTGCACAGTACACACACATGAAATAATTACCTGCACAGTACATTTCGTAATAGTTTCCTGAAAAATGCGAGTCAGAAGTGTTTGTATTGGTACACAGATCAGTCACTACCACGGGACATTGTGAAACCTGACAATTACAGAACCATTACCCGACACGGATCTACTTTCAACAGCTTGTGATGAGAAAAACGTAAAATAAGCACTAAACAGATAAAGTAGCAATAGTTAAAATGAGCATTATGACAGAGATGTTAAGAACATATGCACAACTGTGTGGTACACCTGCTGAATGCACTGCTCAGCCTGCTACCCAGGGCCTTGACATTTATTCCACAGTAATAATTGAGAAGGCACAAATCTCACAAATAGAAGCATTTCTCATAAAGGTCCTAGAAAACGCAAGGAGTTTAGACAATCACTCCTCATTAAGGAGTAACTGTATAAAATCTTTATTAAGTAATAACTCTAGCTATAATACAGGTCCATTTACTCACTTCATTAAAGCTAAGCCTGATTAAGCAGAGATTGTTATAAGCTGCCTTTGATCTCCATTGAGACAAAACCCTTATTTTTACACATTTCATGGTAAAGCAATAATTTTCTGCTTAATATGACTTACGATTTGTTTCCTGCAAAGGGAAAAGCAGAGCACGCTGTCACGGCTGAGGGAGGGCAGGCGACCATCACTGGCTTCTCGTGAAGGAATGAGGATTAATTTTGGGAGTGACACAGGCCTTTAAGTGCTTCATGCCTAAGAGCTGCAAGGGTGCAGAGGAAGGGTGTCTGCATGTCTGCCCGGGACAGCGCCTTCCGCTCGGTGCAGCTGCAGCTCGACTGAGTCAGCACCACGGAAGGAGAGCTTGCGTGATACATTTTTCCCATCTGAGACTGGAGTCTATTCTCCTGTCATGATTTCAGGCAGCTGAGGAATTTGTGCAGGTTAGTGACTGCTCAGATGACCACGGACACTGAAATACGCTCCAGGCTTTGTGCGTGGTTTGCATGGGCAGGCTCTGCATATTGAGACTCTCCCGAGGATGGTGTTTGTGACTCCACCGACAGCAGGCTTGCTGCTTTTCAGAGGGAAGCCGTTCAACGCCGGATACACTCATCCAGTGCCATAATAGCTGGACCCTGCAAACGGCAGGGCGTTCCTTCACACTCAGTTTCCACCTGAATTCATCTTGTTTTTTCCTAAATCCCACCGTCCATATGCCACTTGTACTAAGTGTACCTGCAAAGTACCTGTGCTGGAGCCCTGTCCAGGGTTTGAGGATGGTGACAAGTAGCTGTCAATCCTCATTACTGCAGGATAAAACTTTTATCCTCATTACCGCAGGAAAGAAAAGAGATGGCTACACCGGCAAAAGGATGCTCGGTACTGCCAGATCCCACAGATCTCCCAAACAAACACTATGCATTCTGAAAAAAGGTGCTTGCAGAAGCACGCCAAAGAAAATTTGGGGAAAATATTCGTTATTTGGGTGATTAGAAGACTGCTGAATACATCACTGAGTGCCTAAATCACAATCACTGCTGTCCCCTTCCCTGTGAGGGTGGTGAGGCATGGCAGGGAGTTGGAACATGACGATCTTTAAGGTCCCTTCCAACCCAAACCATTCTATGATTCCACGATTCTATGACTCCCAGTAGCACCCAGAGTGCCTGCTGAAACCAGGGGCTCCTGGCCAGGAAACACCAGGCAGGGCACATTATGGAAATTGCTTATGGGAGGGAAACCTGCTGATCTGGTACAAAGCACTGCAGTTTCTCTGGAGCAGTTCTGAACAAAGGCTGGCACCTCCTCTGCTGTTCCAGAGGCAGAATCCTTCCTCTGCATCTCACTAAGGGATCGCTCACAGGCGAGTCACCCTAATGACAAGAAACTGGAGCTGAAATGCGAAGAACAGAGACTAATTAATAATGAAGATAATGAGATCACCAGAATATACATACACCAAACCTGCATCTTAATTATCTCACGAAAACTGGCAACTCCAATCATGCTTCAAGAGCCTTTAATCATGCTCCCTCTGATGAATATTGGTGGCTGTTTTAGAGAGACTTATGTAAAAATACCTTTTGTGTGGGTTTTTCCCCTACAATGAGAGCCGGCCAAGTTACTACTGCGTGTAACTGCTCTGCTCCAAAATGAGATATCGCAGACTTGTAATTACAGCTGGGCTGATCTTCATCTCATCTACTCTCATCTTATTTTGGAGTGCTTCCTTTGAAGGAAATGCAGCAAGACTGGTGTGAGTTACTGCAGTATTATTATGAATCCCTTTTATTATGACAGAACAAACCAAGAGCGATCCCTAATTAAGGCAGTTTCTGCCAAAACACAGGGAGCGTACAGTCCCTGCCCCAAAGACCTTGCAATCAGAACAGGCAAAGACACTTCTGAGGAAGGGAAAAGAGGACAGAATGAACTCGCTCCCAACAACAACTTGTTCCCATGATTTGTTTTAAGGGGAAGTCGGGAGGAGGCCGAGATAGGATGCACACAGGCCAAGTGTGGAGCAGGGGAGCTGAAGACTGCATGGGGGGCAGAGACAGGCTGCATTTACAGCTGGCAGAGCCTTTCCAGAGCTTTCTGCAGTTTCTTCCCTGCCCTCCCCATCCCTTCATCCCTGAACTGGGTGAGGAGGTCAGCTCCAAACTACAGCTGCAGGGGAACACTGCTCTGGGTGCAGCAGGCACAGCTCAACCCCTGCTCCCACTCCCAAAAAACACGACCCCAAGTGCCTGCAGAGAGGCTTATTTTAGTAACTAAGGAAGCAGCAATTTAGACTCTACACCAGGGGGGTCTGCTCTCCCCACGACCTTTAGACCAGAGCGCTTGCTTGTGTCCTATCCTCAGGAGCAAGGCAGCCAGCCAGGCACATCAAACAGCTCCAGCCAAGCGCAGGGCTCGCCAGAGAAGGTCTCTGTGCAAGATGAGAGCACCGAAGGCAGGACGGGGCTGGCTGAGGGCCCATTAGCATCGATTCCTTGGGCCTGTCATGAAGTTGGACCCGACTCTGTGACAGGAGAAGAGCTACTCGCAGCCTCTCTGCCATCAGTAGGTTACACTTTGGTGGCTTAATGAGACGTTTGGAGGGATTTTCTGTGTTCCTCTCCAAAACCCCTCATGAGGGACAAGTGGTCAAGAGCTGCGAGTGCAAAGGACAGATAATGGACCGGGATACAGATGCCCCTCTGAAAAGCAGTTTATATTTTGTTCATCACTGCGACTGTACCAGTAGGTTTTTCATGTCAAGCTCTGAAGGCATCTCATAATCGTAGCTGTGAATCCATGATTAAAGCGCCTTTGTCAAAAGCATTACGAAAATAAGCCAGACGCAAAATCTGTTCTATTTAACCTTTGTCAAAATAGCCAATAATAAAAAAAAAAAATAAAACAGGCTACATGAGCAAATTCAAGTGAAAAATATGTAGCCTCTCCTTCAGAAATGGGCTGGGAGGACTCTGCAGACTGAGGGCGTGGACACACTCACTTTGCTGACAAGAGGACAGAAGATGGCAAGGAAAGTGTGAGCATCCCTTAGCCACCTCAGAGCTTAAACCAAGGTGGAGCTAAGCGGGTCCATATGGCACCAGAAAGATGGAATCACATTTACTCCACTGTCTCCACTGTGGCTGCAGGGATAGGAGGCTTCAGTGCTTTTTTTTAGCCAAGCAAGCAACTGGCCAGGGCTCAGGTGAGCCCGGAGCTGTGGCTGGAGCAGGGGGTTCTGACAGCCCCTCTGAAACATGAATCTGCTGGATTGTGCTTTGCATGGTCTGTAGAAGACAGGCTGCTGCCTGAAGAACTTTTTGGTAGTTTCAGCTCTGAGCATGTTTTAATGTTTTATGTTTTTAAGCTTTTAGTCCCTACTCTGTGTAACGCAACTTGTTAGCAGAGGAAAAGAAAAGAAAAAGAATCACTTGGCCAGGATGAGAATAATTCATGCTCACCAGGGGCTAGTATTTCTCTCGTGGCACACACTCACAGCAAGGCTGCAGAACAGAACATCCAAAAGCAAGGACAAAACCCGCACTGAGCTCATGGGTGCAACTTCACTTTGGTCCTACTGCTCGTTTGCATTAACACATCTCTTTAATCACACAATTACACACTACTTCCCACTGGTCTGGATGTGTTCAGGACCCTGGCTGGCTGGTGCTCGGCTTATCAGCAACTATTCAATATCTGCTTTAGTCTCTTGATCAAAGTGCAGCTTCATGTCTTATTTATGGCTACTACTAACAGCCTGCTCTGCAGACAGAACTATTTATTTCCCCCCAAGCTTTTCTGTGGTGTTCATCACTCTGACATCTGAGTGCTCTGCAACGATTAATTTATCTTCATAAAGTCTCTTCAAAATGAGAGAAGATGGTATTCCCATTTTACAGATCAGGAGCTGCTGCACAGACAGATTGAGGTCAAACATTTCCACTCATGATAGGTCCTAGTATGAAATGTCTCAGATCTAAATTTTTTTAGATACCTTCAAATATAATGCCAAAAAAATAAAAACAAACCGGATTTGCGTGTTCAAATAAAACTCTGACTGGCCTCTTAGAAAGTCAGGTACGAGAACAAGAGAGGATTAGGGACTGTAAATGCTGGTTACCAGAAAGAAGGATGAAAACTTTCTGACCACCAGTCTCAAGAACACTGAAAGCCAGTACAGATAAACCACGTGAATGTAAAACACATTACGAACCTCTGATGAAGCAGCAAAGTATACCTTAGGAAACTAAACACACAGGGATGTCCTCAGCAGTTTAGAACACAGGACCAGATCCTGAGAGCACAGTTTAAGGTAGGAAGAATTGCAGGTTCTCTCCACTTCTTGGCCCATTGAGCATGGAAAAAACGGAAAGCTTTGTAGTGTAGAAGACCACCCTGGGACAGAAAGCTTTTGTTTTATCAGTGTTAAAAGCATCTGTGGATCAAATATGCCAGTATCACTTTACAGCATGGAAATGCTGCCCAGGGGACTCTCAAGATTCATCTTTTCAAACGCTGATACTTCTTTGTCAGTTTTAATAAAAGACAGCTACAAAAACAAAGTGGGCCATGTGGTCTCAATGAAGCAGAGACTGTGGCAATCAATAACAGAAACAATCTGCACTTACTCACTGGGAGAATTTGCTTTTAGCAGCAACATCTCTATAATAAGACATCACTCAAGACCTCCCTTCAATTTTTCTTGGGACAATGAGCCCACTGTGCCCAAAGCACGTCTGTGCTCATGAAGATGTGCAAATCCAGGACAGTGTTTAGACTGATAACTTGACCGTGCACCATATGATGACAGATCACAGCTGGCAGGGTGTTTGATCCTTCCTCTTCTGTTCTCAGATGGACAGTTTTCTATCTCAAAAGAAAACTTCTCTGTCAAAATGTTGACTTTTAATGCAACATAGACACTATTTTCTGCTTCACCTCATGATCTCTTTCACGGAAGGCCTCAGAAGTGCTCACAGGTCTGTCCAATACAAGCTCCTGTCTCCAGCCCTGTTTTTTAGCAGATGAATGAGGTTAGGAAAGACAACAAAACCTGGGGAGAAGAGGGACATGGAAGTTAAAAGGAAGCCTTTTTCATTTGTTATCCCTGAAAGACACCAAACTGTGCCACAGGAAATGCTTTTTAGTTGAGAATCCTGATACCTCTCAGGCCCCAGACCATGTAGGACTTAGATAATCTAAATTACAATGCAGATCAAAGTTTTATTTGTTTGGAAAATTGCATCTGAGACCATTAACCTTTTCTGTCTTATCAATCCAGTGCCATCTTCATGTAGCACATACCTAGTAATGGGACTCCTGAAACACAGCTGGTCATCTATCCCAGTGCCACCAACGCCAGGAACTGGCTGTCACCAGGGAGAAAACACCCACGGGCACAAGGTGGCCTTGGCTCAGCCCCTGGCACTGACAGCTGCTGTCTCTCCATCCAGGCTAAGTGGAGAGTTGTTTGTCAGAGGGATGAGAAGGTTGCAAAGTGCAGGAGCTGAACTGTTTGCTGTGTTTGGTCATTTCCACCAGGTCAAGGTGTGGCTCTGCCTGGGCTCTGCTGTCTCACGGTGACCTGTGATCTCTGGCAGTGCCAGCACTGACCCCTGCAGGCCCCCCCTGCCAGCTGAGCTTCGTCTTCCTGTCACCTGTGTCTGCACGGTGACAGCACAGTGTGACAGACCTCAGCATCCCAGCCCCCTGCAGTCCCGGGGTCTCCATGGATACAAGAGAGACATGAACTGGTCTGGTTCCTGGGGCTCTGCAGTTCAGTGATGCTGTGGCACTCAGCTGCTGCATCCCTTATCTTTCACTTTTGGCTCCTTGCTTCACCAAATGAGGAACCAGATGTTTCCAGTTCCCTCTGACGGAGAGACACTGCCACAGTGGTGAACAGAGAGCTGGATTGTCAGGCTAAGCGTGTTTCAGTAAGTAATGTTCATAAAATCATTGCAGTCTAAGTTGCTGCTGCGGCAAATTTGTACATGCTTGGTTCAGGATTACTTTTGGGTTTAGGATCTTGGATCATGCAGAATGTCAGGAATGGGCTCAATCGCCAGTTCTATCCAGAAACAGAATTCTCATTTTTGGATATGGCTAAAAAATAGCAACCACTAAAATATTAATGTACAGATGGAAAACCCCCGCTACCTCCTGTAAGTAATGCCTACAAAGCGTTTCAGAGGCATGGTTGGACATTACAGAGGGAAGTCCAATCTCAGTGAGAAACATACAGATCTTAATTAAAAAGTTACACATGGACAGCCTTATCATCTGAAACATGAATTCTAGCCTTAGCGACTCAGTACAGACATCAAAATCATCCAATTTCCAGCCTGGACCATCCCCAGCACATTCCTTTACCTTTGTGATTTGTGCCTCCTATTCATCACCTATCTCCATTCATACTGAAATCTACCAAGCCAGGTCCTTCCATCAGCTCTGTAGTGCAGCAGCAAGAGACAGCAAGTCAATTTTCTGTGGCACCAGAGAATGACAACTCAATGCTTTCCGTGACATTTCGTTTTGGTGGATTTTAATCTTGTCCCTGAGACACAGGAGCTGCTGTAGCCACTGCTGGTTTGAGGCTTTTTTTTGGCAACTCACAGGCACATAATAAGGAGAAGTCCAGTGGGGAGGGAGAAAGGAACCAAGATTTTTGCATGCTGAAAGTGGTACTTCGGAAAAAGCTTCCACACCTCCAGTGAGACAAAAATGGACAATAAAAGAGAAAAGATAAGTTTTTTACCAAACCTGGCACCCCGAATAACACCCTCTTCCTCCATGCCACCCTTGCCCAGCCAGATCCAGTCAGATCCCTTGGTATTTTGTTCTGGTCTAAGCCAAGACCCAGATTTGAGGCTCCCAGGGGCACAGCACTGTACTGAGATAAGCCAGCTGTGTAAAAACCTGGAGTTAAGTCAACAGAGTTCAGTGAGCATTGAGAGTGTGAGCAGCAGAGGGGATTTACCTAGAAATGGAGCATCTGTGAACCACCAGTTGTTCATAGGGACTAATGAACTTGCCTTGCTCCCCAAGTATTTTCACTTCAAAGGTACATAAAAACACTTAGAAAACCCTGTCTTGATACTACAGCAAACAGCCCTACAATGACTTTGACAAACTAACCCCCAAGGCAGATGAGAAAGCAACAGGGATTTTTCTTGTACAGTCATTTCACGTTCTGCCCTTTGCTGTGGCCCAGCCAGCTAGAGACAGTGCCTCTCAGGGCACAAAACCCCCAAGATCCCAGACCATAAGACATAAAAACATTTCTGTGCACTGATTGCCTCCTCACAATAACCTCGTTATCACAGCTGTCAGTCACCAGGACAAACCAGTCACCAGCATGGGAATGACTGATAAGGGATGCTCACCCTCAAATGCATTTGCTGCCTGGAACAACACAAGGGACGGCAGCTTTAGCACCACAACAGGCTCCTCCAAGCCCGAGTGGCAGGAGCTGTCCTGGCCCTCCACTTCAAGGGACTGGAGGGGTGACAGGAAGAGATTCCCTTTGGCTCTGTCGCACCATGGGGCTGCGCTGTTCAGCCCTTTCAGTTCCACACTGAGCCAGCACTCGCATGGAGATAATTGTTTATATCTTCTAGATTTATATCCCACAATGGTGATGTCCTGTGATCAGGCTGGAAAATGTAAGGGCCTTTTTTCTTATAGATTTCCCAGCACATAAATCTCGTATCCACACGCTATCCTGTCTTATGTGGCTATCCAAAACCACCATTATTAATCATTCACCTGGTACATGATCTCTCTATTTTATTCAAGTCCTTGATGTACTGATAAGGGGTGGCTACAGTCCTGACCATGCCAATCTAAGGCTGGATCACTCGTCTCCAGTTTTGATCTCAATATTCCTCAGCCACTGCTCAATACAGTGGTGTTACAGTGAGAATTTGATCATGATATATAAACCTGAGCAAGTAAAATGTTTTTAACAAATTTCAGAAAAATGCTGTTAACATTTTAAAGTCAGCAAAAAATCTTTCCCAAGGCAGGAACTTTCAAAAACTTACCCTGAACACACAGTGCTTGAGCCAGACACTTTAACAGATGGACTCGGAGAGCTTTTTTAACATTGGCTATTAATAAGTGCAAATGTTCACAATGACAAATGCAATGTATTTTTAGTCTGTACTGGGACAGTAGCCTGGTCCTCATCAGCACTTTTTGTCAAACTTGCCTCTTTGACACAGCACACCACCGGTGATCCTGAGTATGCAGACACACAACCACAAGTTCTTTCCAGCCTCACGTTCCCGTTTCACAGCAAGGTCTGTAAACGTTCACACTGCTCTGCCTGCCTGCCAGGTGTGTCTGTGCTTCCACCTCGTCTTATTTCTCTCCCAGCACTCAAGAATGCTCTTATAACTGGGATTGCTCAGTGAGCGTAGCTCAGTTAACCTGGAATTATTCCAGTGTAAATCAACTCAGCATCAGGTTTTGCTACTGAAACGAATGGATTAACTCATGATACAGTTAAGGAGGAGGACCAGGCTCTGTACTATAAACACCACAAATGCAAATGTCTTTCATAAAGTCAATTCTTTTGTTGTTATTTTTCAGAGTATGCACTGGGCAGCAGTGAGGAGGGAAGGGGTGGCTGTAAGCCATCTGTCCCCAGCAGCACGAGTACAGGGTCCCAGTCACCTTCTGCCCTTGCTGTGTCTTTAATTCCCAGCTCGACACCTGGGGCACAGCTACACCAACACCTCCAAAATCCCAGCAGCCTGAAACGCCCTTGCCACGCTGTAAACCCTGGTTGCAAGCAATGCAAATATTTTGAATCTGATTCCTGTGGCCTTTTCCCTGGGTGACACGAGCAGCCTTAATGGTTCCCAAAAGAATGCTGTGGTAAACATAAACTGTGATAAGTTTGACAAATGCCAGCTGACGTAAAATGGACCCATTGTGTGTGTTTAACTGGAAGCAGTCAGAAATTCACGTCTGGAGTTTGTGGTTTCTTCTGGGATCATTGCAATAGTTTCTACATATCACAAGTTTATTCCAATAGAGGATCATGTTTAGATAGAGAGCACCAGAAAGGACATGAGGAAGCCTGGGATTATTGCAGAGGGAGCCTGCACAGGTGGCTCAGTGCTGCTCACCTGCAGTGCTGCTGTTTTGTGAACAAACAGCTGCACTCATTTTCCCAAATTGCCCAGGAGAAGCTTTTCTCACTCACTGGCCTTTTGGAGGTGCTGTCTGGTGCTGCAGGGCAGACACCGAACAAGGAAGAAAGTTCCAGGGCAAGGCAGCTTGGATACCATCAGTGTAATTTCCTAACACCTGCATGAAGAGTGGCTACTGCCATTTCACTGCAAAGAAATCTGACAGAGAGATGTGCTTTTAAAGGTGTCCAGACACTTATTCCCACCCTTTAATTGCTTCTGTTCCATATTTGTGTGATAAAAGCTCAAAGAAACACAGGCTTTGCTGAACAGCAGGAATACAGCCTAGGTGGTCTCCAGCCCTAAAACTACCTTCAAGTGACTTCTCCAAGCTCAGACAAGAAAAGTGATAAAGTCAGGCCTTGGATGCTTCTTTCCCCATTCTTGCAATGCCACCCCCAGGACTCAAATGCAGTACCCTGCTAGGATGGATGCTGCACAGGACTAGAATTACCCTCATCTTGGAAATATTTTCCTCAAAAATTCAGCTTCACCCCTTCCTTCCTCCCTGAGCAATGGGCAAGGATGGGGTGAGGGTATTTCATGACTAGTTTTCTGCTGTGGCAGAGAGGATGCATTTCCTTCTACATCTGTGCTTTTGTTCACTGGTGCTTGGACAAATGACTGAGCCCTGGGCAGCGACCTGGAGCAACAGCAGTGCTCTGGCTCCCCAGCACCCAGGACACAGCTCTTTGTGAGGGTGCCTCACTGGATCAATTGTCCCTCCTTCCCAAGTCATGCTGCCATTTTATCATTAAATCACTGCTAACATCAAAACTGGAAGTCTCCCCAGGCCCTGAATAAAGTCCATCACAGAGCTCCCCAGCTGAAACCAATATTCCAGCTGCTGCTCCTGGGAAAAGGAATGTGTTTTTTTAACATCCAGCTATGCTAAAAGAAGCTGGCCACCAGATAAAGGCAGCTGACTCAGTGGACACAAGCACTTCTGCCCAAGCCTGGTCTAAAAGCTACTGGCATCTGTAGCAAACTTTTCTTTTGATAAAGACACTTTTTGCACTGGCCCTCAAAACCCTCATTCAGTTACAGTCACTCATGTTGGGTCCCAGCTACACTTCATGAACATCTCTGTTGCTTTAACCTCCCCGTTAGGTGCTGTTGTGCCCTGCCTGGGGACAGTGTTGATCCCATGAGCTCCTCCAGGCAGGCCAATGCTCCCCAAGGCCAGGAGATAAGGTTGGAAACTTCTGGTGCCCTCCATCCACCGAGCTTAAAGGGGGACAGGAAGGGTGTCCTACCAGACTGCTTTGCTCCTACAACTTCCAGAATGCTGCTAGCCCCTCCTTGCCAGGAATAATTCCTATCCTCCAGGCTCACAGAGAATAAATGCTGCATTCTGGCACTTTCATGCACTTGTGAGTAGCAACAGAGATGAAGTAAATGCTTCAGACACACGGCTGAGTGGCAGCTCTGCCAGGAGAGTTTGAATTTGTACCTGTGCTGCAGACACAACTGCTCTGCCTGGAAACAGCATGGATGCTGCAGGTGTGGTTTAAGTCTTCATGCAAGTCTCAGGGGAAAAGCGCCCTGCACTCCAGAGAGAAACCTGCCCTCCTTCTCTTCCATCCCCTTTGCAGAGCTGGCTCTGACCAGATTTCCATATCCATCTTCCAGACCTTTTCACTTCTCCTGTGTTTTAATTGCTTCTGTTTTACATCTGCCTGACCAAAGCTCAAGAGAAACAAGTTCAAAGGCTTTCTCAAATCACGGTATAACAGTAGGTGGGCCCCCATGGCAATCACACATCTCACAATTAGGAAAAAGGAACATGAAGGAAATAATTGCAGTGTCCGTACAGGGCCCCTGCTGTCAGTCATTCCTGATGTGGAGTGTCTGCTCCCTGTTTCCTTCCTGGTGGCTCAGCCCCAGGCAAGCAGAGGCAGCACTGACAGCCCAGGGATGGATCAGCATCATCAGTCACTCCTATCTGGTGTCCAGCATGACTGAAGATTGGCTTCAGCTGCCTGAACACAGACATTTAATGCCACTCCAAAACCTCAAGATATTCAAGGCATTCTCACGGATGTGACACAACCCTTCCAGGAGCACACACCACAGCACCACAAACTGTGGGCACGGGCACCCAGGAGAGAGGGTGAGAAGAGCCACAGCCTCCACGGGGGCCCGGCTTCTCAGTCCTGTGCCAAGATGTGAACACCAATTCACTGCCCAGCTGCAGTGTGCCGGGCTTCTTAGGCTGCCTGTGTGGCTGGAGCTGAAGATACTCCAGTCAGAGCCACCAGCCTTTCCATCACCTGAGCACACCCTGAGCTGGGTGACCAATCCTCCCCTCAGTGCCTTCTGCAAAGTGCAACTGCCTTTCTCCACCCGAAACTCAGAGGAACGCACAAGACCCAGGGGACTGTCCTTTGAGACTGCAGACACTGCAGGGACTCACCTGGGAACACCCCAGAGGCTGCACAGGCTCCTCTCAAAGTCAGTTATTGGATTACTGCTTCTGGCTCAATGCTTTGTGCTTTAGGCTCTGCCAGACGGGTTTAATCAGCTGGTAATGTGACACTTCCTTCTGTAAAGACCTGAGATCTACTTCCCTGGCAGCATGCCTTTTCCTCCAGGAGGTCAGCCTGCATCCCTGATTTCTCGAGTGCTGGGACAGGGAGATGAAGGAAAAAAAAAATTATCAAGGCAGTTGTAATTTCCATATAAACCTGACAGGACATCCTGCTCAAAAAGGATATCTCAAGGAGCTCTCGAGGCTGGCTCATTTCAACGTCAGACAGCAGGAGAGGCTGAGCTCAAAACTCTTGACTTACTCCAAATTCCCACTGGGTTTAAGTGCTCGAGGTGATTAAGGAATGAGAAGTAAATCTCAAAAGAAATCAGAGGTGACACAACAAACCGTGGATACAAATTTGAGCAGAAATGCACCGCAAAAGAGATGCTATCTACTAGTCCAGGAAGTTTACTGAATAACCTACCTTAGGAAATTTCTGGAGACAGGAGTGGTGCTCAGATCTGGGACACCCTAACTGCCCTGAAAGATGCCCTCCAATTCTTATTTCCTTTACTTTAGATGTAGTTTTCTTGTCTCCCTCATCCAACTCCCATTTTTCAGCACCTCTCCACTCTTTTGCCAAGCCACATATAGCAAGCAATGTCAAAAATGTCAGAGGAAAAAAGCCAGCCAAGGTGGTCCCTCCATAGCCATATGTGATCTTCACTGTGGAAAGTGTTACAAAACATCCCGAGTGAAATATTTACTCAGGCTAAAAACTTAGATACCACCATCTCACCTGGATGCACTGGTACCTTGCTTGGAGAAGGGGCTGGAAGCGCCTCCTGCCCCTCTTTTTATGCAGCAGACAACGGGATGAAAATTTCTGGACAGTCTCTTATGCAGCATGTGACCAGGCAAAGCCAGTCTTGTTATTTCCAGCATGCAAACTCTGTTGTCACTGCTTGCTGTAAAGAAGCTTTAGTTGGGCATGAATGAAAGGCAATGACTAAAACATTGTATGAAATTGATTTAATAAGGTTCAGTGATTGAAACAGGAAAGATTTTCCTTGACAAATTGTTACAGGCCAGATTCAGCCTTCTGTGATCAGCTCTGCTGTCAGCCTAATTGAAATTTGTGCAGTAAAGGGGCAACAGCCTTTGCTCTCAATTAACTTGAAGAAAAGTAGAAATCTTTTCAATCCTTCTGAATTATCAGCCCTTCTTTCATCTGTTTGGTTTTGTTGGGTTTTTTCCTGTGTATTCATACAGCTATTAAGAATATTTGGGGATACCATAATTCACAACCATAATTTAGGGCCACGTATTAAATTGCTTTCAAAGCTAGGGTTAGAGAACAGGAGAAAACTGGTATTTTGTTTTGAGGGAGGAGGTAGCAATCTGCTACTAATACTCACTGTAAGGTATGCATCTAGTCCCAGCTCATCCTGCCACAGACTTCTGGCTGCAGATTGAATTGGATGTATTGAGTGTTTCTCAGATTTTGGTTACAGATATAAAAAATCCAATTCTGCCACTCTTGATTACACTGATCAGCACGTCCTTTGGAATTACTCCTTAAGGCTTAACTGAACTTTGTGTGTGAGGAAAAATAACACCTCGTGGTAAATGAGTCCTTTGAATCCGGATGCAATAAAATTTGGGGCCAACCACACCTTGGATTAGGTCTGTTTCACACGAGCTAAAGGCCATACTCCCAGGTACCTCTCGACATGCTGCTGACCCCTGCTCGCCCTGAAAGCAGCAACGTGTGTTGTTACCCAGACATGGATTCCAACATCTTGAGCAAGCAGGAGGCATTATTTGGGCTCCAGGGGGGAGCAGCTGCTGACGCCGCAGGCGGCTTTATGTGAGACTCTCCTTCTCAGGAAAATATTCTTATTAATAAAACAGTAGGGAATGCAGAAAAGCAGATTTATCTCAGAGTAAAATGTTTCTTTGGGAGCTCCCTGAGGAGTCAGTAGCAGCTTGTTATGGAACTAACATGGCTTTTCCTGCCGCAGCCATGTGAATGAGAAATATTTCGGTGTTAGGAGCAGTTAATAGAGGCACGAAGCAGGAAAGCCGGGCAAACAGAACAAGTGCCTTGAGAAACAAAACCCACAGCTACTGGAAAACGTCCTGAAAGGTTCTGAGTATGAAACAATCCATGACCTAATTAGGTGGCACTGTTACTGGAGAACAGAGGAAGGAACAGAAAGAAAGCAGGGGGAAGATTAAGGCGGGAGAGACAGAGAGGCCTAAATACTCAGGAGATGAGTCCAAGCTAGAGCTGACCAACCCTGACGCTTTGTTTAACACACACAAACACTCGGTGAGAGAGAGGAGGGAGGCACGGATGGAAGGAGACTTGCTCCATGCTCATGGAAAGTCTCTTCCTGGAGCACATTTTATACACTGAGATGAATGAGGGAAACAGACAGGAAACACCACAATATGTTGGGATTTGGAATTAACTAATATCCATGCTGGTTTCTGTCACTAAATTATCACATTCTTCTTCAAGGGGAAAAAAATGGGTTAGGAGTCCCTAAGCAGCCTTGTAGGAAACAAGTATTACAGTGAACTGGGCCACAACATGATAGGGATGTGATCTATTCTGCATCTTTCCCAGGATGACTCCCCACCAGCCATGGCAGAGGCACAGTTCAGAGGCAACTGGCACCTCTGAGCCAGGAAGAGCACAGTTCACGTGCACACGTCGCGTGGGTGACACAAAGCAGTTCTCTGCAGAAACAGGCTCGGCAATGTCGAAGCCATACGAAACCCTTGAGGCCATCACACTAGGCTGCAGGGGAGTAATCACAAATATCCACACGGATACTGCATGGCCTTTTCCAAGGCAGGAGGAAAACCCAAACCACCTAATCAATAGCAGACTACACCCAAGGATTTCACCCCACACCACCTGAACCACCCTCTGCCCAAGGGAGTAAAGGGACACACCTCTCCCTCACCAAGGCTGTCAGATTCTTTCTGAAACGACAGGCCAGACTCTTAATTAGGGTGCATGGTCCCGGTGCTGACTTCAGTGAGCTCTGCTGATTTAAATGGCAACATTCTGGTATCTCCCAAGTGATACTGGAAGTGGAGAAGAGTGGGGCCGACCAAATCCTTGTCACCTCTCAGCCCGAGAGGTCCCTGGCTGTGTCACAGCTAGCTTCCCACTGCTGCGAGCAGTTCTGGGCCAAGGAGAGCTGAGGAGGTGCAGCAGCCTCATCTGGCTGCCAGTCAAGTATGACAGCCCTCACTTGAACTACACATTCATTCCAACAGGGAACCAAAGCTACGGGGATTTGGCCTGAGCATCAGATGTGTGAAGTCGTTGAACTAAGTTCCTTTAAACTCAGGGTCCCCCCACAGAAAGCATTTGTACAACTGCCCGATCAAAAAGCATCGATAACTCGAGTCGTGACTTCCCTTTCTCTCACTGCAGCGTTCACTATTCCCAGAGGATCAGATCAGAATCCTTCACTCACTGTACTCTGTGACTAATCTCCTTCATCCCCACACGGGAGCTGCTGCGAAGTGCTGCCGTTTGGGGCTGGGGTGCGCAGAGGGTCCCCGTCCCTGGCTGAAGGACAAACAGACACACACTCAGCTCCCTGGCAGCAGCCCGAGTGACCACCCAGCACACTGATGGGAGCTGTGTTCCTCAGGATACAGCTTTAGGCAGCTGAGCTGTGAGAGAACTGCACGTGAGGAACTGTGCCAGTGCCCTGGCCTTTCCCTAGAGGAACACAGGTACCCCTGCGGGGAGCTGGGCCAGCCTAGCCCGGCCCTCCGCTGTGCCTGTGAGTCCCACAGCTCTACCCTGACATGTACCTCATAAGAACGTGCTTCTTCACAGGATGTGCCACCGACTGTGCACACATCTGCCCCGAAACGCTTCAACCAGGAGTGCAGACGTCCCTGCAGCGACTGCTGTTTGCATCAAAGACGCGGGGAGAGGTTGCCATGAGCACCGAAGCAGCCAGTCATGCCCACCCACCCCAGTGCAGCCCACGCAGGCACATCACATGCCAGGGAGAAAGGCTCTGTGTGGGCTTGCTTGAAGTGCACAGGGAGATCAGCTCTTTCCCTGAGGCCACACTGAGGCTGTGACAGGGGCTAGAGATGGATTCAGACACCCCCATCCTAAACCAGCCATACGACCACAATCATATCCTCTCCTCTGATTTGGGACAAATCCACGTATTCCACAATCACTTTTTACTCCACTAAAAGCAAACACAAACACTTCAGGAAGCAGAAAAGCTCGGTGGGAGCAAAACCTCACAGTACATTCCAGTTCTGCCTAAGAAAACAGACACCTTAGAAAACAGGGAACAGCTCGGCTCAGTTTTTCTCTTCGAGCCTGCTTCATCACAGTCTCTGCCTTCAGTGCCCAAGGAGTGGGAATGGCTCCCTGTGCACTGCAGGGCTCCTGTTGCATCAGCCGTGCAGGGGGAGATGCGCAGAGCCCGCAGGGCTGTCCCCGCTCTGCTCTAGGTGCCACTGCACACACAATGCCATGGGCTCGCTCCTGAAAAGAACAAGCTGACAAAGGGGGAAGGGTCCGGCTCTGCTTTCCCAGTCTCTAAGGTTTTCTAAGACTCGGCTCCTTCAGTCGCATTCCGCTCGGTTAATGGCTAGTTAAAGCAGTTTCACACTAATTGAAAGCAGGCTTCTGTAAATTTTAACCCTGCGTTTTAGCCTGATTTACATCCCTGAACTACAGCACGCTTAACAAAGATGACTTCAGAGGGAAGAAAACACTCCTTAATTTAAATTTGTACTTACTGAGAGCGCCTGTGAAAGTCTCTACGGGAACTGCGGTGTCTCCAGAGCCCGTCTCGGCAGCAGCAAAGTTTTCTCTCTTGCCTTGCACAAGTGGGATGTGCAGCCAGACCTGGGACGCGCTCTGTGTCTGTGCTGATGTGGGCTCTCAACTGTGTATCGTTGCCAAGACACCCGGGGCAGCCTCCAAAGCTTCCAGATCTCGCCCTGGCCAAGGCATTCCTAATCAAATGCTCCTTTCATCACGGCCACGGGCATCGCACAGGGCTGCGAACAGCATCGTTTCCTTTGGTTCAGGTAAAGATAAACTTCCATTAAGTGCTCTCATCGGTTTGAAATATTGCTTAGTAACGAAACATTTTCTGTCTGGAATTGTAGCCGATGTTAAAAACTCCGTTAGTTTTTTTGAAATAAAGAAACTTTCTGCCTCACCCCCCTGCTTTGAGCTGCTCCGAGATCACAGAAACAATGGCAGGATTGAAGTCTGCCCTCAGGTTTGATGCTGAAATCGGCAGTGGCATCAGTTATTTCTGAACAACTGTAAGAATCTGCTATGCCGAAATTTCATGATCTGCAGTTAAATGATTCTTGATGGGAACACAGGGAATTCATAAAATCAACTGCTGCAGCAACACACAATTCAACTTTTGCATTATGGCAACAGGTCCTGGACAGTCGGCTCTCATGGTGCCAAGGTTTATCTCAAAGATCTCACAGTCCAAAACACAAGAAGTGTGAAGTTTCAGAGAGCAAGAAACAGCCCGATAAGAAGAAACCAGAAATCTCAAGTGCAGCAGAACCCAAACTGTCTATCTGAAAAAACAGGACCTCTCTGCTGCCTCTCAAATCAGTATTACAGGTGTCATTTTGGGCTCTCACCCTTTTGGATTTGTTGTCCCTCCATAACGTGTTAATTGTGTTAATGGCTATTCCATATCTTAGTGGTGTTAAGATGGAAAAGGTTCACAGAGCTCATGGAAGCCCGTGCAAAACCAGAAGAGATGAACAGACATTTAAGAATCCCATTTTCCTTTGCTCCAATGTTACAGCTGATCCCTAAATGCACTCCAGCCTCCTTGTTCAACATTAATCTGTGTTTCTACAGGTAAGTTGACTACAATAAGAATGTTCACATCATGGAAGTCAGATCAAAGCATTTTAAAATTATCAGTATGACTGATCTGACATGTTTTTTTCTTTTTTTCCCCTATTGCTCACAAACAGTTCTGAAAATGACTTCTTGAGTTAGGGTAGGCAACATTTTTCTCTATCTTTCAGTTTTTAATGGTAGAGAAAAAACACTTCCCGTCCTTTTCTATCATTTAATCATACTAGACCAACTTGTAAAATTCAGATTTCTGCAACAACGGAAATTCATGAACGCTGAATTTTGCCGAGAGGGGTTGCTCAAAGTGGGAAGGATCAAACATTACCAATATTTAAGTTTTCAGGAAGGATATACTTTAATCCTCTGCTTTCCTCCTACGGTTACCATTATGGGTGTGTAAGTAACTTAAAATGACCTCCTTGTACAAGATCACGTGCAGCGTGGCTGGAGTAAACCAGTTAAATGTACCCTCCCAGTGGGGCCTCAGCTCCTGACTTCAAATCATAGGGTTGTAAAGGAGAGTGGGAAGCAAAAGGAGACAACGAGGTCAAGGAAGTGCCACGGGAAGATAACTCTGGTTTTGCATCTGAGTTTTTACACTTCACTGTACTCCCAGACACATTTTGGAAGAAGAATAAACTGCTCTCCTGCCTGCTCCTGGCACCGCATTTGCATTGAGCCCTGGAGTGTTCTGCCTCCAACCAGCTTCATCGCTCAGCCCAAAAGAGACTAAGCGTGAATCGTTCTGCCAAAAAAGATGATCATCTGTTAATAGAACTAGTTCTGGACACCCCAGGGAGTGAGGCACCTGAGACAGCTCACGATCTTTACACTCAGATTCTGAAGGCACATCCCTCTCAAGCAGGCAAGGCTTGAGATTTCTAGGTCAAATCACTGCACAGCTGGGCCCGATGTTCATAAAATTTAGGAATACAGAGACAAGGGCTACAGGGCAGAGGGTAAAGACAGTTCTCCAACAGCGTCAGGATGTCCCAGGACGTGAACAGAGAGGGAAAGGCTCCACACTCCACAGCAAAGACTGGCAAATATTACAATTAAATAAACTGAGCATGTTGAAAAATGTCTCTCTCCCATTCACAATTTCCATGAATTTTTCAGAAGGTCTAAGAAGGTCTAATTCTGAGAAGGTAAATTAACTCCTTATCTGTTCACACTTAAAGCTTTTTAAAAAGCAGTCCTGAAGTCTGGAATAAATTCAGCAGGCAGCAATGTCTTGACCTTACATAGGAATATTTTCTTAATAAAACTACGGTTTTATCAGACTGTTTCCTTCTGTTTCCTTTCTGGTGGGTAATGGAAGCTACACCCACCACTTCGCTTTGACGTGTGTAACCCAGAAAAGCCTCTGCTCGCTGTAATAACGCCAAGTGATACGTTTCTTTGTTAGAAGATGCCTCGGGGCTCTTGTCGCATTCTTCTAAACACGTCAGGAAAAACGAAATGCATTGTTAACAGCTAGTAGAAAAGCACTACACATTAGTCATTCTTCTCCTGAATGGAAAAGAACAATTTCTCATGAAATATCGTTCCCATTATATTCCTAGATTGCTTTGCTGGGTAGCTTCCCTGTCTTTCACAAGCCTCAGACTGAAAATAAGGATTCTGAAAGAGAAATTTTGATACTCTTGAAAGGAATTAAAGGAAAATGTGAAAGTTCTCACTAGAAGAATTTTGTAAAGACTGGTGTCAATCAGTTTCTTAAAGTGTTCTTAAAGATTAAACAAATAAAAATCGAGTCCAAATGAAAACCTGAAACTTCTACTCTTGAAAGACATCAAAACGAGAAACTCTGAATTCGCAAATAATTTCCTTTTCCCCGAGCCAAAATGTTGTCAAAAATCAGCATTTTATGGACATTTCAACTTTGAGAGAAAACAGCTTCACCATTGAATTTGGCACATCCAGCATCTGAGCCAGAAATCCCAAGAGAAAAAACAGAAGTTGAGAGACACAGAGAAGAAACAGCCCGAGCTGGAGAAGCAGAGGTGTGAATGCAGTGTCTGGCACACTGCCCTGTGCCAGCTCGGTGCCTGCCCCTGGCACAGCAGTGACCGTGGCACCGCTGTGCTGTCCCCAGCCCTGGGGATCCATCTGCGATCAGCTACTCCCGCCTGGCAGGGGCTGCTGGCCCTAATGCTGCTTTTGTGGCCCAGCATTGTCCGGCAGAAAGGCTTCAGCTGCTCCTCAATGCCTGTCAGAGCACACTAGGGCTGCACTATAGCTGAGGTTTCGCCTGGTGCCACAGCAAAACCGTGGCTATTTATCCGCTGTCTTATTTCCAGTTCGCACTCCTTCCGAGCAGGGCACACAAAGACACGGATAAATGGCAATTAAATCGGCCACAATAGGTTGTGTTAACTACTGGTAACTAAGAAGCCACCTTGATCCCTCTCTGCATCTCAGATATTCACCACATGACACCGAGGCCTCAGAGCACAAAGACTTTTCAATTTCGGATTAAACGTGTCGCATTGGAAATAGCTCTGGTAAGCCCCAGCAGCAGATTACAGCTGGCAAAGAGGGACAAATGAATGGCTGAAGGAAGTCAGTGGAGATAAGTATTTGCACTGGAAGAAGAGGTGAAACCAAAATCACTATTTTAAAAAAAGTTTTACCACCTTCCCATGGTTCTGGCACCTACAAACTGCCTGGAGGAGAGAGAAATTCTGTGGACTGGCTGTTTTAACAAAGCCTGATTCCACTTGCTGGAGTTTCAGTTCTTGAAAAACAGGATCAAAATCTGGGAAAAAAAAATCCCATCCCTTGGGAGACTTAACGAAAACCTGCACCAGTAAGAATGAGATTGAGTCCCAGCATAACTGGAGAAGGCAGATCCAGGGAAAGGTGTGAGCTCTCCCCAAGAGCACATGTTGGAAGTGGCAGTTTTTCATAGGAAGACTTTATTTGCTTCTAGCTTGCATGATTGCTTCTGAAAGCATGGCTTCCTCCTTTCAGGATTTTCCTGCAGAAAATTTTGCAAGTTGCTCTCCAGATGATTCACATTTAGTCTTAGAGACTATTTTTAGCTGCTTTTATTTCAGCACACGTTCTTGGAGAGTCCCTGCTATTTATGTGGTCGACATTTCCCTCCTCTTGGCTCCTCTGGGGAGAAGCTCCATGAGGCAGCTTTTGAGAGCAGAGCCTGCACATCATTCCTCGTGCCTTCCATCTTCCACACAGCAAAGCCAGAGCACTCCTGAGGCTGACAGCGGCAGTTTTTATCACCACGAAGACAGATAATGGAAAGCAAACAAACCAAGGAAAATCAAACACACTCCAACTCCTCAGAATGTTTGCAAGGCCGTTCTCAGGCTGGTGTGGGCAAAGGTCTGATGATCTGGACACTGAAGGCGTAATCACGCAGCAAATACAGAGGCAGTTGGGTACAACTGAGCACTAAAAAACATGAGAAAATTGCTGCAATATGTCTGGGGTAAACCTGACACCGAGACACGAAGTCACCTCTTTGTTAGGGTCACACAGCTTTGAAAAAATGGGAGGTATTAAAATATCAGTGGGTCCACAGCCAATATCGAGGTAGGTGTACATATGCTGTTCAAGCCGGACACTGATGTCTTAGGGATTAGTTTTATAGCTTTGACACAGATATTATGGGATATAGCTAGCAACAGCCCAAATCACATGCAGCTAAATAATGTTTCAAGCCCAAGAGGCAGCTCTGCAAGTGGGAAACTGCCTTGTATCGGCTTTCACTGATTTCTTTCACATATGGGAATAGTGTTGAAGTACAAAATAATTTTTACAGTGGTAAAGTCCCATGGATGAAGGTCTGTCTTGCTTTAACTGTACCCATAAAAAAGCCTATTTTTATGAAACACAAAAGGTTAATATCGTAAAGTTTCTGCTGCTCTTCCAAGTGCGGTTAAAATTTTTGAATGAGTCTAAATTTTTGGCTGGATAGAATTTGGATTCATGCATGCATGCACACAGTCAGGACACATCACAAACACTGGGAAACCCAACTAAATCAGAAGGGAATGAGCTGGAGGCAGAGGCAAAAAGCAATTTCAAGGTACAAATGTTAAGCAGTTGTAATTTTTATCTTTGCTGTCTTCCCTGGCTTACCAGTAAATCTCTGCCATGGAGACATTCAGCCCACTCTAATATACAACTGCATCTTTTAAGAGCATCTTGTATATTGATCCCCAAAGCATGGCTCGAGCTCATTACCTTATAATCTGCTAGGTTAGGAGGAGCTCCTGGGGAGCCAACATATGGATGTACTCTGAGCACATTATCAGCTGCAGGACAGCAGCCCAGCCCATTGCACTGAGCGGTGGAGCTGGGCACACTTTTTCCTTGTGGCCAATATGGCAATAATTAGGGCTGCTCTGTGGTTCAGTAGACTAAAAGATTTGAGAGACCAAATTTATCCCAGGAGTAATTCAAAGAAGATGGAGGAGTTACACCAGGAGTCATGGCCTACTGTGCTCCTCTCCTTGAAACCCCTGCCTGAAAATATTAGTTATTTGCACACTGAAGTCCGGGCTACTAAACAGCAATTAGACAGCTACGTGGGAAAGAATTACCTGATTGTGAGATGATTAACTAGTATGCTGTCAAGATATGATTATCCTGGATCTAGGGAATACACTGCATTTGTTCTTTGCTCCTTACAAGATGAGGATGGCAACATAAAGCACTTCTGCCCTAAATCCCTAAATGAACAGCAAAAGAGCACAGACAGTAGCCCTCAGTACTCAGGGATTTAATGAAGGAAGGAATATGCAGGACAGACTGACACAGCTCAGTCCTGTCACAGTAGCTCAAAAGCAGACAAGGAAACAGCTTCACAAAGACACCTGCACCATCCCTCAAACGCACTGAACGCACCACCCCTGACATCACGTGTGTGGCCTTACAGCAGGAGAGAAGCAGTTTCTGACCGCCTCTGTTGGGCACTGTAGGCACCACACTTCATGGCCATCAGCTCCAAAGTTTAGCATTGCAAATTTTTTTTCAGCCTTGTAAATTTTATAGATGCTTGTAGGGGTTGGAGGATAAACAGCACCTGCACCTGTGGTCCCTGAGACACCAGGCAAAGGCAGGAAGGCTGATGTGATAGGGAGAAGCAAGATTTCCAAATCTGGCTCCTTCTAGCAAAACACAGCCTGACCTCATCAGTTAGAACATGCCTTTTGTACAAGGGTGCAGCAAACTTAAAATGCAACCCTGGTGAAGTTTTGTAGATTTGACACCTACCAATCTCCCTAGACCAGCAGCTTCATAAACTAGTGCAGGTAAGCAAGACAGGCATATGCCTTCAGCACCATCCAGAGCTTTGATCCTTTCCCTGGCTGAGGCAAGAGAGCCCTCCTTGCTCTGCCTTTCATTTGGGCAGGATCTGCAGACAGAGGAACAAGGAAAAGCACTCTGGAAAATTATTAGCCTTTGAAATTCAGTATCAAATTCCACCTACATGCACAGAAGTACTGCTGTTATAGATGCTCAGATAGAAAAGCTGGCCCAGCAGAGAGGGCACCAGCTGAGACCCAGGTACCTGTTCCCACTCAATGATGGACATCTTCTGTGACCTTAGTGGTATGCAGGCACCTGGCTTATCTGGAAACCAATCTGACTCTGCCACCAACCTGGGCCTCATCCCTGAACAACTCAATTTATCTTCTTCAAACTTGAATTAATAACAATTTTCTAGCTCCCAGAGAAGCTGCAACAGGAATTCATTAGAGCCTGTGAAGCACTTTGATAGTATAATAATGGAATAAGTATTGTAAATAGTTTTTATGCTAATTCCTTCATCTACAGAACTCCGGCCTCGGCCTCCAGGAATTTAACTGATAGATGGTATGTGGAATAAACCTCTCAGAAGTTACAAGCCCCCATACCAAGCTAGCAGATCATTTCCACATCTCCCCACCTGTGCAGGGCCACCCCACACTTGTCCCTCCAGGATAAGGGAAAGCAGCTGCTGTGAGATGATAGGGAGTGATAGCCCCAGTGCATTGGGAATTGTGCTGCTTCCCACAGCTTTGGCACCAGCCTTAGGGGGAAACAAGGATGCCAAGCCCTTAAAAAACCCCTAATGACTAATGCCATGCCCACCCAGCTCTCTGGGATGGAGGTGTGTGGGCAGGCTTTTCCTGGCTGGTCCATTGCTCCAACTGGGGTCTTCCCACTCCTGTAAGTAAATGTCATTAGCACTTCTCACATTCCAACCCTCCTGCTGGGCCAGCTCCTGGCAAATCCTTAATTCCAGATAAACCAAAGCACCCAGGTGCTTCAGAACTAGCCCCTTCAGAAGCATCAGGAATAAAGTCCCTGGTGCATACTGGTGACACGAGGCCTCTCAGCCACCACCTCCCTGGGAACCCTCAGCATTGCAACCACGGCACCGAGCACACTGTGCTGAACTTCGCCTCTGTGTCACCCCTTAGCCAGACAGCTCCCAATTAACAACCTTCTGTGGGCCCAACCAGCTCTAGACAATATTTTCAAATGTAACCACTGTGAAAGGAAAAAAAAAAAATAGGTCAAGGGGATTATGCAGGGTGACTAATGATTGCTGCATGCTGGGCTGAGATGTGAAGTCTGGCTGTGTTTTCAAAGGTGCATAATAATATGTCCTTGTCTGACCTGTGGTGCTGTTGACACTTTTTCTGAGTTGATGCCTTCTCACAAATCCCCATTAGGCTGGAAGCTTGAACGCCCACCATGAATGATGGCAGCCGAGTGGAAGGACTATCAAACTTTGCAGAACTCCCATTTAAGTTTCACTTCATTTCTTAAAAGCCAGGCAGCAGAGGCAATTATGTAACTGTCAATCCCTTTTGCAGTTGTTTGCTGAGGGATGTGGCTGCTATTCTCAGGCTTGGGGCAGGACGTGTTAATTCCATGACAGTTCTCTGGAGCTGGGCAAGAGATGAGAGGAGGGGGCTGCTCTGCTCAGTAGAGCTGGCACATACGGGCAGGTGAATGTGCCCTGCCAGCCAGCTTGCCATCCAGCCAGTCAGAACTTACAGTTTTATCCTTATTTTACTGACAGGGAGGACGACACGGTATATGGAGGGCATGGTTCAGCTGCCCTTCCCAAAAATCATGGGAGGTTTGTAGCAATAGGAAAGTGAATTCAGCTGTTTTCTCTCCTGGTCCTGTGTTCAGCATTAGGGTCCTTCCAAGTACACCTTTCATTAACAGGGAAGTAAGAATTCATTTTTCTTGGCTGACAAATGTTCATTAGCCAAGTGTATCAATTTCTCCATCCTGGTCACAGAAATATGCCCCTTTCTAGCTGCAGAAATTGGAAGAAAAGGCAACTCAGCTACAGTTCAGTCAAACCCACAGTTCCTCACAGGAACTCTGGCACAAGTGCTGCAGCAGCCTGAGAGAATGACAGAAAACAGTCTTTTGTTTCTATTATGGTCCCTTCACAGGGACTAAGACTATAAATATCACCAGAGTGAAGCTTCCTTGACAAACACAAACGTATCAGGAAAAACATAACCTCTGGTTCAGCTTCACTGTGAGCAGGAACCGGGAGACATTTGGTGTCAGACAGCAAGGCCTTGCACATGGGCTGTTGGCAGCCTGGCAAGAGCAGGGTGCGATGATGCCAGACTGGGTGATGCTGGGCTGAGACTGGAGCAGGGAACAGCAGGTGCAGATATGGTGTAAGAGGCAAGACACCTTCAATTCATACAACATTTATTTCAGAATGCCTCAGAGAAATCTCCCAGCTTCAGGAGAAATGTACAGCTGTCCAATAAAGCTCATGAGTGTGGGCAAAGCTGTGACAATATTAGCACCATCCAGACCTTTCACATTTATACGAGGCATGGGGAAGGGCAGCACCTAGGTACATCCCATAGTTGCCTTTAGATTAGACCGGTTTTGATTCTCAGGTGATTCTACACTGGCCAAAGGACAGAAATTCCTTCCTGTAGCAAGAGCAGAGCTCTGTGACTGAGCAGGTATGGCCCAGGCAAGGCCTTTCAATGGGGTCCCACTGAGGCATTGCTAAGTCCAGGCTTGTGGAAGGCTTGAGCTCCTCACTCCTGAGGTACAGCACAGAACGTAACAGAGGATCCACTTCTGCCCCAATGTTAGGTCTCTGCAATCGCAGGCTGAGAAGAATGATTTTGTACAAATTCTCTGATTTCAATCAACCCCAAAGTGACAAGAGTACTTTCCTTGCTTTTTAAAGAAAAGCCTGCTGGAGCTAACAGTCAGATTGTTCCATAAATCAATTTCTTTCCCAAGTGTAAAATCTCTGCTTGCTCGTTCCCTGTCTTTCATCCTAATTAAATAGTGATGTGAAGTAATCAGCAGTATTGTCAATGGCCTGGTGCTGCACAGATACTTTTGAATGTACAATATTAGAGGGAAATGAAGCCAAGGAAGAAGATTCCCACCCAGCAGCTGCGCCAAGACCTGCAGTGCAGGCTGGAAACATCCACTGAAAACCAAGATGCTCCACGACTGCGAGGTGAGTCCAGCCAAGGGCCTGCAGTGCCCCATGTTCTGTAAAGAACAGGTCCTGGAAGGGGCCCTCCCTGTGCTAAATATGACCTTTCTTTACCATGTCAGCAGAGAGCAAAACACCTCTAGCTACCTTTCACATTCTACTTCCATAATCTGATCAAATTAAAACACTGAACTACTCTTAACACCGATCTCTGCCCTTGACACTCACCTCTCCCTTCTAATTAATCGTGTTCAGTATGGAAGCGTTCGGATGCCATGAGAAAGGAGGTCCTGTGAGGCAGTGAGTTGTCAGCAGGGAGGAAGCTTTGAGACCCCCTGAGTCATCTGAGAAGCGGTTGCAGATGGTGAAACGCCTCAGGAAGCAGAAAGGCGTGTGGTCCATGTGGTTCTTGTTACCGACGGGCTCTCGTGGAAGCGTCAGGAGCGCGAAGGCAGCCCCAGCCTCCTGGGAAGCGGGATGCGGTGCCTCCTCAAGTGGACCTGCACATGCCAGTCCCAGGAAGCCATGCTAACAGAGGTAAGAGGGGATGTCCTAACACAGTCTGAACTCCTGGGAACTCATTCAGGAGAGTCCTTCCTCTCTTGAGTATCAGTTCCCTCATAGGAAAGAAGACATTGCACAGGAAGGTGAGTCTGTGCACAACGCAAATATCTAAGTCAGACTAAATATGACCATTTCATTCGGTAAATATTGAAATACTCCTAGGAGTGCTTGTTTCTTCCCTTTCCAATGTCTTCCTTCCAAAATGAAGTGATCCTGTCCTTCCAGGAGAGAGGCAAAGGAACAGCCCCACATGACAGGCACTATAAAAATACAATCAAGAGAGACTGTCTCTTCCTGTGAAGGTTTTTGATCTAGTAAGACTACACACAAGCTAGAAGAAAAAACGTGTCCCTCAGCAGCACAGCAAGTAATGCCCTGGCTCTAAGTCAGGAAACATCTGACGATTTTGTTTATGGGGGAAAATTAGCGACCTTCAATAACTGCAGAGAAAGTGCTTCAGGACTTTCCCCAGCCCTAGGGCCTTGCCTCATGAAGCACATGGGCAGTGTTACTCAGTACATTTCACTGCTAAAACTTTTCTTTGTAAACCAGCAGGGTATCAGTCACTCTTGGCAGGGCACCTTCTGGGAGATCTGAGCACAAACTCTTTCCCCTTTGATTCGAGAACCACAACATGACACAGGATGTCTCCTGATGGCAGTGTTTTGTCAGGGTGCAGTAATCTGAGAAGGCTTCCTCAGAGTTTCTTTATAGGCAAGGAATTGTACTAGAGAACAGTTGAACTCTGAATTTACCGCACAAAACCCCCTTTTATAATTCCCCCAATATCTCACCATTGGCTTGGCAGTGAGACAAACAGAAAGATTTTAAGTGCAGTTTCAAAACACGGCGGAAAAAGAAAGCTGGTGATTTACTCTGTCACTTGACTGGCAGCTTTCCAGGTGACAAACCTGTGGCAGCTCCCATAGCCAGATAACCCTGCAAAGTGTGATTCATAATGGGATGGTTGCTGATCCTTGTGCTGAACAGTTCAGAGGAAAACAAATATCTGTGAAAGGCAATATTTATCTATTAGTCTCATAAAATACTGTGCATTACTGATTTCCATAAAAATCAGATCTCAGAGGTGCAGTGAAATACTGACTTCATTCATTATTCAGGTCTCCTCCTATTATTCACAATAATAACTAGTCTGTGAAACATTCTGAGGAGTGACAAGCCATTTCAAATTCTGAAATTCTAAAAACCCAAAGAGATCCCTGTTGAAGATGAAGGTGTAAGAGTTGGAAGGAGGGATATATATGGGTAAAGCTCCTACTGTAACAGTCTCAAAAGCTTACAAGGTGGGAAAAAATCCTAACCAGCTCAGCAGGAACACAGACTTGTTTCTCTCACGTTCTTAAGTTGATTTTTATCATCTAAGAATCTGACCAACAGTTCTTCATGGTTCTTCAATACCCCTCTCCATTCTGGACAGGTTCCCATCTTCCATGCACTGGACCTTTCCACGATTGTGCCTTAGGGCATTGTAACCATATGGCCCACCTCCTGATGAAAGGCACATGCCCCAGTTACCCACAATAATGTTCCCCGATGGCATTAGCCTTCAAGGACACAGTAATTAAGAACTCATTGAAGCAACAAACAGCAATAATTTTTTTCAACATACACATGCCAGAAATAAATGTAGAACAGTTACAGATATAGGAAACTTCTTGTGGAGCATATACAAAAATACTTGAGGTCCTGTCTGTTGCTCTGTCACCAAGACAAGACAAACATCCTCTCTGCTGGCTGAAGAAGGCGGCAGCACAGTTAATATGAATGAGTTGAGAAGTTCCTCCAATTTTAAATGAGGTCAGGCTTCGTTGGAGTGCTATGAATAAATTTCTACCATGGGCAAGAAAGTTTACCTAAGTATTGCACCATTCTATAAAAACGGGTAGCCAAAACTCTATGATGTATTTATACCACATTTATGTATTTGTTGTCCCTATCATAGGGTGCAGAGCCTGCAAACATTCTCTCCTCCAGTCATTATCCTGCTTGGCTCTACGTGGTGCTGCACAAACACACCCCGAGAAAGCCTTTTCCCCAAACAATATGTGGAGTGACCAGAGACTGATGCCCAAAGGGAACAAATGAGCAGGATTCACACCGGGGGTGTCTCCTCACAGACTCTCAGGCTCCACGGCTGAGGACAAATCCAAGCCTCTTGCAAAGTCAAACAGTTTGTTATCACAGTGCCATTTACACAGGCTGGCACAAGCTCCAAGGAATCACCCTTTTTGATACGCCTTTTCTACTTTGTGGATTCCCTTTCCAAACCCTTCCTAGCCCTGGTGGTTCAGACTAAGCCACCAGGTTCACACTGTTGGCCCAAAACGCTCATCAGCATTCGCGTCAGCTCTGCATCAACGCTGACGTGGTTATATTATTGTTATTCCAACTTAAACTTCCTAGCAGCTTATCATAACCAAGTGCCAAAACAAGCCTGGGATCCAGAGTACACGTCCACCCAAACAGGCTGCTCTGTCTCACGGCCTGTTCCCCAGCTGATGCTGGAGTCAACTGGATGTTTACAGTAACAGCCTGGGTAAAAAGGTGAGCCAAACAGCAAATCTGGCAAATTAAATCCTAATTAACAAGGCCTCTCAGGGGCCTAATTAATCTTGCCTAGATTTCTGTAAACTCAGAAAATGTAACAATTGACAGTTTCTTTCCTATTTCTCATCTGTAGCTGTTGGAGCAAGGACAGTTTCACTCCACTTTAACCAGTGCTGAAACTGGTTTGGGTTCTGCAAGGAAAGAAATGATCTCCCTGTTCCACTGAGCTTAGGATGAACCTCAGCAGCTTCGTGTTGGCATGTAATCGCTCAACAGAAGCTGCATTTCTCTGCATCCCCATCCTAGACAGGGCCTCTGTGTCCCTGACTGAAAGAAGGTCAAATAGCCCATATCTCTTCTTAATTTTTAATCGCAATTTCATGCTGTTATTTCAGCTGCTGGAGGCAGTGTAGCACAAATCCCTCAGGAGTAATTCCTAGATACTCTCCTGTAGGCTGGCCTACTTTTTCTTCCTGTTCAGTTACAAATTGCTTCTCTGAGCCCAGATGTGTGACAGTACTGGCAGAGCCTGCCTCCACCCAAACAAATACATTGTACACTGCAGCATGTAAAAAAAAATAAATTTAAAAATCACATTTTGATTCTTCTCCAGTTTCTAAAAACAGACAGGATAATCAAGATCTCATTTTAGCCCTATGAGCCCAGCTGAGTACGATGGTTTAATTTTAAACAGTTCTGTTGCCTCTGATGCAGGACAGAGCCAGGTCCCCCTGTGGCACTTCTGTGACACTGCTGTGGCAGAGTCCCACAGCAGGACCACGTCACAGCCCCGCCAGGAAAACCTGAGGGGGACACCTGAGGGAGCAGGACAAAGACCACGTGGTTTTATGGGGACTGGGGACATGGCAAGAGCTGGGAGTGACATGAGAGATGAAGGACATGGGAAAGGTGTCCTGGAGCTTTCATAACTGGGCAAGTATTGGGCAATTTCATGAACTGGGTCACTTTGGTGGCAGTTCTTGAGGCTACTAAAATCATGTATTTGAACTCTGAAATACTGTCTCAGCACAGCAACAGCTGTGTGACAGAAATGACTCCTGTAGGATTTCATCTGTGGAGGAAAGTTTTTATTTTAGTGGGAAAACTTCTAGCAGTATGTGCAGCTATTGTTTTGAAAAATGGAGGAAGCTACCTTCAAAAAACTACATTGCTCTCAGGTTCGTCAGAGAAGTTAAAACGCAGAAAAGAAGCAGTCAGATCCTTTTTGTCTGCTTGTGCAATGGGGATTTTGCTGGTTTTATCAGCTAGAACATCCCTCTGTGGTTGACTTTCTCTTTACAGTTTCGTAATAACCTGGAATCTTGGCTTTATCAACCAGCTTTTACACGTTTACATAGAACTTTCTTCTTCTGAAAAAAAACCAACAACCAAACCCACAAACAAACACTTTAAACCAATATTATTTACTTTAAAAAAATTCCTATATTTCAATTTCACGGCCTTCTCACTGTAAAAATTCCAAGAAGAAGAAAGACAATTGTGGATTGTCCCACAATCTTCCATAAATGCAGAAGGAATTTCCCCAAGCAGCTAGGAGAAAAGATTACCAAAAAAAAAAAAAAATCAAGAAAGAGACAGTGTCAATTTATGAACTGGAGGGCAAAGATTTCCTTGTCACACAACTGTCAAGAAACCCAGTGAATGCTGTGTGCCCTGCCCTCATACAGCTACTTTTATTACGGATATTTTGGTATTCCCAAAGGCCGTGGATCGGAGTCAGGACTTGTTCACCACCCTCTCACTGAGCAGTTGCATCTCTTTCACAGGAACTCAGAGCAAGGCGAGTGCTGTCATAATATTTCTTTGCTTTTGTTGCAAAGAATTCTGTACTCAAGACGCACCACAACTTAAAGTGGATAGATTTTCAGTACATCAAACAAAAGGCAAAAGGCACTAAACCACAAAGCCATACTTACCTGAAGGATTAAATCAATAGGGATGTGACTTTCTCAATAAAAGAGATCAACTTTTAGCTTTCAGTCATTTCACAGCTTCTACCTAAAGACTGTGCCACAGCCTAAATTGGTTTACCCAAGGATGGGAGGAATATTTTGCCATGGCAACTGACAATTTCAGAAAAAACACCCCCAAAACTGTGCTCTGTCAGAAAATCAGCAGATTAAAAGGTTGAAGATAATGCCTCAGAAGGAAAAACTAAGGTTGAGACAGAAAATGTCTATTAAACAGTGCTTCTGCCAAAGAGAGAGGTGACAGGCTTCAAAATGGTAAAGTTTTGAATGCTATGCAAAACTACCTGGGCCACAGAAAAGAAATAGTCAGAAAAAAGAGACACAGATAACAATAAGTGTACAAAATTACTTCCCTATGGATGCCTGGAAGGATGCTCCGGTTGGAACTCTGTTGCCAAGTCACAGCAGTGATGCCTGAACCAGGCAGTCACACTTCCCCCTGTCTCAAACCACCCAGCCAAATATAGCCCTAAGAAACTGTAAATTTTGATAAGACCCTGTGGGGAGCAATCAATCTTTGGCCTCTCACTAAGAAATGCTTCTATTACAGGAGACCAGTGGTGCACCTGCAAGAGCAGGTGCTTAAAATTTAAACCAGCTAACTGGCAGAATTTGTACAGAAACACTGACACAAATTCAGCCCAGATGCTGGATTCTCACAGGGCACTACCTGAATCAACACTTTGCACTGAGAGACTCCATTCTGAGGGCTGTGGCTTCTCTGCCAGGTCACCCCCCAGCCCTGCTGGCCTCAGACACTGGGACTGCATTTGGGGTGTTGTGGCAAGAACTGGGTGGGAAAACATTTCTTCAGCCTGCAGGCTCTAAGATCTGAGAGTATTTTGTTGGCCCAGCCCAGGATGAGAAAGTCAAAAGCTCAGATTTCTCTCTAAAGAAAACTCAAAACACATTTTGAGAAAGAAAAGAACTATTTTTGACCAGGCCACAGTGTTTCACTTCTTTTGAGTTATTTTACGTCTGTTTTATACCACAACTGAGCAAAAATGAGTCAGGGAAAAAGTAATATCCCTTTTAAAAATGACAGTGTGTGACATTCCACCAAATCAAAAATTCAAGCTGGTTTTAAAAAAGAAAATAATCCTCAATCTCTTTTATGGCTGTGTTTGGAGGAGTTGGCATTTATTTTGTTGAAAGGTGCCTGCCTTGCCCCGAGTGCAGAACTGCTCATTCTCAGTACAGCAGTTCTTCAGGGCAGCATTTCAGAATCAGCTTGAGCAGACAGAGAGGCAGGCTATTTTTATGCAGGTGTTTTGACCAAGGACAGTTATTTTTGCATGTATGCACAAACATAAAAAATAAAATCCAGAATATCACCAGGTGAAAGCAGGCAATTTCCATGTAAATGAATCCCAAATGGGGGCACACTGTGCTCTTCATTGCTCTTGGTAATTGCTCACTGGGGGTTTCTCAGCAGTTGTAGTTAATGTTGCTTTTTGATACTCAAAAAAAAATAGGAAAAATGAATTGCTGAGAGCGTTGCCCGTAGAGGTTACAATAAACTTCTCACTGGTGCAGACAGTGCACTGCCTGGGTAAAATCCTGCCTAGGAACAGGCACATTTTCCTCCCTATAACTGCATGGCTGTACTTGAACAAGCTTTTCTCCCGCCTTACCCCTCCAGCAAGGGATTCAGACAGCGACCTCGGGAACAACCCCAGGTGTTGATCTAACACTTGCCAGGGTCTAAGAAGTCTTTCTACCGATTTCAGCAAGGGCTGGGATCAACCCTTAGGCTGGGCCTCCCAAAAGGCCAGCTCTGGAGATGCTGAACAGACTTATTTCTCAAGGGATGCAGCAGAAGCTGAGGGGAAGGAGAATCTGGCAGATTTAGGAGCACTAGACATAACACAGACTTCTAGATGTACAGGTCCCATGGTGGCACCAGGACACACAAGCCCCCCCAGCAGCTTGGCAAGGGGAGGAATTTGCAAACATGCACTGTGTGCATGATCCCAGGGTGGCAGAAACACCCCAGGTCTCCAGCACAGGGAGGGGCATCTTCACACACAGACACTGAGCATCTGCAGGGCTGAAAACACAATGGTAGCCAACAGTGACTGAGAGCGTGTGGGTGGTGGAGAAAACTGGAGGCTGATAAGAAACAGAGGGGGAAAAAAGCTTCAGTTTGATGTATTTAATACTGCTTGTCCTTACCACACAGACTGGCTTCTTCTCTTGGCCATTGGTTGAAAAGGTATTTCCACTTCTTATGTGTTTTTTCTGTTAAGATAGGAGTGTCTCTGCTAATGCTGCCACAGAAGGTGGAGGAAAAGATGTATTTCACATTAACAGATAGGCAACACCTGTGTTTGATATTAGGAAAAACAGCATCAAGAAAACCCTTCTAACAAATGAGGTCAATTATCCTGCCCAAGAACACTGGCAACTCGATGGTCAAGGTGGAGTCATTGCTTCAACACACTGAATATATGGGATGAAAATTAAAAATATTCTGGTTACAGACTTTCCTGCTACCTTTTTCCACAGCCTAGTGGAAAAACCCATTTGGATCACAGCATTTTTGCAGTGCAGAAGGCCCCCTCTGCTCTGCCGCAGGTGTCAGCAGATATCCTCAAGCAGCTAATGGGGAAAAAAAACTTTTTTCAGAAGCTGGTGAGGGACTCCTAATTGCTACTGAAAATATTTTCAAAGCAGCAGATCAGCCAGCAGTCCCAGCTCCATCCCAGAGGCAAACACAATTTATTTGTCATGTTTCAACAATTTTTCTGCTGTTCATACAGTGTAATTAATCACTTGGCAGGCAGGGGAACACACAGAGGACTGAAAAGGCAGCTCATTCTTTGATATGCAGCGATCGTCCTGTACTTTGGTAAGAGAGATTCACTCTTATTTACAGGTGGGAACAGGGAAAAAAAGGTACGTGGCAACTCAATACAGCAACAACTGATAAGAAACAAATAGCTTTGATTAAAACAAGGACCCTGCCATTATTGTACCTTACAGCGTGCTCTTCCACTGGGTTTGCATGTATGGCTTTTGGCCATTGATTCCAGACGGAAAGGCAACAACTCACATGTAAAAATAGTCTATCCCTTCGCAAGGAGCACTCAAAAGTGTCCTGCTAGCTGATGGTGAGAGGCTCTAAGATCTGTCACTCAACCCTCTCTTCTGTCACCTGTTGGGGTGGTCTAGATTCAGGCTCCCTTCAGATTTGAGCAGCCAAAACACACCAGGTGAAGAGTTGACAAAGGAGCTCCTGTTCTGATTCCCTTTTCCCTAAACTTAGGTGCTCAGACGGAAGAGCACCTACACCCACACCATTGCTTCCCAGGGCCTGCAATGCAAATCTTGGCCAGGGAGCTGCGGATGCAGCCAGCCTAATTCCCTCTGAGTCCTGTGGCTAGTGCTCCCAGCTGGCCGGGTGCCCGGGAAGGCCCGGAGCCAGCCATTTGGAAATGCGAGACACAGGCACTCTGCTTTGTTTGAGCTGGCTGAATCAGGGTCTGGGTTTTCACACACATACTTCAGCTGTGGACTTTGTGTTGGTTACCATCTCCAAAAGGCTATCCAAGGGCTCTGAAGTGCTACCAGATGCCCGCCACAAAGCAAACTGGACTAGGCAGACTTTTGTGTCCCTTCAAACTGAAGGCAAAACAAGAGTTGAGACCACAGCAGCAAACACTGGGAAAAGAATTTGGGATTCATAAATTGGCTTCTGGCAAATTCAGAGTATTTCCATTATCTCTCTAAAGGCTGTGAGAGACAGAAATTATACTAATAAACAGCACTTGACTGAAGCAGTGCCTCAAATGGAGCACAACTCAGACTTTAACCAAATCAACAGACTCAGCTCACAGACAGAACAGGTTTATTTGTAGGTCCCAAAGCTGAAGGGCTCTAGAATTGCTATCTCCTAACTGCAATCCCAATCCTCCAAAGAGAAAACACACCCTGCAGCCTGAATCAGTGCTGATGGAAGTCAGTGGGACATCCTGTAGTAACCAAGTTACACTCTCTGTGTTCTGCATATCACACCTTAACAGCTCCAAGGCAAAGCTCTCCCTTTGCCTGCGATATCATTCACACAGCCTCTGAATATAGGCCATTAGGAACCTTCCATGGAATAGCCTTCACATTTTAAATTGCATACACAATAGGATTTTTTTTTCTGCCTTTTTTTTTTGGCAAAGCTGTCAGACATTAAAAGTTTGTCGGCTTTTGCTCTTTGTTTACACTGAAGAAAAACAAGAAGTAAAATCAGACCATTTAGAAAATGTCAAATGAAATGCCCCAAGCTCCTGCTATCAGGGGGTTCTATATATCCCTTTAAATTAATTGCACCCAGTTGGTTGTAATTAAAGGCTGGAGGCTTGGCAGTTTCTTCTTCCCCATTTGACTCAACATTTACAAACAGCTGGATCAGTTCAGCACCTCACACTGAGGAGTGGCTCCTGTCACTTCATCCCACATTCTGGAATTACCTTCACCTCTTCCGTTTGCTGCCTTTGGGCTTCAGAAAGCTACAATACAGGGAGGGCTCTTGGGAGGGGAAGGAAAAGTGAAAGCAGAGGACAGGGGAAATAACTTGTGACAAGGATAAATCTCCCCTTCGTTTCAAGTCATCGTGTGAATGCAGAGACAGCATAACAATGAACCAGCTCAGTACCTGCCTTTGTGTAAGCACAGCCCCTTGGGTGGAATAAAAAAGATGCATTCCGGTTTAAAACATCTATTTGTACCATCACAGCAGTTGTGTCCTTCTGCTGCCTGGGAATTGAGTGCACCTGAGCATCAGACAGACGTGCAAAGGGGCGTGCTGGGGTGAAAATCAGATTAGACAGGCAACTACCATTTGTGCCAATGGGAGCTGCCCATAAACTTGATTACAGCACCAGGAATTCACACTCATTAAGGTCTGGGAGATGCAAGGACAGCTCATACGTTTTCCGTATGTGCTTCCTTGGGAATGGGGAACAAACGCCATGAATAATCTCAAATCCACCTGACCCCCAGTTCTCCTCTGCTTCATCGGATCGAAAATTCCAACTTCCTGCCGTAGTTCCTGCCGTGGCAGAGGATCCTTAGGGCGGGAGCAGAGGCTGTTCACGCCTTTTCCCAGTCTTTAGCTGACATCTAGCGAACAGTTTCCAAACTGCACCGGGAGGACCCGGAGATGGGATATAGGAGATGGAACCAGTCCCTCTGGAGGGCAGCGGTGCAGAGGAGCTGTGGGATAAGCATGGGATGGACAACAGTGCGCACCATTCCCTGTCCTCTCCCCACCACGACAGCTCACCTGGCCTGGGCAGGTGGGGAGGGACCTGCTTCTGCTCCCAGGCTGCACAAATCCTGCACTGGCTCCATCAAAGTGGGCAAACACTGCTGCAGGACCCCACTGCAGTGGTGCCACCCCCTGTAGGGGCCATCCAGGGGGCTGGTGGACATCAGGAGTGACCAGCAAGGCTTCCACCACAGCACTGACAGATCAGCTCTTTCTGAACAGGGAGGGTCATCCTCTGCCCCCTCCCTCTCCCAGAGGCACAAATCCAGCACTCAAATGGGAAACTCAGCGGCTGCTACCAGGATCAGCAACTGCAATTCCCACCCTCAGGCTCTCCTGGAGGACGGGTGGCAGAAGAGGTGCAGTTCGCAGAGTTTTGCAGTTTGTCTTCAAGAGCTCTCACCAGCACATCTTTGGGTGACAGCAGATGTGAAATCCCTGAGGAATACAGACCCAACTGTCACCTGCATTTGAAGAGTGTCAGAACCAGCCTGCAACATCTGCACAGCAATAGGGGAACATCGAGTGTGTGCAGAGCCTGTTCATTTTATAACCTCTATCAGCTACTGCAAACCACGGAGTTTGGTTTATGGCATCTGTTAAGGTAACCAAGCAACAGCATGGTGGGTATCTGTGTCACCAGTTACAAAAACCAGGGGTTTAGAAACAAGCAGAGTGGTGACGGACACTGAGGTGCAGGAAATGTCTCTGTATTTTTTGTATGGACAGTGGAAACCATTCTGTGTAACAGCATCGAGTGGTGTTACACCAGCTCACCAGCACACTTATCACATCCTTCCTCAGTACATGAGAGTTGTCCTCACACTTCACCACCTGTGAAGGTAAAATACTTTTCCTGTCGATTCAGTATCATTTGCAGTCTCATAACACCACTGACATACAATCCTCCTCTGAATGTACAATGCTAACTGCACCTTTAATCTTCAGAATTTACATGGGTGGAGGTGATCAAAACCAAAGCAAAGTGAAGGAGGGACAAAGAGATGCTAAAAGGAAAACTTAGCACTGTTCTGCTTCTTAGACTGCACAGACACTGGCAAATTAAGGATACAAATTAGGACCTTTAATGGTTTAAAAATATGCTACACCCACCAGCTAAAATACTATCAAAGGTTTCCAACGGCGCATTGTTCCAGCTTCCCAACAGCTGTTGAGTCCCTGTTTATTATCTGCAGAAGGTCCCTGAGGACTTGTTCACCTACAAAGTTTGACTGATTTAATTAGATACAAATCAGTGTTTTCCACTTGCGAGGTGCCAGCGAGCTTGTACAGGGATCTCCCTTCCCAGGCAGGTGAATACTGAGGCTTGTAAGAGGAACACTACCTAAATGCTAAATACTCTCCCACCAGTTAACCCGAGTTAAATGCAGCTAAAACGGTATGGATGGCTTGCTAACAGCCATGAATCTAGGAAGGAAGAGTCAATAGGCCAAGTAAAACAACAGCATTTACAATGATCCAACTACACATCACTCCAGAGGCTTCCTCAGCCCACTAACAGGAGACAGAATTAGTGCTTCTCTTACCTGGTAATAGTAATCAACATATTGTGGCTCGTAGTGTTGGGGCTCAGAGTTTTCAGGAGACAGGACATCTTTTAGTAACTCTTCACAGCCTGGCAAAGAAAAACAAGAGGAAATGGTCAGGCCGAGAGTTTATCTTCCATTACAGGGACAACGGAGGAAGAAACACTGGACTGTAGCCAATCTGTACACACAAAACCTTGGAAGGCGGCTTTGGGATTTATTTAAATAGGTGTAACAAAACTCTGCCTTCAGAGTTCTGCCCAGCACACATTCAACATAGGGAACTTGATAAGTGCAATTATCTCAGCTTGGCTTGGTAAACTCTCCTGTGGGGTACAAACCCACCTCTAACCAAACCCAGACTCGGGAATCAAACACTGGATTTGCAGGCTTGGCATGAGCTAGTGACAACTGCACATTTGTGTCAGTGAAGCTGCTTCTGATTTTCTCTGGTCAAAATGACAAAGGGGCAATACCTAAGTGTCACAAATCTCCCTTCAAAAAAAGGATTGTCACAGAGTGTTTGGCGTTTTACAAGCAAATATCTATGCACTGCAACCAGAGATTTTAAGCTTCTGTGTTTGCTTTTGTTAACAGCCACATTAAAAGCTGGAAAAATCAATGTCTGTGTTTCCCTCGGTCCTTCTCTCATCTGAAAACCTGAGACAAATACAGAAATACTGAAATCACCAATTGCCTCATTCCCCATTAATTACCAGTGCCTGCACTTGGCAGGGTGAGCTGCAGAAGGCAGTCATGTCAGGCTAGGTTATTTTAGAACACCCAGCTCACAGCCCTGGGCCCAGACCGTGTGAAACCTTCTCAGCATGCGTTGTGCACTATCCTACTTGGAAGCTGCAGTTGCCCAGCAGTTATTCCTCCCTTCCATCCCAGCACTAATGCAATACATTTGGCTGTGACATTACACATGGATACCACTCACAAAGCAGGTGAGCCAGAGGAAACAGGGGGATGGAAGGAAGTGTGAACTGAATGGGTTTATACCATTAGCTGATCTTCTCTCCTGGTTTTACATAAAGGAATAACAACTGTAGGGATGAAGACATCTTGTGGTTATGGAGAGGAGTCCCTTGCAAAGGAAAGAAGTACTTTAAAAACCAGAAAAAATGACCAGATGGAGGAAGCCTAATAAGGAGGGATCACTGTGTTGTCCCTGTCTGCCACACACGAGAACACGTCAAGGCAGCACCTGCTGAATGAAGACTTCATTAAGATCTCAGAAGTGTCACATGGACAAAGGCAGCAAGACCTTTCTCCTTTTTCAGCTTCTGCAGCAAAGTGAGATTCTGGGGTGGTACTGAACAGAGGATAAACGAAGCTGTTAAATGCCCACTTTGCTGGAGAAGTTAATGGGCAAGAATGTGTGGTAGGGTCACTTCCCAAAGAGGAGTTTATCTGGGACTAACAATCAAAAATGTAATCTACTGGCTGATAGAGGAAAGATGTTAAACTTGTTTGCCTGGAGAGAGCATCTTTCTACAGAACCTGCCCTGCCTGTGACTGTCACATTTCCCACCCAGCCATAATCCTTTTCTTCCTCTTGGTTTTAGCATGAAGTGCTTTGTGCTTGCCTAAGGTTATTCTCTAGTCCTCTCACAGAGGAAAATTCAATTTATTGTTTGTATCTTTTGACATTAATAACCAAAGCTTATTGTTCATCAAACTGCCTTGTGCCAGCACCCACTGTGAGACTTGTCACAGGTATGAACTGCTTTGCTAAAAGGCCTCTGCATGAGATGCAACACCTACTCGTTAAAGTGAGTTATCTCCAGGAAAAAAGGGAAATAAATACCAAGTGTTGCACAGTAATGGATGCTGATTAGTGTAATGCAGGGAGTATGTTTACAGTGTTCTAAAATTTCTCAACAACAATATTTTCAACCATAATTTCAAGCTTCACTTTCCTAATGCAGTTGTGCTAACGACAGTGCTTCCTCTCCCAATTTTCTTTTTTTTTTTTAGTGGGGAAAAGTCACAAAAGCTGCGGGTCTTCAAAAAAAGGATTTAACTGCCCAAAACAAGGGCATGAGAAAAGTTTCTACCTTGCCTTCTTTCAAAAGGCCAGCCAGACTAGTCTGTTAGAGCTAAAGTCACAACCCAGATCTCCAGGGCCTGAAACGTAGAGTCTTCCGTGTCCCCTCTTTGCTGTTCATTTCTTATCTAAGATTACTCCTTATCACATTCTTTCATTTCCCTTGTCCATTAGGGAGAACCACTTCGTGATAGCTCTTGGCCTGTCATTTTTTCAGTAAAAACACTGGGGAGAAAAGCATTGCCTCCTTTGCATCCAACTGGCTCGGTGCAGTCCTCACCACTTCTTCACAAGAGCCACCTGGCCCAGGCTTTTACAGCCTGATCCAGAACCTGATCGAGCACTTGACCCATTTCCAGAACATCAGCAGGCATTTAATCCAATTTGTTTACCAAGCTGCATAGCTTAAAATGGCAAACAAAGCCAAATCTTGCTTTTATTGTGTCACAGGCCAAGTTTCCATTGGTGCTGGCAGATTCAGGGTATAAGTTCATCTGAGCCAGTCTCTGCAAAGGTGACTTTTTAGCGGGGAGATGTCTGGGTGAGCAGCAGGCAGTATCCCCTGTGCTCTGCTCTGCATCCAAGCTGGCATGACAGCCCGGCTCTCTTCATCCTCCAGGGAAGATCTGCATGTTATTATACTCCATAAAAAAGGGAAGAAGAAAAGGAAATGCTGAGAGCCCATTTTCTTCTGAGATTACCAAACCACATCATCGCTACCTTGCAGACATCTGAACCTGTTCCAACATCCAGCAAATCGATGGAGAAATGGCCACTGGCTTCAAGAACCTCAAGATTGTGCCACTGGTTTTATTCCTGTTAAGAACTGAGTTTTAAGAATAAGGTCTCTGTTCTCCTCTTCCCTGTGAGGACACGAGTTGGAATCTCTTCACTCTGGAGGACTGATGCTGATCCTTTCCTTGGACCACCCCTTATCACCAGGAAGGTGATGAGGAGTCAGGTGATGGCATCAGCTTTCTTATTCAGTGTTTTTCTGCAACAGTGCCAATACAACCCCACCTTTTGCTCCCCTCATCTAAATATAATTTGAATTTTTCAGGTACTCCAGGAGGGTTACACAATGGCATAACATAAAGAGGGAACACTGGAGAGTTTCAAGTGCTGTGCATGTGTGTTCTCATTACCAGAAAACATTCTGGCTTGCAGCCTGGGAAGTGCCACTGAGCTAAATTAGTGTGTCACAGTCCAGACAGAAAGCAACAACACATCAAACAATACTCTGGCAAATCTCAATGTGGAAGTAGGAAGGTACTGCACAAAGATTTGCTCTTTGCTAGCAGAACCACTCCTGAGCAGAACCCTGTGTGCTGAGGTCTGCGGAACTGCTGTGGTGGATATTTCAAGCTGTGCAGCAGTATGCACCCCAGGCTAGAATCTGTCCAAAAATAACCCGTTGCAATGAAGCAAGGGAATAATTCCTGGCTACTTTAAGGACCTCTTGCACTAGAGATGTCCTATTATTGCTATAAATTCATTTTCCCAGAAAAGGTAGAACTGAAAGCCACTTACATGGCTGATTAGAGATATTTCATTTGGATGTCTACCTGCATCATAAGATATTAATGTGCTAGATGTTCTCTCTCCTTTGCTGTGGTTGGAAAAATTCCATCTACATTTCTGGGCAGCACTTGGCAAGAAGACTTAGCTGCACTGCAATCACGGTGAGGCAGCAGAGAGAGACAAAGAGTAACCGAGGAACAGCTCCAGGTCCTTGTGCACCCACTGCTGCAGCTCCACTGAAGGGTGTCTGTTATGGAGAAACACCCCGTGAAAGGGCTGTTCTCGATGTAAATCACTGTGACACAGATTGGCAGCATGCTTGTGTCTGGAGAAAGGACTGAACAAGCAGATGACAAAAGGAGAGTGGCCAGAAGCTGCTAAATTTTCTTCCCTGGCTAAAGACATCTGATGAGCCAGCACAGAAGCAGCTTCTCTGTCCACTCAGGAGACTCTCTGAAACACGGATGTGTATGAGTTCTAGTTTAACAAAGCACCGAGTCGCTCTCTAGTCTGGTCTGTCACAATTATCTGAGTTAAAAACTATTTCTCCTAATACTACAAATGCAAAAGCAAGCACAACTCATTTGGCCAGAACAGGGCCATCTTTAATCCTAAGCAAAGATGATGAAAGTCATTTACAAGTCACTGAAGGGGAAAACATAACCTTTAACCTTTTCAGTTCACTCAGGTTGCTAGACACGATATCCCTTATGAGATAATTTTACAAATTTACACTTTAATTTAAAAAAATGGTTTTCACACCCTAACAAACATTCAATTTGCAAGCAGACATTCGGGCCACAAATAAACTCAATTTTAGCAAAGCTGCTTCCTGCAAATGCTTCAAGAAGGAGATTTAACCCGTAACACATCAGGCAATTTTCACAGGCAATTAAGCAATTTTAATACTATAGGAAATCAAATCTGGTTTCCTAATTGAATGTAGTTGGTTTCTGGCACTTTTCCTAACAGCAATAGCTTTTTAACTTTATCTACCCTTGGATCTTTGGCGGTGTATTAGACTCATTTGTGGTTTCAGGGTGTATTTAGTGAAATTTAGTTAAGTCTTAGAAAACTCTTAAGTACTTTTAGGAGCAACCAACTTCAGTTCATTGAGTTCATAGGGTAATTTAATCCAGGAGAGCTCAGCTCTTCACATTTACTGACAGTCCTTGTCCCCGGAGCCATCCCAAGCACCACTTCTGTCAGTAAGTTATTCTTACCAGAACGGATAGATCCATCAGATCATCTCCAGGCACGGCCTCATTGAAGTTTGAAGTTTATAGCTATGAGCTTAAATGGGTTCATGCAGACTTTGGGGTTTTCTGATGTGCTTTACTGAAATTCCCATGCTGCTGCAGCTGTCCTGGTCCTGGATATTAGAGGCAAATAAACTCCCTTTTACATGACTGCAACATACCCATCTCTTATTCCATGCTGGATCTTCAGGGCAAAGCTGGTACAACACTTTTCTCAGCTATGGGACTGCAAATTGGATTTTAAAGTTAGTTGAAGGAGATGGCCAAAACTTGGCACTGGTTTTGTGAAAAATATGTTTGCTTGGAGCATCTGAATGAAACTATAAAAGCATATTTTAAAAAAAAAAATCTCCAGTGAAACGGAAGGCCAGAAATACTCTGCTTTAGAAAACTTTGTTTTGAAAAAACACCATAAAATTTCATACTGTATTATTTTCATATTCTTTCACAGTCCAAATAACCTGTCACAGTCTGAGCAACCAGAACAGCCAACATCCCTTTTGGGACAGTTCTTTGAAACTTTGGGCAAATCTCTATTCTTGGAATTTTCATGAAAAAGTGCTAGGAACTCACAGAGAAACATACCTACTTTGTAACTTTTAGCTGCTTATATAAAGCCTGCTTCTAGAAGCTTTCCAGCCAACTGCAGTAATTAGATGCCTCAGGATCTAGGGAAGCACAGAGATGGATTTTTGAAGGTACATAATGGTCTGTGTTACTCTTTTGAAGATTCAAAGGTTGCTATTGCTGCAGGTGGGGAAGTGTATAAATTCACAGCTGTGCTTCTTCCACACTATTAATGACTATGAAGGCGCTCCTACAACTCTTCATTTTCAAATTCCATAGCAAAGCATAATTAAAATGTCCTTAAAACTTCTACAAGATGAGAGAAAGACTCTCTTGCTCCATGAGAACAACAGGCTGTATGATTTAATCTGAAAACACAGTGATTCTGTTAAAGCACACAGATTGATAAATGCAGAAATGCTCTGTCTGACATGGCTCAGTCTCTCCCGTTATAAAAGCCATGACCCTCCAAATGCTACACAGCAGTCAGCACTGTTTTCATGGTTAAAATAAGCTATAAAGTCAGAATACACCTGCCTTTGTATTTTAATTCGGTATTAATCTGTACTCATAGAGCACCCTCTCATCTCTGTGAGCTGCAACACCGAGGGCAGTAGGGGGAGCTCCCCCTTTATTTGTCAGGGTGTGGGTGCTTTTAAGCAGAGTATCAAAGCAAAGAGACTCTTGGAAAGACAATAGAAATCTTAAAATACAAGGAACAGGTCAGACTCAATTAGAGCCTGGTCCTGCAAACATATCTGACTATGGAACCCACCAGCCTGCAGAGCACAAGGAATTAACAGCTCCACTCAAGCCTTTAAGTATTACGAGTGGCAGACAACATTTATTGGATCAGTACAATATAAATTCAGAACAGCAGAAACAGCCATTGGCTCTGCTGAGCAAACAGTAATGGTTCCCATGCTGACCCTGCTGAAATTAATGGGAATTCAGCCTTTGAGTGATGCTCTGGCTGCTCTCGGTGGCTCCGAGCAGTGCCACAGAGCAGTTGGGCGAGAGGCTACAGGTGCTATTTCAGGGCAATTGCTCTGCAGGCAGACACAGTTATTAAAGCCCTGCAGTCAGCAGATAGAGAGGGCAGCTTCAGCACAAGTAAAACCTTCATACCCTGGCATTCCAATGAAATTGCTGCAAAGCTTTAAATTAGATGGTAAGCCTATCCCTGGCTCTGGCAGAGCCTAATTGCATGGGGAAAGAAGCCTAGACAGCAGGGACTCAGCACAGATGCTGAGGCCAAGTCCTTTAATCCACAAAACACCAGCAAAAGAAGCAGAGCTTTCCATAAATAGCAAGCACCATGCCTGTCCAGTATTCCACCCAAGAGACACACTGGGAATGAGCTCCTCCAACACACTTCTGCCCTCTGGCATATTTACCTCCACTTGAACAAATCCTCTCCACCACTTCCCAAGGTCCTACTGCCAGTGAGATTGCTCAGCACATCTTTACCCACAGCTCCTGCTACTCAGCAGCTGAAGAAAATTAACTGTTTTCCACCTGACAGTCCCAGCAGCTGCTGCAGAGGTACATGACCCACATGTTATGAGGTTTATCCAGCTCTGAAGCACTGAGGAGGAGACAAGGCTCGATGTCCATTTGTAGAGGAACACAACGCTTCTCATTTGTACCACGCAAGAGTAAACAATGCCCTGGTTTGTGGAGGAGAAAAGCCAAGCTGCAGATTTTAGATCCAGGGGTAGAAGTTTCTCTACCAACCATTTATGGGGCATTAAACACTCCGATGTTTGGGATTTTTTCAAGTTCCAACATATAGCTTTTCAATGAGATTCAACCCTGGATATGAGATGCTCAAACCAACATCAGCAGACGTCAACTCTGATTTGAATCTGTTGTTCTTAGATGCCTCAAACCTCATGATTTAAATAAATTCAAGACACTGAACCACCAAAAAACCTCGACACGGTATCACCTCTGTGCAGCAAACAATTTCTTCACCATACTATAAGGGCAAGCATCTATAAGACAAATTAATTTGAAGTCTCATAAATAAGAAATACAGTAAGGCATTAGGATTGTAAAGCTTGAATTTAAACACTTGGCTTCCAGTGCTAAGAATAACACAACTTCATACTCTATTCCTGAAAACCCCCCTGGATTTATAGTAGCATCTCATTTTGCTCCATTAATCTGACTGCCCCAAGCAATTGTAATAGGCTGAGATGTCAAAGAATCATATTCATAATCTGTTGCTGCCAAGACAAATTGCTTTTGTTTGACAATAAGCCTGCTACTCCCCTTGGGATGTGGCTGCACTAAAGCAACATGGTGGAGGCTTTCCATTCTGAAAGGCAGGCATGCCCTTTCTGAACTTTAACATAACCGATTTAATTTTAAAGGAAAATATGGCAGGTAGCCAAAGATGAATAAAATTTCCATGCTGCGAAGTGAGCAATAGAAGCAGCTTTTCTAAAGAGATGCTGTGAAAACATGCAGCACAGTGTCTTATCAGAAATAGATACAGCTGCTGCTGCTGCTGCGGTGATAAACACTTAGCACTGACTCTGTGTAAGTGCTGAAATGCTAATGATGTGCTAAGGGAGCTCTAGGTGATGCTGTGGAATTGGGTGATTTCTCTGCATCTGTTCACAGACACATCCTGACAACCATCACACAAACGATTTGGACCCTACAGCTCCACACCTGGGCTTTAAGCTATTCATGAACTTGGAGTGCAAGGTACTCCAGACAGTTTGATCCGGTCACATCTTTGCAGGATTAAACCTTAGGATTTGAACATGAGAATCAGTTCCCACAAGGTGAGCAAGGATGAAAACCCCCAGGGCCTCATGACTCTGATAAGTCAATATTCTCACGCTGTCCCCACAGTAGGAGGGGGGAGATGCAGCTGGATCAGTGCAATAGGAGATGCAGCTGCCCACTGCATCACTGAGAGTACATGGACAAGGGCACAGCTACCACAGAAGAGATGTTCTGGGTCATTTCTATCCCTTCGTCATCTTATTTTGTGCATTTGTGCACATCTTTAGACTGAATTACAGAAGATACCAGATGATTTACAGAGCTTGTGTCTTACTTAAACTAGAACTCAGTTTGCTACAGCGTTTTCTGCTCAAGGAAAACCTCCAGCAGAGACTTTAGGGTCTGTGCACGAATGTGATAACTTTCCTTCTGGGCTTTCTCTTGCCTTCTCTTCAAACACATCAGTCAGTGTCACCTTGGATGGTGTCTCCAGGAACACTGATGAGAGCAGCTTCTCACTGTAATTTTACCTAATTATACACTGTCTTCGGCTGCCACAAACTTTAATTAGAAGTGCTGTGGTTTTACGTTTTTGCATCGTTATGTCTTCATCATAATCTCATCATAGCAGACTCTCCAGAGGCTTCTCCTGGAACCACACCACGATCACTGTGACATTCACCCTGTCCCTGAAGTGAAGCCTCTGGGCTGTGACATCACTCTGACCCTTTACAAGGGACACACCACGTGTCCAGAAAAGGACAGGATGGATTATTTCACTATGGGAAGTTAGAAAAGCAATCAGCAGCAAATCGGCTGAAGTCCCTCCTCACTGTTTTTTTGTTGCCTTTAGGCTCAGCTCTAAAGCATAACAATGTCTGTGTCTTCTGTCAAGGACTGTTTCCTTGGAAAGGAGGTGGTTGGATCCACCCGGTCTCAATCTTCAGGGTTTGCATGGCCAACCTGTAATTAACTATTTCCTTCCAATACATGACCCCAAGTACTCTGAAATATATCTTTTTTATATATATATGTATAGATAAAATTTTTAATTATACCTTGCAGATACCTCAAGAGGAGTATAATAGTCTTAAACTTCCTAGTAGAGAACCGAAAGCCCAAGGGCTCCCTAACACCTTGAGGTAAATCAGCACCAGAACAAGATCAGAATCTGGAAGTATCAAACCTGGGCCCTGCCTGTTAACCACAAAGCTACTCTTTCTTCTGCTGTATTTGTCTTTAAACCACAACACATTTATTCTGACAAAAATTAGCAGTAAACCAATGCCCAAGCACCTGTGGATGCAGGAACTCTAGCATTAATACATGAGATGCACAAAAAGGAAAAATATCTTGGCTCTGTTCCCAGAGCTGCTCTACTTTTACTACAAATAACCACAGTTAAAAGAGAGGATGTCTTTGATCATTACATTTTCTGCAACCAGAGAAACATTAGTGGAACTGAACGGGATTATTTTTAAGAAATATGCACATACCTTTGATAGCAAAAACTCCGTGACAGAAGTCCTTAAAATTGATTCTTCCCAAATCATTCGGGTCCAAGTACTTTGCCAGTTTTTCCACCTAAAAGAAAAGATGATAAAATATGTGTTGAGCTTGGTGTCTCATCTGTTGCTCTGATACAGCCTGTATCTTCTACAGAAGACTACAAGTTGAAGAATACCCACATTGCTCACTTGAACCAGCCAATACATGGTTCTGCAAGGAGAAATCATGTCTTATATGACATTGGTGCCGAGTAACGCGTGTGCTCTGACCAAAACTTCTTCAGCTGGGTACACATCAATCCTGTCCTGTGGGGATCTCAAGAGCTTTATAAGGGGTGAATCTGTGACTTATCCTCTCATCATAGAGCAGGGTGCTAACAGAATCTCCTTCTCTGGGAGCTCTTGCCATGCACTCAGCTCAGAGGAACTTAAAACCTTAGTGATTCTCCACCCCCCTCATCACAAGTTCTCAGGGAAGGAGAAAGGACAGTGACGTGCACAGCCCATAGCAGTCTCATTCCCTGAAGAATCCAGATTATAGGAGAGAAAACTCATTGGGCACTTGGAATGAAAATAAACTTCCCTGACACGGCAGAGAATATAATTTTTGTATAGGAAAATTAACAGTACAAAAAAATATTCATGTGATGAGACAGAGAATGGTTGTGTCCAGTACACTGTGCAAACCAGCAATGTACTTACTCCTTATAATCTCACCTTCACAGCCTTTTTGATCACTACTCACCAAAAGAATGAGATTATACTGAATTTAAACACAGCCACCAAATTAGCACTTGCCCCAAAAATGGCCTGGCAGATTTTTCAGGAGGGTTTTGCGATAGAGGAAGAAAAACAGCCTAGAGTGAAGAGGCTGTTGTGCTGTCTAGAAAAAAAGGAATGGAGGAACAAGTAGCTGAAGAAGAATAAGATGAGAGGCAGAACAGTCCAGGGAGGCGAGTGCACACCTGGACATACAGCTGGCTGTTCTGTCTGTGACAACCACGCTGCTGGAGCCTGTGTACATCCCCTTGTGTGCCTGTAGCACCTTGCAGGGACCCTCACTGAGGCAGAGGCAGCCTCTTGCTGCTCGTAAGAGCTCACAGCCAGCTCCACACAGCCTTGCCCTTGGCCTGGGCCCTCCAGACACCCAGGAGCAGGAACAAGCTGAGAGCAGGGACAGCAGGCGTGGAGGATACCGTAGGATCCTGCTGGAGCACAATCTGTGTGAGCTCAGATAGGTCAGTCTAAGCAGCAAGAAAAGCCCAGCTGGAAAGACGCAGCAAATGAATCCAGATGACCCAGTTTCTCAATTTTCTGGTGTGTTTTTTTTCCCACATGCTAGCAAAACCCCAGCAGTTTCCCAAAGCCCTGCAGATAATGCACTAATGTGTGCGCATGACACTCCTTCCTTCAGGCACTTCTCAGTGCCTGTAAATTCCCTCTGTATCAATAAATGCCATGATAAGCCAAAGGGCTCATTTAGAGCAAGCAAATCTGGATGAGAAAAAGACTAAATTTTTACTCATGTGCAAAATTCTGTGTTGAATGAGAAAGGCACGATTTGATCCTTAAACTGAATCCTTTCCCCTCTCTCTCCTTTTCTTAGGGAAAATAAAAAATCAGCTTATATAGGCAGGACAAGTGAGGAGCTATATGATGAGTTCAGAGCCCGTGACAAGTTGGAGGTCTTCTTAAAATTTCCATATTGCAGAAGGCTTCCTCAGCTCCAGTCCTGCCAGCTGGGCAGCAGAGCCCAGATGCCAACTACGGCGTGACTCATGATCAAATTCCTACAAGGAATTACTGTAACCCCACTAATTTAGAGCAGCAGAACACACATCTGTGTTTCCAAAAAAAAAAAAAGCCACTTCACCAGAAACCACAGTGTGTGGTTAATGCACACCAGACTAGTTGAAAATCCTGACTGAAACCAATTAAGTAGAGATATGCTTGACATGGAAAATCCAGGTTGGTGTTATCCCTGTCACCTTCACGAACAACAATTGTGTTGTAGGTTTTAATGTGCAGATTCCTGCAGCCAGCTGGGAAGCCTCCAGTCTATTTAATATTGTGCTATAACACAGTAGTGTCACTGGGTGTTCCCAGTGAATCTGGCACATTAAATTTATTTCTCGAAGTTGATCCAATGATTTTAGTCTACCAGTTGCTCAGACATATAAAATTACACTTCGAAAATCAAATTAAATGAGATGTTATGTGCCTGGGAGTGCGTATTATGGAGGAACAGAGGATACGCTCACATTTAGGCCTAAGCAATGTCTTAACAGTAAATGAAATTATCACCTGAGCAAAGTGCTTCGGTATCCAGTTTCCCCTAAATCTAATTTGCAGGTTTTCAATTAGATTTTACAATGCAAATAATTGACATCAGTGCAGGAGACGATGAAGAATTTACAGAACAGCCTGATGGAATTAATGCCAATAGTGCTCACATCTTCAGCCAGGGATAATCAACACAGCTCCCAGCACAGGTCAGGGGATAAAAGAATTTTGATCAACGGGGCCTGTGTTTGGGTGGATACTTGCATAGGGTTTGTGCATTAATCTACACACATATTTGGTACATAAATCCCTGCATATTTGCACACAGTTTTCAAGAGCCTGCAGTGCACTTGATCATGCATTTTTACCAGTAGCTTTCTGAAATAAGGCAAGAAGCTCTTCCTAGTTAATTCCAGAATGAAGGCATTACTTCAGATAAATTTCAATCTGTGGCCAAATAAACTACAGCTATCCCTAAATCTTCTCTGGTGTCCCCATTGTGTAAATCACCCTTCTGCTTCCCTTTGTAAAGAAATAATGTCCTCTCCTCCCCCTTCTCAGAAAGGGTTGGCTCCCCACGATGAATCAAAAGTTGTTTCATTTATTCACTGCCTTGGGAAACTTATGGATTTGTCAGCATACCTGGCAGGCTGGGTGACATTGAAGCCTTTTTTGCAGTCAATAACCCCCTGGGATTGGGGGAGTCCACAGCCTCTGCAAGGGAATGAGGGAACAGCAGCTCCGTCCTCGATAGCGGAATGGGTGGCACAGCCCAGTTCTGCACCCGTGGGACACGCAGGATGTGCCAGCCCTGGGCACGCTCAGACTCCTGGGCCCCACATCTCTGCCCTGTGCTGGGCTCTGCTGGGCTCTGCTGATCCCCTGGCAAGGGACACAGGACTGCAAAACTAACTGCTGCCAAAATTCAGTGTGAAATGAGCGTGTGATTGTGGTGATACCTACAGGCAGCACAGGGAGCACCGTGTGCTCCAGAGTTTAACATCAGAAGCCATCACAATGAGTAGGGACAGTGCGTTGGGCTGGGGACAGACACTCTTCTCTGCACAGAGAACTCCTCCACCATGTGGGATAGGCAGCACAAACAAGGATTGCAAACTAGTTCTTCGCTGTAGGAAGCGAACAAGGGCAGAAAAAATGAGCTGCAGGCTCAATAATCCAGCTGGTTCTTTTGGCAGTTGCAAGGGTGTCTCTAATGAACCCTTCAGCAGGCGTCCAATAGTCAGAGAGAAGACATAAATCCCAGAGAGAAGAAATAAATCATGTTTCTTTGGGCAACAATCGGAGAAAACCAAACTTCTCTCCCTATTGTTTAACTTGCCTGGATAAATGGGTGATTACCCTTTCAATGCAAACATGTTTCTCCATTGTAATAACTGTGCAGCCAAAGTATTTGCCTCCTGTCCCTTGGGTTTCCCAGCCATCCTGACTGCCCTGCAAAGGGGTGTTTGCCCCGTGCTGCTTTCTGACATGTAAGAGGAGGCTGGGAACACTTGAAAGAGCAGACTGGAAAGGATGCTTGTGGCAGATAGAGTGGAGGAAGGAGAGAAAAGAGGACAAATCATTGCCAGACCTCAGAAGAGATTAATTGAAATCGATCTTTTCTTGCAAGTGAGTTCAACACAGGGGCACCTGTACTGAATAGCCAAGGAACCCCCTCTGGACCCCTGGCCAGCTCTTGTACTGAAGCTGCCAAAACAGCATTAGTGTTTTTTCCAGCAAAGATTTTCTCACTGGAACTGAACCCTGCTTCCATTTGCAGGCAAGAAAAAACTCAGACCTCTATTGACCTCACTTAATTTTCTTCAAAAGAGAAGAGATTTTGTTCACACAAAAAACATTTGTAAGATTTAGAAGTAGTTGAGTTCAGAGGGACCCCACACCAGCTCTATCCACTGAAATCTTACAGCAGGATCCAAATCACAGCCAGAAGATGCCATTTGAAATAAACAACTTGTCTCAGCAGTTTCCCTTCATACTGCAGGAGCCTGTGAGCACGTCTCGCCCTGAAGTGCAAGCAGGGAACACCTGGGAGCTGTGACAAAGGCAACACAAGCACTTGCAGGAAAAGGTCAGGCTGTGCTGCAGCAGCGACATTTGGGCAGGATCTCCTGAGGCAGGAGCATTTGTGAGAAACCTCAAAAAAACAGCAAAAGGAGATTAAACATGTAAATGCTGCAGGGTGGAATTAGAGAGCTTCCCACATGATTTATACAAGGAGCAGCAGAACTGCACTTGCCCTGGTTTTAACAGACTAGCCTTTTCACATTTGGAAGGGGTGTAGGTTTACACCTCGGCAGTATGAGATGCTGCTCCAGCTGCAGGGCTGGGCAATGAGACCACCACGTGGGTGAGACCCACCCCTGTCCTTTTCACCCTGGGTTCGGGTGGTCCTGGATGCTGGAGCTCTTCAGTCAGAAGGGCTGTCTTTTGATGAGCTGGGATTTCTAGATGGAGGGGAAAGGAATGAGAGTTCTCTGTGATATTGTGGCATTTCAGGGAAGCAACACAAGATGAGGGAATTATTTTACATTGCACTGGAGAAGCTAACACTCATGCAGTTGTGGTACCCGCTGCCATATGAGAGGCTGAAAACGCAGAGAGGTTGCAGAGAACTGACATACAATTAAAACATCTTTTGCAACCAAAAAAAGGGAGGTTTTTTCTGTTTAATTTGGCAAAAGGGAGATCAAGTGATGATTTGTTACTAGGTATAAAGACTTCTGCAAGCAGGGAACTGCAGGTTCTGAAAGACTGTAGCAGAGGAAAGACATAAAGAACCATTATCTGCAAAATAAAACGGAACAGACTCCAATTAAAAGCATAGCACAATTGTTTTATCAGCATGATTGTTTACCCACCGGAACTATAAAACAGGAAGGGTCTGGAACTATAAAAAACAACCGGAGTCCCTCATCTGAGGCCTTTTGAGAAGGTGAGACACACCTGAAAGATTTACCTAGCCTAGAATAAGTGGGTTAAAATCTGAGCTGTCACCATTTCAGGATGCCACATGAGATGACCTGATGCTCTCCCTGAACCTGACCCTAGAGCACACACAGGACCATGTTCCCAGTCACACATGTAAGGAGTGGAAGGGCAGCATTTCGGAGTCAGGAGTCCAGCTCGTTCAGTCCTGGCCGACTGTGCATCATAAATAATTCATACCACTGCAAACAGCATCATGAATTTCCATCAGCTGCTGTCTGATCCCAAAGCATGCAGGGACATACATCATTGCTGGAAAGAATGGCTTTGAATTTGCTTCGAATTTTGATTTCAAGCATCACTCATTGCCCCTTCATCTGCAGGTTTCAAGCCTGGAAGTTTGCTTCTCTGTGAGCTCTCTGCAAACAGAAAGGATTGTTTCAGTTTCTGCTTTAACTGTGCACGTGCAATTTAGCACTTGAAGGCAGACCTTGGGATTGTGTCCTAAATGAGATAAGCAAATCTGTTGAGTAGTCTTGGCCTCAACTTTGAGCAAATTCCTAAATCTGTCAAATCCATCATTTACTAATGGCTGCAATGCAAAAAGTCAAATCGAATTCAAGGGAGTCCATTCACTTGTCTTCCCTGGGTTTAGCATCAACACATGGTATTGCATCTTCTTCCAAATATGACCTGAGTCCATGGGGCCTTGGTCCCAGGGGAGAAAAATATCCACCAGTTATCCAGATGGAGAAAACATCCACCATGTGGAGTGTGTGAAATGTATCAGTGAATCATAAAGGCACGGAAAGAAAGAGATGGCTCCAGAGGCACTGCAGGTGGCTGAGTGCATTCAGAGGAAAAAGGAAGCTCCTCTGCCAATCGACACCTTTGGATGTATCAACTGTTTATACACACAACACCCCTAGAAGAGTAATTCACATTTATTTTGTCTCTCCTAATGCAATGTAGCAGCTGACAATGAGCAAGCACCAGAATCATAAGACCAACCTCTCTCTACAGTCTCCCCCACCATCTATGATATGTGAGAACTGAGAACCTTTCATTTAGTTACTTAAACAGAGCTGATTTAAACAGGATTCCATTTCCCTCCTTCCCTCTGATGCTGTGTTGCAAAACAAGACATTTGGCTGGGCCCACCAATCTTACAACAGTCTATGGGGAATCCCACACAGTCTGGAATACCATGGGAACAGAGAGCAAGGCTAAAAATATGCTGAGCCATCTGTTCCCACGACAGTGATTTTTTTGTGTTGCTCTGGAAACAAAGGGTTAATGCGTTGAACTGTTTCCCTAAAACCACTGATTCACTCACTTGCTAAAATAAGCAGGGCTGCATTAACACCTTCTCCTCCACAGCTACCAGAACTGAAGCCAAGGCTGCCTGGGAAAACAAGGCTGTTAGCAAAAGCTGTGACAAGCTGAAGCGAGGCCCAGCCCATTATCATCCTCATTAGCATAAGTCAAATATAGCAGAAAATAGTCAGATCACGAGAGACACATGAGGCAATTGGTCATGTGGGTGCAGCATGCCTTCCTTTAAACAAGGAGCAGGAAGATGTTTGCATAACATCAGGCTACAAGTGATGCAGCATGGATTGATTTTCAGTGAAAATATTCTTCCTCTCTGCAGCTTGTGGTGTGTGTGATTGTTCTCATCAGTACATGAAGGGAACTTACACAGAGTAATGTTTTTCATGGCTTTCAGTTGTGAGACATCAACCAAACAGGAACTACTTTCAGAATAATTATCATTTTTTGTAGTAAAGCTGGGAAGAGAGGTGGGGCCCACAGTGCCAGAAAACACTTTCTTGGTGCCTTCCTTGCTGACACATCTGCATTTTAATCGAGGTGTTATGGTTTGCAGAGAACAAACAAAATACCAAAGGCCAGCAGGAAGGAGATGGAGAGGGTGGGGAGAGCAGAGCAAGTCAGGTAGGTAGGTCACGGTGAGCAGCTCAGACATCAGGGGGTCTCCAGGGATACACCAGTGAAAACACAATGCTCAGAGCCAGGAGCTTCAGAAAATTCACCAAACCAGAGCCTAAAGGCAGAGCTGAAATCCAGGCAGGGGCTCCAGACTGCACGGCTGACAGAAAATCAGAACAAGCCACTTTTGTGCCAGCCGTATGATGGCACTTCACTCCTTCATCTCTGATTCACAGGTCAAAAACACAGCTAAGTGCAACAGCACTCACAGGATACTGTATCACCCAGTTTTGTCAGCAAATCCTCACAGGCTGGATTTCTAGCCTCAAAGTTACAAAGCAAGTGTTACACTTCAGACAGCCACTTCTCTTGACTATGTCCTTTATTGTTATATTCTCTCCTCAATGCATAAAGCCAACCCAGCAATATGCCACCAGCACACAGCGCTGTGCTTCACACACAACATCTACTTTCAGAAAGAACTTAGATTTTGGCCTGAGAGCCAGCCAGAGGCCTGCCCAGGGCAGCATAATTTGGGCACCCTCGGCTCTCTCAGCCTGGTCTCCTGAAATCAGTTTTGAACGCAGCTGTTAAAAGGGAATGCGGTTGGCTTTTGGCATGCTCACAGATGTAGACCGTGAAATGTAGGTCTTGAGATCTGATCTCAAATGAAAAAGCCTGAGCAGCAGTCCTGAAATTAAACCGAATGAAAGAAATTTCATGGCAAATTAATGCTTTGACACAAATCCTGGGAGGAATGAATATGGGATGAATCCAGCTCAGGGAGACACACATTAGTTAAGATGACAAACATCAGGCAGAAAGGTACGATTAAAGGAACAACATTCCACTTAGCTGAAGGGAAAGATCTTAACCTTTAGAGAAGTGTGGCTGGGAGATAACGTCCTTCCCCGAAGACCAGAGAAGGAAATGAGCAGTAAGTGCCTCTCATTATGGTGGGATAATTACCAAGTCTGGAATGAGTGTGACAGGTTTGAACAGCAGCTGACTCCTCTGACGTCAAGACAAGGGAAGCAGGGATAAGCAGGCTGTGACAGCAGTGGATGAGCATGAGTCAGGACTGTCAGTGCTGAGAGGGGGTAGCAAGGAACCCCCCAACCAGCAGCAAAACTACCAGGGGCTGAGGGAAGGAGAGAGCCCTTGCTGCATCAGCTCTCACAAGCAGCCAGATTCCTGACCAGAGCACTCACACAGCGTTAATCTTTCCTAATTCCTCCTTGTGCCTTGCTGCAGCTGCCAGCTTCAGGCAGTGCGACAGCCCAGAAGCCCCCTCTGACCTCACGCTCTCATGTCACGAGCAATTCCCCTATAGAGAAATGTGTCATTCAAACTGCAGCGGAGGAAACTTTGTATAAAATCACAGGTAGAAATCCACATTGCTCTTTGATCTACACCAGGGAAAGACATAAGAAGGAATGATAATCAGCCAGCATTTTTGTGTAGAAAGGGACAGAAATACAAAGCCTGCATGCATAGAAAATGAATGCTCTTTACAACCTTAGAAGCTGTACAAGGGTGCTTCGTGTTACAGGACTGCCTGCACTGTACATCCTTATTAGCCATCACAGCCTGGTCAACATTAGTATTTCTAAATGGTTACAAGGCTGAATAGAAGAGAGATCCAAAATGCAATACAAAAAACCCAAAAAGAGATGAAGGTGCACAGCTACAATGGGATTGTACTTTTGTGTTTTAGAAGTGTGTCAAATTAATCTGCTGTCAATTAGTCTTGGTATTGTAAGAAGCTCAGTGAGGGACTGGACCCAGCATACTCAGCTCACTGTACGCACTACTGGAAAGATAGTATCTGACACAAAGGTAATTTTCTCAACTGATATGTGATTTCACCTTCTCTTCTTATCCAGAAGCAGATGGACTGCAAAGTGTGCTGGGCCTGGGGACTAAGTAGGAAAAGGCATATTTCGAAAAAGAGATTTGGGTAATGATGTGGTGACTTCCATCAGCTGGAAAATCACATCTCTCAAGCTCAGGTAAGCAGGTCACTGCTCCCGGTCCAGCTGTCACTCAGGATAATAGTGACTTGAGAGGCATTTCTGTCCACTTGTGTGTGGGACTGGACTGTTCATGCCTGTATGCACAGCACAGAGGTCCACAGGGCTGTTCCTTTTCTGGGAAATTCTTGTTCTGTTTCCTTCTAAAGCCTTTTAAGAAGTTACTAATTTTGATCTTGCTCATTTCTACATTTGCCTCTTCCAACTGCCTTTTAGCAGGGATGTAGCTTGCCTTTTCTGTCAACATGTATATATTTATCATCTCTCAGTGGTACATGCTGATTTATTTTTCCTATCTGTTGATGCTTTGTGTATCAGTATGTGAATTCATTTTTTCCCACATTAAAATCAAACCAAACAGCCTGACCAAAAAAATTGTCATTTTGATTTTTCCGGCGAATAGAAGTTCCCTGTAGTTATTATGACAACATGTCACCCCAGGGTCACAGACAGTGAAAATGAATTGCTTGGAAAGCAAAACCAACCAACCCTTTCACTGTAAAAACAAACGGGCACTGTTTAAGGGAATCGGGAGAGCTTCTCCTAGATGGACCTTAGAAAGAAGGTAAGAAATGGTCACCGGAGCTCAAATTATTATCTCTGGTACAGAACATCCCCTACAAACGCCAATCAGATTACGTGAAGTTCTGCTTTGGAGCATCTATACAAGAGGTGAGTGGACTGGTTTATCCTTCCCATTGCACCTCACCCCAGTTCCAGGTACAACATATAGAGTAAAGCATTATTTCTAAACTAGCTGAGTCCCTTTAAAAATCAGAGAAGGAACTTTGACCCCAGTCTTGTCCTTTCAGTTCACAGGCTCTTCTTTGCTTCGGTTACCAGTTTAAACACCCTTGACAATTTATCGATCCCCTGTGAAATCCCTAAATAGGTAAAAACTGATTACTGTGTATTTCCCAGACCTTCCACAGTGCAACTTCTCTCAAATACTGAGAGCTTCTGCTGCTGCTGCCCTCTCCCAGCCTGCCAAAATTGTGCTTGCATCTGTTTTGCTCCAACATAAAGGTGCCTTGTAGGAGTTACAATCAAGAGGTGAGAGAATGCAGCAATCTCAATAGATTTATACTGCAAGGCCCTCACCCAGCTGCATCTCACTGCAGTGCTGGATTGGAGAAGCCAGTTCCCTGCTAATAGCTCAACATGTACCAGCCCCAAAAAACCCACAGGTTTTTGTGCTTTTCCAGTCTCTGCTGTGTGTTACCTGCTCAGAACATACCTGGTACAGTAAGAAGGATGTCATTTACCCTTCAGTGATAAGGCTCAGCAAAGCTCTGTAGCAAAGGCACATGTATGAAACATGAGGTGGAATGCTGAGAGCCTGAAATAACAAAAGGAGCCTTCTGAGAGCACCTTTCACTGGACCAGTTCAATAAAGGAATTCTCACTGGGACTGGTGAGGTTTCCTCACCACAGAGTAAAGCAGTTTCATGGTTTGTGACCATCTTCAGTAGGGCTCCCCACAGAGAGGGCTGACGGACTGAGTCTGCCTAATGTGTTCATGGACTGGATGCCTTTTTGCCCATGTTTTCTTAAAATCTCTCTATGAAGAGTCTGCCTGCAGAAGGAGGTGAACCTCAGGGCTGCAGCTTGGTCAGTGCATAGGAGGAAATGCTGAAGGAAAAACGAGCTGGTGCCAAACAAAATACAGTGCTGGTGCCTCAGCAGCAGCAGAGAGATGCTCCCACCCCACTGCAAACCTCACCCTGTTCGCCCTGAAGAGCCAGCAGCTCCCATATCTCAATCATCCTGGTTTGGACAGGATCCATGCACTTCCTGTAAGATTGGGAGTAACGACCTCGCAGGCAAGGTGTACAGCTATTACAGAGATGGGCACCCTGCCAACACCACTCTGGGATGGACCAGAGACAAACACAATGTCCTGGATGGATGGCACCATGTCCCTGCCCCCTCGGCTGGACAGCTCCCTGTGTAACTGCAGAGGGCTGGAGCTGCACAGCCTGCCAAGGATGGAGAAGGTGGAAGTGGTCCTGGAGATGCTTCATGGTGCTCTGGGAGCCATCTGGATGAATGTGACCTGGAACAGGGCAATTGCCATTCAAGTACACACACCTAAGCTGAGTCACAATGAAATGTTACACGTGATGACAGCTCGTCCTTGCCGTTGCTTCCAGGTGTGAGTTCACATTTCTCACAAAAAAAGGTCAAGGCATTTTTATTAAATGACCAAGTGCTGCCCAGACGGAGAAGCAGCGAGGTGGATATCGAGGTAGTGAGGCAGCCACAGAACCATCACGTCACCAAAAGCTCACAGGGTTAACAAGAGGAGGGAAGTAGACAGGAGAAGGAAACAACTCCCTTAGCACCATTCTAAACCTGTCTAAACCTGACCTTGAACAAAGCCAGAAGCAACAAACTTGACGCAGGAACCACTTGTACTGTATTATACAATGAAAGTCATGCTAGCAGAACTTAATGGCCATAAAATCTGTAAATCACCAAAACCACAGGGAGATTTTTAACTCTAAAAAGTGCTTTTGCAATAAATTTCTAAACCTTGGCAAACAACACTTAGCCCCTTATTTGAGAGATGCTGGAAGGCATCATTATGATGTGGACTTAAATCAGACTTGTCTCAGACCAGGACTTTGACCTTCTCCAGATGGATGCCACTTTCCAGCAGCCACCATCACTCAGAAATGGTTGAGCAGTCAGGACTCCCTATACCACAGGACATCCTCCACCTTCACTGGTCTAGAACAAATCTCTTTATAGCCAGGTCTGTCAAAGCCTCATTAAGCAGGACCAGTGCAAATATGAAGTGTTGAGGATTACAAATAGGAAGTGTTTAGAGCCTTCATACCTGCCGGTCTCAGCAGCTGTGGGTTTTTGGCCAGAGCACTCTTGGGTTTGGACTATCTATCATCACAGAGTTCAGAGATATTGGTAAAGACTCTTGTTCCAAACCTGGATACGAAGGGTAACTTTCCACATGTTTCATGTGGGGAATTCATCACAGGAATTCATCACTTCCATTGCTTTGCAGACTCAGATGGGGTGAAGAGCCATAGAACAGAATACATTACTTCTTGCCCAGAGTTTACAAAACGTTTTTTCTCTTCACTGTAATAGGAAAACCTCTTGAAAGGGACCAGCATGAAAGCCTTGCAAATGCCTCTCGAAACACTGCAACCAAACCAGAGCCTGCCCAATACAACTCTGTGCAGATATCCTTGGTCTCTTATTGAATGGAGCCTACAGGGAGGCTCCACGTCTCTTTGAACAGCATCAGCACAGCTCTTTCATGTCGTTTGCATCCAGCAGTCAGATCAGGGAAAGCACCAAGGCTCCACAAAAAAGAATATTTTGTCAGTGAAAAAAAAAGGGCACCATGTATCTGGCCAACAGTCAGGCCTTGAGCTGGCAAAGGAGGCAATTTCCCTGCTCCAGGGTGCTTTGTATCTTGATGATAAACTCTTGTGGCTAAATCGCTTCTGGCTCCCACCACGTGTGTCTCTGCTCTCCATGTATTTACACTGCTGCACTGGTGAGAATTAGGGAAAGGTACAAGAACTGAATTACTGCTGCACTTGCAGATAACAATGGCAAGGCCTTATAAAGGCTGCACATGCTTTGTCTGGGATGAAAATGAATAAATAATAATAATTAAACAAAAGAAGAATCTAAGAGCATAGTGCCCATTGAATGGTACACCACAGGATGGCAGCATCAGCTCCAGCCAGAGGTCAGTCTGCCAAGGAAACAGAAGGCAACGCTCATACAAAGGGAAGAAATATTAGGAGGTGATGTTTGTGTCCTTGCTGCTATCAATTTTATGGAATGTGGGTGAACAAAGGACTCGGGAAGATGAACAGCAAGTGCTGAGCTCAGGGGAAGCTGCAGAGTTTTACAGCCTTCTACCAATAGACCTCAGCCTAAAGCTGCACAAGAGCTCACTGGGGAGGTTGGCATGGGTTGAAACAAAGCAGGTGCTGCCCACCTCACCAATATTTTGGTGTCAGGTGGCCAAACTTCCTGTGGGCTGAGATCCTCACTGAGCCTTGACCACCTTGCTGAGGGGTTCTACAGCAGTCAGGGCAGGTTTCAGGGACAACCCTGAGTCCTGAGACACTATGAGAGGCCAACAGCCAGGGCAGATTCACAGTAAAACAAGCGTAACCCTGAGCAGGCCAACTGTGGCACAGGGCCAAAGCCTGGAGAAGTGCACAGGATCCTTTCCACTGACCCGAACACCTCCTGGTCAGGGTGCAGAGCTGGCAGTGAGGAGAAGACAATTACCAGCAGGTCCTTTTCACCCTTGGTCAAATTTCTCACCAGCAGCAGCACTCAGCAGGAGAAGTGAGACTTACCACAGGCTCTGACAGGGATCAGCAGCTTTATGGAGCTCTGCTAGAAGTGGATCAGGGAGAAGCTGCAAACTGCAAGCATCAGACTCCTGGAAAATTGTTTCTCTGTTCACGATTTTCTGTTGTTTCTCTTGGCAGTGGGAAAAACTTTCCCTATAACGTGGGATACTGTTTCTAGGACATTTCCTTCCTGCATTATGTCTCTAAGTAAGTTTTTCATTCTTGTATACTTGACCTTTCAGAGTAAGCTCTAGCCTTTCTCATGGTTCTGAAGCATTTTTCTGCACCTGTATTCGAGGATCGATTACTCGGTTGATTCAAACAGAAAAGCCTCCACTTGCTCCAGAAGACACCTGCTATGCAGGCTATTAATAGCCTGCTGGACATATAAAAAAGATATAAATTCAGTGCTAATATAGTGTGCTGAATTAAAGCCTTGCAGACCAAAGCCTCAAGAGGACCTGTGAGTCAGGTGCAGGCAGCAGCTTTTCAAGGTTTCTCACCCTGGCCCATTCAAACTTCAGACAGAACCTCTGAGCTGTGGTCTGATGGCTCATTTTGTGCTTGGATACACTGCATATTGACAGCAAAGGGAATCTGTGGCAACCACAGCTAAATCTGGGTTGCAGGCTAGTGCCTCAGACAGATGAGACAATCTGTCACTCCTTGAATAAATTATCTGCTCAAAGAAGAATGTAATACAATGCTATTCTAAAAAAAAATCACCCTTTTCCTGTTTTACTTCCATGGCAGTTTAAGCTGCATCTACTGACTGCTCATCTGTGGAAGTTTGCAAACACAGCTGAGGCATTTACTGCCCCAGGGTCTTCCTTCTTTACCATTCAAACATCAGCAACTTCTCACAGAAGAGACAAGAAGCATCACTCAAGCCCATAATGCCACGAAGCTGCCTCTGGAGAGAAGGTGAGACTCTGAAGCTTTAAGAGCAAATGGATGGGAAATAAAAGTGGGAAGAGGAGAGGGATTTCTCATTGTAAAATACACAGCGACACAAAGTGCAGTACAGATCTCATCTGTACTCACTCTGCATCAAGCAAGTGTCCATGCAGCAGAGTGCTCCAAGAGTCTTCAGTCTGTGACACTGGAAAAATATCTCCAGAGAAGAAGCGTTTTCTATACAGTTCCTGATGTGCTTTTCTCTAGTCCCTGCTGAACTTACAACAAACCCCCATCTTTTACAGAAACAGAATTTTTATCTTTTTCCTGGATTCTGCTCTTGTCCTCCAAGCGTTTTTCGAGCATCTAATGGCAAGTATGGAAAAAACTCTGTGCCTTGTCTGAAAGACCACGGTGTAGCCTGGGCAGGAGCTGCTGGCCCTGCACCAGAGCGAGCATAACTGGTATTAAGGGAATTCTGCCTGAATAAAGAGCTGGAGACTGAGCTCCTTGGGAAAGCCATCTCAGACTGTTTCAGTATGTTAAAAGAGGTCAGATATTAAGTAAATACTCAATTAAGGAAGGAGGGCAAGTAATTAGAAAGGCTAATTCTGTGCTGAAATGGTCTGGATGGTATGTAAAACTCACCCCAGCACCAGCTTCCATACAAAGTCAGTCTCTGTTCTTGGAAGAGTAGCTCAGGCTTGAGCAGACCTGGGTTAAATTACCAACTCAGCCACAGACTCGGTGTTTTCATCATGGACAAGTCATCAGTTTCTTTTCGTGTCCACTCCCAAACCCCCAGAATAGTGACAGTAGGTACATACTGAGACACTTAGACACACAGCAATGACCCCAAATCCGTGTGCATACGCAGCTTTGTATACATTACAGCAGGTACTTGTGGCAGTTACAGCACTCCGAGAACTCTAAGAGGCCAAGTAAATGCTTCTCCATCCATAGTTTTCTTCTTGAAATAAGTCCTATGTGAAGGAATCTCATTACTGAAAAATAAAATGTTATTCCACTTCAGGCACTGGAACAATACTACAGTAGGGAGGTGGCATATAGCATGGACATATGAAAAGAAGCAAATGTCTTATGCAGTGTTATATAAAAACCATTAGAAACACCAAGCCTGGCTGGTTTGAACCTATTTGGCCTCTGCTCTCATCTACTACAACATTGCTCCACAACTGACATGCAGAGGTGGAGAGATTCTAAAAATAACCAGTGCAGGGAGAGGGACAGAAGCATGAGGGGGAAAATGTTTCTTTGGCCTGGCTGACAGATTGGGCAGCAGCTCCCAGTGCCCAAGGAACACCTGGTTCAAGTCCTGCTCTGTTAGCAGCTCTGCACTCCCTAACAGCCTGGTGGCAGACCATTTCTGGAATCTAAACATGGCCCAAATACATACATAAGACATGCAAGAAGGGATTTTTTAATTCTGAGGACAAGCCAGAAACTGTCAAATTCTCAAATCAGCCAAAAGAGAGCTCTGACATAAGGCAAAATTTAGTTGTCAGTGAACTGACGTAGGACATCACCCTGATGCTAAGTCAAACACACAGAGCTCTAATTCAGTAACAGGTATCTAACCCCCAGCCTGGTTAGCTTGAGCTCTCTTATATGAGCTGTAAAATTGGAACAATTAAAAAAAACCAAAAAATCCTCAGGTTCCCCAGAACAGAACACCAAGCCAATCCAAAATCATGTTCATGTATGTAAGGTTTCCTCCTCTGCTGGACTGTTCCAGGGCTCGGATTTGAGTCACAGCATCTTGTCACAAGTTTATGGCAAGCTAGAAGAAAAACTGTTCTTCCCCACTTCCCAATCCCATTCTCATTTGACTACAGCTTGTTCCAATTCTTGCACAACTGGTGCTGCATAAGTGAGAAAATCCTGGCAAAAGTAGTGAAAGCGATGTAATTGTTTATGCAGGTTAATGCCCCAGCACCTACAGCCCATTTCATTCAAAGTCACAGAGCTTTATACAGGACCTGGGAACAATTTGCAAGCAGACACAACACCCAGATTTCATCTAACACTTTCAACAACTTTTATTTTATCACTGACATTGACTTCAGGTTACTGCTGAGAGATGGGCAGATATGGTGAGAGCAGGAGATTAGGCACGAGATCCCACTAAAGCTGGTACAGCTGTGCTGCATCCCAAATTCTGCCCTTGCAAACTGAAAGTGTGTCCTGATAGAGCTAAAACCAGAGAGAGAAGTCTGCCTAGATGTGCAGATCTTCCCCAGCCACCCACTAGAGTAAGGCCTGAAACACAACAGCAACACGCCCAACACTGTGCAATCGTACCAGATGTAAGATTTAAGATTGCCTGGAGATGATCAGAGCAAGCAACAACAAGAACAAATCTTACTTCCTTCCCTATAATCAAAGGTTTTCTCGCACTCCTTGTGCTGCTTTCCCCTAGTGAAAGTAAGAGAGGACAGACAGCTTGTAGTTCTCATATAATTATCAGTTGTCAACTCATCTGAAAGACACCCAGAAAGGCTCCTGCTGCGTTAGATGTACAATTAACTTGTTCTTCTCTAGCAAGGGCACAGCATGAGTGAGAGGGCTTGGAGGCTCTTCTTTCTCCCAGAAAACACATGACAAAACTGTCCTCTCAGTTCAACCCTGGGAATGGCTCCAATTGTTTTCACCTCAGCATTAGTCTCAGTCCTTCACTGCACTGTCATTGATTCGTACAGAAAATCAGGTGTTACTCTACAGCCTCAGACTGTGGTTAGTGCTGCAGGTCTGTGTCCTGCTCTGTGGATGGCATTTGCACACACTTCAGCCCAGGCCTTGCAAGGTAAACTGCTTCTCCCGTATTCAACAAGTGCATGGTCCACTCAGACTCATGGGTCTGCAGCACTCCATTCACAAGGAGAACATGTTCAAGCACACAGAGAAGCTTAGAATCCTGCAGTCAGACATGCTGGCATTACAAACTTTGGTTTAACCTCTCCTCACCGTGGCATACAATAAACATAATTTGGCTTATTTGATATAACAAACACAATCTCTGCTGCTGCAGCTGATCAGATCTGTGCTGTCATTTCACGGGCTCCCAAAAAGTCCCCTTGGGCTTAGATGTCCCTAAGTGCTCAGCAGTGGCTCTCCAGAGCATCACACGGCATGGCAGATTAATGCTTCATATTTATCCAGAACATTAGACCAACATCCACAGGCAGTGTCCGGACCGCCCAGAGCAAGCCCTGAATATGGGCTCAGCACTGGTGTGGATTTTGTCCTTTACAGCTTTTGGAATTAAGAAAGGAAAGCAGAGGCACAGGATATTGCCAACTCATGGCCTGTTTAAAGCAAGTAACGAGGGGTGCACTGTAAGAAACCGAGGAGAATGGAATATTCAGAGGGTCACGTGGCAGCAATAAAACATGGCATTCTGCATGACTATCGAACAGAACACTTTATCAGACACTCTCAGTAAATTGCAATACTGGTTCCACCCGCCCACCCCAGAAATGAGCCTGTGTCACACACCAACTGCTGAGCAGAGAGGTATCTGCAGCCAGTGCCAAAACCACCATACATCAACCGCTCCTGGTCTTCAAAAGGACAAGATTTACACACTAGACAATGTCAAGATAAGGCACTAATTAAATAAAAGTGAAAGTCACTGAAAATTCTGCTTGGTATTTTTCACTTCATAAAGAGAATGGAATAAACTCAGCACCTGCCAAAAGAAGGAAATATGCCAAAGGAATCACCATCCAGCACACAGCCAGCGAGCTCAAATTCCAACAGCAGAAAAAAGGCAGCAGCAAATCCTGTGCAAATAACTCACCAATAAAGATCTGGAATGAGGGAAAACACTTTAAGGATGAGCTGCTGAAGTCAAGCACAAACAGGGATCAGTGACACTAAAATCATGGAACTAATCTGAAGTATTTACTCTCAGAAGTGGAAAAATATTACAAATAGAACTTTAAAAGTGCTGTATATTTCTAAAGCCCTGGATTGCTGATGCAGTCTGAATACTGAGCTAGCAAGGGCAAACCACACCTGCCTGCCACTGTCCCTTATCCAGATGTCTTATCCAGAGCTGATCCCACCAGCACTCCCACTCCCCACTGCAGTGCTGAGAAGCACACTATGATATTTAAGTCTAGAAGCCTGTGGGCAGCCAGGGAGCTGCAATGTGCATGGAAAAGCTCTGTCAGAAGTGATGCTAGAATGGGAGTTCAGCAGCCTTCCACCCCTGGCATGGAGCCCAAACTCCATGGTTAGTACCAGGGCGGGGAGATCACGAAGAATGGTAGGAAGCACTCCGAGCATACCTGGGAAGAAATTCCCTGGAGCTGCTATTTTCATGCACAGCCAGAAAAGCAAGAGTGTGAGTGAAGTAAAGCTCCCAGCCAGGGAGGAGATAGACCAGGATGTGACCAAAGCAACGGGGATCACTGCAGGTCTCCAAAGGATGACACACACACAGAGCTTTCCCCTGTGCGGGGCTGTGGGGCTGGAGCCAGATGCTTAAGGATTCCTGCACAGCACAGCTGAGCTGGCATCCACCCCACAGGACTACATCCTGCGCACAAAAAGAGGGAAATTCCTGCTCAGGCAAAGAGATTGGGCAGTTTTTCCACAACAGCTGTTCATACCACATCTCTAAGAAGAGACCTGTAAATATTTAAAACAGCATTTATTAATCACTTCCTTGTCTCTTCTGTACAAATACTACTTAACTGCTTTGGGAATAGGCTCCTGAGTTTTAAGCATAAACTGGTACAGCTGCTTTTTCTGTAAGAGAACCATTACAGGTCTGATTCCATCAATCAGCATTTCATTAACGCTCAGTTACACCAATGCTGAAGTAATGGAGAACAGAGTTAGACCCTTGAAATGTCCTTCAATCTGAAGGAATAAAATTCCTAAACAGAATTCACTCACCTATTAACAGGAAAAGAGAAATTCTTTTTTTTTTTCTAGGTGGTTTTCCACGAGGTCACTAAAGCCTCTGTTTTCTTTTTTCGTGTTCCAGTGGTTTTAAGAGTGACAGAGGACAGACAGGTTCTCCCTCTTGTTATCTCTTTCATGCCAGTAAAAAACAGAGTATGAGGCTTCTGGGATTTCCAGCAGTAAAGACCAAAGATAGCCAGTCTAAGATGAAACATCTTTGGTTTTGTTTGAAAAAATCAGTCTTACCACAAGGACAAAGACATGGAAAACACTTAAACAAGTGCTCTGTTTGCATTGAAAACTTTTAATTCAAAGGTCCAGGTTCGGCTAAGCCCAGTTCAGGCAAAATTGTGAATCTTGCATACAATCAGAGCTGTACCTTCCTTCACTCCACAGACACAGCAACCCTGGCTGTAAAAATGCAGACTTGAGCTAGGTGTAAGTTTTTGATCTTCCTGAGCAAGAAATTAAGTCAGGAACAAGAAGATCTATCTTTAAGCAGTCGGCAGAGGTTAGAGATCACAGCTGTCACTGGTAAGAAAAAGTAAACACTGCAGAAAGATGTACAGTAAGTGCAGTGGTCCCAGTGTTCAGACACTGCTCATTAGTCTTTTACATTTAGCAATGCAGAGAAATTTGTTGATACCCTTTGAGACTATTTCCATCCTTCTCCCTTCTGCACTCACTACAGCTCATCCATTAACATTTCTGCTGAGTGCCCTTTAGTTGATTTGAAAGTGCCAGGGCTGATTGTTTGCTGAGTCTGTCCCATAATTTTAAAATCCAAGCACGATTTAAACATACTGAACAGGCACCAGGAAAGGCATCTCATTCTCTTCCACTCTGTCCCAGTGATTCCGACACTTATTAATTTTCCTTGCATCTATTTTTAGCTCTGTCCTAGCTGCCATGGTCCTTGGTAAAGGATGCTCTTCTAAATATATGGCTGATTCTCTTCTCCTCCTCTTCAAGGTACTTGTAGCAAATAGATTAAGCTCTGCTCTGGCCATCCTCTGTGGACACAGGGAACCCTCCTAAAGCCAGAGGAGCTCCACAAAGACTGTGGCAGATGACTACAGCATTTTTCTCTAACTTTACAGATTGGTTTTCAGGCAGTTGGTCAAGCTCTGGTCATGAACACTCAGGGCAGAGGGTGAAATAGAAAAGCAACTTATGTCCACTTCATCAATGCACATTCAGTCTTTTTACAACAGGAGAAAGTGAGATGCCACGTTTCAGGCTGTAGCGTCTGACAACACCTCTCTGATTTAGGAAGAAGATGGGATGGGGAAAATGCATATAAGAAAAAGCCATTTAAAGACAACAAGAGTCCCGAGAGTTATGAGTAATTTGGCCTATTTCCTGACAGATACAGATATGACACTTTCACACCGTGTGCTGCTGTGCTGACTAATGCACCACTGCAACAAACTGTCACAATGTGTTGACAGACCTTTCCTAGTGAAGAAAAATCCATTTATTTTATTGTTAATCCTCCTACTGTAAATCAGCTTCGTGGAATTGCATATGTCCTTAAGTTCCCAATGCACAGATTACCCAAGATGCAGACTTTACCACATAGGCAGCGCACACAATCTACACCTGGAGAATTTTCTGCACATCATTTCCTGTTTCTCAGTTATTCTGTGACTAACCTGATTGCTCTTCACTGCAAAGAGCAAGGCTCTCTGGAAACTAGGAAGTAAATTTGAAGCTCATCTTAGGTGTGATGTATTCCAGCATGTTTTCTGCACCTGAGTTATTTTAAAAGGTCAGATATAATTGCAAAGTGTAGATGGAGGCTACCTGTATCAAAAACCTTCTCTTGAGCATTTCATTTTGTAGCATGTGTATATGAGCTTCCTCACTGCTGTCTGTGCCTCAGGTAGAGCTCAGAGAGCCTCAACAGAGTGATAGAGCAGTTTAATTTTCCAAATAAAAAGACGATTCCTATCATTAACTTGAATTTATTTAAATATTCAAATGTTTTATGCCAAACAGAAGGAGTCAATGGCTTGAGTCGCGGTGGCTAGTACTGGGCTGTTGGCAACTAGAGCCCCCAGTTTAATCAGAAATCACTGCCAAGGAACAGGCAGTGTTTGCTTCCAGACCAAGTAGGTTGTCAGAATATTTTGTGTCTTCATCTAGTCTGACAGCATTATCTCAAAGCGTTGACTCAGACCTGCCTTGAAGGTGCACTTTGGAACATCTTGATCAGCAAGCTCGTTTCCTTCCCAGCCCTGCTCTGCTATTCAGACTCCCACCCTGCAGGAATGCTGAGCAGTTTAGCCCCAGTTCAGCACAACCACAAAGCTGAACTGACAGATCAGAATTCTGCAGGTTCAAACCCTCTGTCTGTCAAAAAAACTTCCTGGTTCTCCATTTGCTGTTTCCTAGCCTTATGCCCTTAGAGCTGTCTCCCAAAGATGTGGCCCTTGCCTCACCAGGAATATTATGCTAGAGCATGGGACGACCGATTCAACAAAATCCAGGCGTTCCCCTCAAATACCTTAAACATTTTGCACCTACTCTCAGTAGCTTCTTCCACTGCTTAGCTCTTACAGATAACTGAATCAAATAATAAATTAACCGCCCTATTGAAGAAAACCTGTAGCAGTGAATAGAAATGGTAGATTTTTACTGTGCTTGTAGAATTTAAGAATGAAATGTACTTTTGCTGTAGAATTCTATAGTATGGTTAAAACCCTAGAAAACTGTCAATTTTTGCATCCCTCGTGCTTTCAGATTAATTTCCAGACAATCCTGTTAAAATGGATGCCCCAAATCATACAGGACATTTGGAGGGAAAAAAAATATGGTTTAACTTCAACAAATCACAGCTATATGCATTCAATTTGAGCATTTTATTCAACTCCACTCCTGTTCAACAGAAACCATTTTTATCTTCACACACTCAAACCCTATTAACATCCCTGGGAGCACCCATCTCAGTGCTTGGCACAGCTGAGGCCTGGTTTTTCCCCTCCCTCATTGTCTTTACCAATAGTATAAATTCTGTCACACATTTCACACTATCCATCAGTGCCTGGCTATACTCAGGCAGAGGAGAAGCTGTGCAGGTTATACCAGACTTCCTTGCAACGATGCTGTTTTTAAGGAGATCTTCCCCTGCCTTCTACCTGTTATTTGGTTTGGTTTGGTTTTCTCTGAATTGGTCGATTTTCAGCAGAAGGAAGGAAGCTTATCAAGCTTGTCAGCATCACAAACTCTGGAACTGCACACTGTAGTATCAGTGGAACACCAGAAGGTCCTGGTTGCACACGGATCATAAGCTCAGCTTCGGTAACAAATGTGTTCCTCCTTTTTCCCCACTTCAGGAAGTGTTGACCATCCCCAGGGCTGCTGATACACAAAGTTGCTGTGGCAGGTTAATACTCACTACACCTAAACCAGACACATTCCAGATCAGCCCTGTCACCTCTCCCACTTAGTCATCAGCTGTGATTCAGACTTGGCACATGCAAGGCAGTGAAAGGCTGTGCCCAGGAGAACTCTGCTGAGGTGCTATACAGACCCTTTTTGATTAAAGATTTTCACAGAACTGCCAACTCCTTTTTTATTACCCAGCTACCTTGAACTCAGATTTTCAAACTAATTCCACAGAGAGCTCTGGCAAGAAATCTCTACTGCAAGCAAAAACATCAAACTTAAAACACTTCATAGCCACGTCGTAGGCTATTCTTAACTTTGGTAACTTTGCACCAGCATCTTTATCTCCCTTCCCCACCACTCTTGTGAATAGTAGTTCAAAAACTAAGAAATTCGGAATTATTACAGGATGCTGAGTTGCTCAACAGGGCCCGGGAAAGTCATGCATTTCTTGTCTGTTCCTGCATGAGCACAGGCTCTACGGTGCAAATCGATGTCACTACTCTCACTGAAACACATTTTTACCATCTCAAACCTTGTGCCCATTCAGAAGAACCCAGGGAGCCACCTTCTTCAGCACGAACTTAGTTGATAAGTGCTCCATCAAATAATTCTGTTGCTGCACAGATTTGAGCCTTTTACCCTAAATTAAAACGGAGCATGGTGCTGCCTCCCAGCCTACAGGGCTGGGGTGAGCAACTGCTCCCAGATTCCTCTGCAAGCTACGGGGAGATTTCAAATGGGTCTGACACCCATTCAACTCCATTTGATGTCCACAAATGGTGATAAGAGGACAACAAGATCTGAGCATCAATATGGCAGGGTAAAACCTGTCTTCTAAAGCCACCAGCTGCACATTTGGTTTATCACACTGTTGCATTCCTATCAGCAACAGCAAAGAAGAAGAAAAACAGGCACGAGAGCAGCACTGCTCTCTACCACTCCAAGACACACTTTTTGTAACACTTGCTGACTGAGAGCCAGGGCTGCTGGAATCGAAGTCTTCGTTTCAGATCTCCTACCATGTGGTAGACCCTGAATATTCATTACCTATTAAAAGCTTTGAAAGTGTAAATTCATCCCACAATCAAGTGAACTGATTTATTCACGCAGCTGAGTCACACTCATTTACAGTCTGTGACCTACATCTATTAATTTGGCATCATAAAAACCCAGTCTATTTTGTTATTTTATTTTGGTAATACTAGTCGAGAAAAGATGAATATTTTAAAATTGTGTGGGGTTTTTCTTTCAAGCAGTGCTGACACATAGCCTGTACTGAGCTTGCCTTCCTTGCTGGTCCCAAGAAGCCGTGCAGACATTGCTCATGCTCTCTGGCATGGAGTGACCCATTTAACAGAGAGCGCACAAAATCTTCATGGGAATTACATCAGCTCTTCAGTAAGAGTCTCTGAAGTGCCAAGCAGCAGATATCATGGAAACCTCTCCTAAAGAGAACTATAACTCCCTCACTAATAACAGAAAGCACAACAGCCAGTTCTGACAGAGGGGAAAATTGCTCTGTGGAGAGCAATGTGTTATTGTGTCTAGCACCTCCTGAGTCTTTTCCTAGGGCCAAAGTAAAATTTTACTAAGTCTCTGCTGTACTTGGGGAAATAAAATCACGTTTTCAAAAATGACTGGAGCATTTTAGAGCCACTGACTTTTAGCAGAACTAGAGAATCATTAAATACAGTGTAGGGGGTAATGTTTAAAATGCCATCAAAATTTAATCTTTTGACAGCTTCTCCTTTCCTCCCCATTTGATGGCTGTGATATTCCTTGAGTCCATCACTGATATCATAAATAGCCCCATGAGCTCCTGAAGAAAGATTGAGTTTTTAAAAGGCTGAAGTTCAGCCCTGTGCTGAAATTGCAATCACAATCTAATTACGGTGTGCACTGAGCACACGCTTTGGGTCTTAAAATCCATTTCCATTCCAGGCTGGCAGTTTACTCCTAGAAATAAATTCTTGCATGTGGGTATTAAGATATACACAGGTACTCCCTCAAACACTGACACTCTGTTTCACAGGGTGCGCTTCACCAATATTTCCTTTGCATTCATTCACTGCTGTCCATATGTTTGCAATCCTTTTGAAGAGAACACCCTTCTTCCCTCTTCCCATCAGGATCCTTCTTCCCAATTGATTTAGGGAAACTACAGGCTGGAGTTGATAGTGGCACACAGTGCTACTGACAGCAGGTTCACCAAAGTTGAGCAGGAGTAATGACTAACAGACTGACTGTGATGCCTTAGGTTTTAACTTTTATATTTTTCAGGTCCTGTGCTGCCTGGTGTGTGACTCTGAAGTTTCTTGTGGCCTGTGAGCTGCTGTTCTCTCCTGCTGGTCAGACATAACAAACCTCTGCAGGCTTCCACTCCAAGGACACCAGGCCCAAAAACTAAAAGCCTCTAAAAGGGGGCAAACTTGGGGTAATTCCATCATGAAACTGAGGTTATAATTGGAGAATTAACCCTGAGATGCAAATGAACCAAACTTATCAAAGGGTGAAGAACCCGTGACCCAGGGTCCATCTGGGGTGGAGCCTCTGGACTGCCCAGGGTGAGCCTTTGAAGGCCCTTCAAACAAATCCCTCCTTTTATTCTCATAATTCCTGTCTAGTCTCTGTGTTTTAGGTGGCCACTTAGGGTATCAGCTCTAAAACGGGTACATTTCTATCAGCAGCAAGAGTGGGAGAGAAAACACGGGGGAAAAAGAAGATAAATTAAAGTTGAAATAGTATTTGGTTAATTAAAGAAATACCTTCTGTGACTGGCATACCTGTTATTCAGCGAGTGACACAACCTTCTAAGGCTCTGTGAGCTGTAAAGCAGTTACACAGTGTGAAAAGGGGAGGGAGGTACCAGCTCAGTGAGGCTCCATCTCACAGGCACCTTCAAAGGACTCCAAGAACATGCCTCTTTATACAAAATCACCCCTCCCAAAAGGCCAGTTCTGCATCTTTGCTCTGCAGAGGGTGCTCAGCCTGATGTCCTTGTGGGCTCAGGAAACATCTCTGGATGCCAACAGGAGAAAACACCAGTGTCTCTTCAGCCATCCTGTGCTGTCCAGAAGTCTGGAAGATGAACCTGATGCTCATGGCCTATCACAGAACTAAGTAAAAGAGGGCAGGGGGTGGTGGGCGTGGTGTGGTGTAAAATCAGACCTAATGTTTCACAACTGCTATCCGTGGCAACCCTTCCCCCTGTAAAAAAGGTATTTGAAATGTGCCTCTTTACACTTCTTCCCTAAAATAGAGACATCAGCAATTTCTTGCTATGGGAGGAGTCTACCCTCCTACTCTCTTCACCCTGTACCATAAATCCAGGGAAGCAGCTCTACAGAACAGTGCAACATCCACAAAATGCAAGCAGTGTCAGGCACTGAATTAGGAATAATGCCACTGAACAGAACATATTGCTAAAGACCCGCTGCCGCAGCCAACTGCAATAAACCCAAAGGTAATTTACAGCCACACTATTCCACCAACTCAATCAAGCAAGCTTTTCACTTGAAATGTTGTGTAAATCATTTGTGTTTATGACCACTTGGACCAATCCCTCCGAAGTTCCCTTCCCTTCCAAACAGGTGCTATTTGCTGTAACACCACCAGAGCTTAACAACCACCCTCACTTGAACAGGAGCACCCACCAAAAAGCACAAGCCATGGCGAGTCCAAAACTGAAGCTGTCCCTGAAGATGGAAGGAACAAATCCAGAGAATAACGCAGTGAGGCCAGAACATCATGCATCACTTCAAACAGTCTCCAGCAAAAGCAGTGCCCAGGCAGAGCTGTGATGCTGCAGAGTGACAGTGGGGATTCCAGCCTGTTCGTGATGCCTCCCTTGAGGCACCATCGATCCTCCTGCATTAAATATCCCTGCTGCCTGGTGCCCTCCTCCTTCTCCTCAAACCATTCAGGAGCCCCAGGCAGCAGACTGAGAGCAGCAATTTGGCCCTGCTCGTGCCAATGCACTGAACATTCAGTGCCCACCCCAAAGAAATAGCTGATACAGAGCATCGCCGACCTCCACCACCCACTCAGGGAGCACCAGACAGGAGCACCAAGAGGATGCTTCCACACACCAGGGTTGTCAGGCTTCTGAAAATGTATTTAGGATGCCACAGGGGAAAGACAATTATTTCTGGGAAAAGTGCAGTTTGCAGTAGCCAGGCCAGGTTTACAAGAAAAACACAGTAAGAGAAATCACATGGGCCTACGCACACAGAAAAAGCAATCTGTGCCACGACCTTTGGCAAAATGCAAGTAATTTGTGAATATTTGACCTTTTCCAGAGGTTATCTGGGTGACTATCTAAATAAAGAAACAAATGATCTGCATCTGCCAGCATTTGCAGCAGGACAGTAAATTGACCTGCGCCAAATTCTCCGTACATAGCAAATTGTCTTTTCACCCACTGAAAAGACATTGTGAGCTTGGTTAGAGCCAAAGCTTCCAATCTGGCTGACAGATGTCCAGAACTCCTCTAGAGTACCAGCAGCGTCATCAGTCAAGGTGACACAAGTACAGGACACAAGAGAGGTGGTAGGTTATTGATAAAGATCATAATCTACCACCCCCAAAGTCACACTGGCAGTTACAGATGCATTGACCTTCAAACGTAGACCTTCCCAAATGATAGTTGTCAACAGCAGACTGCTCAAACCAATTTCATTCTCTCTCTAAACAAGCCATGCTGGACTATCTGATGGGAAGCAAATATCACAGCACTTTCCAGTAAAAGGCACCCGACCGCGCAGAGGAGTTTGTGTTTGGCAAAGGGCACTCAATTCCCAGGTGAGGAGGCAAGATGCAGTTTTCCTCAGTGGAAACTTCCATGCCTTGTAATTGCTCAGCAGGAAAAGCAAAACTGACATTATCAAAGCTCCTTTGAAGATGGGTCCCAAAGCACTCCTCAATTCTTTATTTTCAAGCAATCCCAAAAAGAGAACTGAGGAATGAAATACACAATTCACTCTTCACGCTGGAGGCTAAAATTCACAAGTTTCCCCCATGTCTGGCTGCAATAAATGAATCATAGCCAAACAAACATTCATGGACCATAATCCTAAATTCTCTCGTATCACACTTTAGAGCTGTTCCTGCTTCTTGCATAAACTCTCTGATTTTCTTTTCCTGCAGATTACATCGTCGAGTCTCTTATACAGCTTGGCATTATTCATGGTTTTGCTTTACCTGTTGCTTTATTTTCCCCACAGCTCTGGATAACTGCAACCTGAACATAACTCCAATTAGGCACAGCAGTGAAGAACACAGTTTCCCTTCCTCCAACATCCACAAAGTCTCTGCACTCACTCAATATATAACTTGGTAAAAAATTGATTTTTCAGCTTTCTCACCAAATAAAGGAAATCAAAACCATTTTTTCTGTTTCATGTTTCTCAGAAGACAACGGAAAAATGCTTTGTCTTGAGCAGAATTTCATGTTTAGGAGCATTTTCACTTGTTGTCTGCCAAATATTCCACTTTAAATTTTGTCACTAAAAAGCTAGCATCAAATGAAATCCATCAAGATATCACACTTACAGAAAATCCCAAAAGGTGAAGTTAATTACATTCCTAGCTCTTTAAGGCAAAAATAATGTGCCAGATTCATAAAGCAATTGTTAAGGAGCCTGCATAAAGTGTGCAACAAAATTCTCCTACCGTTTTCTCCCGTTCCCAGTAGGTTACAACACTGAGAAAGCTGGCCTTAGCAACATATCCTAACATACATATCCTATACAGTAGGTTTCAAACTGGCCACATAGTCACTTACTACAGAACTAGCAAAGTCACCAGTATTTTAGGACAGTTTCTCAAATCTATTAATACCATGCAAACACATGACAAAGCTGTTTGCACGTTTGTTTGGATATTTTATCTTAACAACAGAAATGCCCCTGGAAAACAATATCCCATGTTCCAGAAGCCATCTGGACACCAGTGGGGAGGATCAGCTCATCTGGAGGTGATGGAACCCCACCAGAACGTTCCCCAAAGAGGAAAAAACCAAGTTTGACAACGCAGATGTATGCGTGATGTTATGGAATACTTGAAAAAACACATATGTAAGTACTGAACGTAGATAATTCTGAAACTGACACCCCTCATTTCACCAGGCCAATATCCTCCACGTTAACCAGAGCACACCATTCCAGTAGCTTTCCTTCTAATTTCAGGAATCCTAACAGAGAAAAGTCTCACCTGTTTCTAAGCTTTTCACTTGACCCCCTAAAACCATAACACTTCACCCAAACTAAATTGTCAAAGCAGCTTTAAAACCCAAGGAGTACACTGCAATTTTTCTAGTGCCTGCATCTACCCTGTCTCCCTTGCAGTACTCTGACCCCGCAGTTCAGTCCTGTCCCTTATTCTGGGGCTGAACATCCTTCAGAACTGAAATGGATTCAAGGCTTGGGACGGAGCTCTACTATTTTTGGTCTTAACTGCACGCAAAACGTGAAACGAGCACTCATGACTCTATAGAAACGCTTGCATTCTCTCCAAGTGAGGCCCTTCAACACATCTTGACTAAAAGGGTATCACACAGTGCCTGGTTTGCACTCACACTGCTGTTGTAAAACCACATGTTGGAGTAGTAGTGATTGTGTCTGACACTCTCTTTTATCATTCATGTGCTTAATCACACCCTGCACGGAGTTAACCATACTCAGGGATGGGTGTTTACTCAGCAGCCTGTGCCAGGATCTAGGTCTGAGATCACGTGAGTCCCCAAATACTGCATATTTTAAGAACTGTTAGAACTTCTGAGCAGACAGTCTGATGCAAAAATCAGACCAAGGATTTTAAAATGTTTATGAATATCAGCATTAAAATCAGATAAAGTTAATAGGAAACTATATTGTCAACTGCACAGAGAATAAAAACATTAAGCATGATAAGGCAATTGATTTGTTTCCACTTTGTTGCTACAAAAGCACCGCTGCTGAGTATGAGTCAATTGTGCTAAATTGCAGGTAACAATGCAATTTAGAAGCCAAAAAAATTTCTGTTTGGGGGATCACCCTCACAAATACTAGATGGCAGTGGCTTGTTCTCCCTCCAAGACTTACCCTCTCTTCCAGCAATTTTGTTTAAGTTGCTCTTCAGAGCATATTCAGAGCAATATTTCATATTAGAGGAATAAAATCAATACGTGTGAGAAATCTGAAATCCTCTGTAGGATTTGCAAGAGCAAATTTCTGGAGAACATGTAGGCATATCACAGACAAAGAACACCAATTTTACAACTTAACAGCATGGACTGAATCAGGCATGGAGGGAGAAACATTTACATAGAAAATATCTGGCCTTGTCTGGCAGCTGAATGTTTTAGTGCACCACTTACAGATGCTACCTCCCATACTGTACTGTCTCCTATGCTTCATTCGTGCCTTTTTTTACTTTTGGATTTAATGATAAATCAACACAATATCACTGTGCCCGTGCTAAATGCAAACACTGAGGTAGTGACAAAACACAGTCGTTTAAATATCAAGAATTGCTATCCAAATTGATTGCCTTTCCTTCAGGCATTAAGAATTTACTGTTTCAGATCACTGACTTGTATTGCAAAACACAGCAACAATCAATTCTTAGCTGTACATGCATCAATTCTTAGCTGTAGCCCTCAGAGCTCTTACCTTTGAAATGCAAACATTACATAACAAATTAAACTCATGAGTGCACAGCAAACCCACAGCTCCTCTCTCCACCACAGTGCTTTGGCAAACGTTTCATTAACACTAAGTACCAAGCTTGCTTTATGTCAGCTGTTTAGAAATACATGCTTAGTTTCAGCATGTACCAAAAGGCTATTTTAAACCCATTCACTGCTAGTTTGTATTGAATTAGGGAGGCTACGGTGGCTGTACCTTGACTAATCCATACCCCACTGTTCCACTTCAGAACTGTATTTTTTTTCCAGTCAGTGTAAATTATATTTAATATCTGGGTCATTAGCAAATACAGTTTTAAGGAATATGAATGCGTGGCAGCCTTGCTGCTGCCTAGAAAACACGGTCACGTGGGAGTGCTCTTTGTATCCTTGTTAAGGTCTAGGCAAACATTTAATTTTTTCTTTCAGTAATTATTTCCAGGAAAAGCAAAGAAGAAGTATGCCCTTATGAGAATGGCAGTATCACTCGATAACACCCTTTTGTTTCCATGTTTCAGTGCCAAAGTCTCTTTTTCTCCTGGCTGCAGACTCGTGTTACCAAGAAGGTATGAGCTAATCTTTGTCATCGTGCATACTGACAGGAATTTTGGTTCCATTAATTTCTGGGTGCAACTCTGAACTGCAACACTACAGCCAGGAGCCTAAAATTCACCCAGACTCATCAGAAAGACTCCAGATTGTCAGGCAGTGAAATCAGAGTCCTGAATTACAGGAGAAGCTGCTTCTGGAGTGGTTACAACAGAAGGGCTGTTTGGAGTATGACACCCTCAGCTCCTGGGAGACATCTGACAGCAAGTCAAAATGAAGCACCAGGAGTGCCATTAAACTCAGCCACAGCCACCATCTACTGCCAGGGCAACACTTGAGGCTGATGCCTTTAACTTCGGCCTGCAATGAGGCTGATGCTTGAAATCAGCAACAAACATCTCCCTTTAGCAACAGTTTCTTTTGGCCGGAAATGTTCATCTGTTCATGAGAAATATGTGAACTCATTGTTAGCTGTTTCTGTCCTACACCACTAACAGACCATTGACTTTAAGTGAATTACTGTCCACTCACATGAATAATTGATACTGGCCTATACATTTTATTAGCTGCTCAAGCTCCCTTTCAATTGTGACACTGCTTCAAGTGGATGAGCAGATCTCACCGTGACAAAGATGACTGTGTGAGCACCTGCGTGGTTTGCACACCTCCAAAAGGCGATTACCTGCCTCACAAAGAAGTTGTCAACACGCTCGGCTTATTTCACTTGTTGCTGAAAACTGAGCGTGGAGTTTAAGTAGAATCTGGCATAATGAAACATCAACTGGCACTACCCTGAAATACACATTCACACAATCCCCTGCCAGAACTGGGGCTTGCTGAACATGTCACTCACAATGCTCCCAGACGCTTGGCTGCTACTGCAACTCTCTTCCCAGTGAAAGGGAACCAGATGGTGAGCGACTCTTGGCATTTCTCAGTGTTATGTGAAGTGTTTCTTTAGCTAGCGAGCACATGCCATCCAATCAAGTCGCTTTGGAAACAGCCCTTCGTGCCTTTCTTCGGATTTCTACACAAACAGCAAACACCCCATTCACGAGGAAAGTCAAGCATGGAACCAAAAGTCTCAGCTAGGAGTTTCTGTTGTCCTGGAGACAAAGAAGCATCTATGAAGGATTTGTTTCATCTTTTGGTCCTGTTGCAGCCTCTGAGCATTGAATTGCTCATCAATGTCCACGAAGAAAGATTGATGTAGACAACTCAGTTAAATGCCCACAGTCAGATGGGATGAACAGAGGCCAGAATGCTCAACTGCCTAAAAGTACGAGTTCCACAACTGTTTGTACACGCAAGCAGAGCTTGACAGCCAGTCAGGTCTGCTCTAAATTCAGGGATTTAGAGACCTGATTCTGTTCCTGGCTCCGCCAAATCAACACAACCAAATAATTTCTTCCTTTAGTTGAACCACACGCTTTGCAGGGTAAAGCAAAAGCTTGCAAGCAAACTTGCTAGAACATATTAGAAGCAGAGGTTTCAAAAGCCCATTAGAAATAAAATAGCAAAAAAAGTTAACCAGAAACGTTGAAGTTTATTATTTTGACTGTGCGAGTAAGGACTGCTTTGCTCGAAGGGAAAGCTGCTGCCTTGCTGCAACGTTTTTGCCTTGGGGCAGTTTTCAGAGAGTTGTTATCTTTCAGGAATAATAAGATTCAGCATGTTGACTACACACCACACACATGCACAAGAAAGAAAAAGGAAACAGAAAGAAAAAGAAAGAAACCAGAAAAGGCTAAATGCCCTACAAACCCTACTGAAGTTAGCATTAAGAACTGATGGACTCCAAACTTTGGATGGTGGTGGCTCTGAGGAGGTAGAAAAGAGCTGTGTGCACCCTTCAGGCACAACTGAAGGGACAAATACTCTCCCATCTCATAGACATGATCCCAGGCTACTGTCGGTAAGGATCAGAATTATTCAGGACACACTGCTACAAAATAGGACCCTTCCTGTGGCCAGATGAGCTCTACAAACAGATTAATATTCTGTTTATATTTGATTACACATGAGAGCAAATCGATCTTTCACTGATGCCCATGGAAAGATTTCTTTTGAATGTAAAGGGAGCCGAGGTGGATGAGGCCCAAGAAGTGTAGCGTAATCAAAAATATAATTAATTTTCATTGACAGTAAATATGTTCTAATGCGTTAAAGGGAACTGCTCCCTGTCTCCTCAGTTTAATTTCATGAGATGCATTTCCACACAGAACTTGGTAGGTTCCTGCAGATGCAAGGCTGAAAGCACTGTGCTACTTGGGAGAGCAGATTCTCACCATCCCCAAACATCAACTGTGATTCATCACACAAAAAGTTCACTTTAACAAGCCTTTAAACTAGAGTAGTTCACCTACAGTGGTTGTTCCGGGGTAAATCTGCACTTGGAGAATTGATTCTGTATTTCACTGGCAAACCTCATCGGGTGATTTACAAATCCCATTTACTCAGCTGCTCCTTTGAAGTCAAGGGACTTCCAACACCAACTACACCAGGCACAGGGAAGTAAACCAGAACGAGTTATATTACAACACTGATAGATAAAGAGATAAGATATATAGATAAGACTTCTCTGTCCCAGTTTTACAAATATCTTATCAAACACTGCCAGTTACAACTGAACAAAATACAAAGCAAGCATTTCTCATCACTGGCACTCTCTCCTGTGCCTGCCCAGCAAGGCAGCCCATCCTGAAACTACCACTGACAACTGGTACTTTTCTAGCACTGTCTGTACTGGGATTTCCAGTTTTCTCTTTCTTTCCATTTCAATATTTTTCAACTAATATACTCCAATTCTCTCTAAGCTTATGAGATCGTCACCCGAATCCTCCTTTGCATCTTACAGAACCCACTCCACTCTCGCAACCTGAAAGATTTCTAAACCCTAAAAGAATTGTTATGATCATCAGCGTCACCTGCTGCAAAACAGCCACTGGAATTCCGTCAGTCTTCCTCAGTGCTGCACAAGAAAGCCACTGATCTGCCTCCAAATAAACACAGTAGCGCAAAAAGCAATTTGGATGCAGTTTATCTGGCAGTAAGGATTTAAAAATACTTCTATTAGTTTGGATAAAATTATACAACAAGAGACAAACCCAAAATCAATAAAAGTTGGTACTATTACTCATTTCTCCTTCTGATTTTGCTTGTTAAAACCAGAAGCGGCATCTTCTCATTAAGAAAATGTTGAAGACCTGTGACTATCTGTAAGTAATAAGCCTTCTGTCTCCCGATTTCCTGATTTAATTCACAAGCTGTGTTTCATTAAGAGTGGTAAGCCAGAAATAAGTGATTTGCTCCAACAATTACTTGAATTCACTCTGGCTTTGCTGCCTCTTTGGCACCCCTCTATAAACTACCGTTTTATTAGCTCCTCACATTAAATTGTTTTATTGTAGTTTAAAAGGTTGTTTGACACCGGTTTTCTGAACCCCATCCTAGTCCCAACCGCGCTCCTCCTCCCTGGCACCCAAAGTTGCTGGACGCATTGTGAAGCATCGAACAGTGAGCTGCAACATCCCAAGAGCTCTCCCAGGAAAGCGTTTCTTGCTGGTTCATTTCGCTGGAGCCACAGCCCTCGATTCAATCACTGAAGCGAACGGTTTCCAACCAGCGCATGCCGTCCCCTCATTGCCTCTGGCCCGAATCCCACTCCCATCCACACTGATGTCACGATTTACACCGGTCCCGCTGACGCAACGGCTCTGCCGAGACCGGTGGCGCGACTCCAGATTTACGCTGTGTCACCGAAGGGCTGGAGGAGACAGGGATGGAGCCCTCGCCTCCAACCCATCACCCGGCGGTTTTGGGGTGCCCGGACAGGTGCTTCCCTGACTGTCCAGTCACTACCGGCACCGCACTGGCTCCGCTCCCAGTGCCCCACGGAGCCCGGCACCCCGGGGAGGGCTCAGTTCATCCAGGACGGACAAAACCCAGAATCAATACACCCCCCGAAAGGCACCGCGACCGGTCCCTGTACCCCAGGGGAGCGGGACCAGGTCAGCCCGGGGGTCCGGGCTGCCCCGAGGGACGGGGGATGCTCCGGGACCCCCTGGGGAAGGAGGAAGCCGGGCTGTCTTTGGGGAAGACTCCACGGGAAAGGGGGAAGGCGGCTGATGGCCCTGGGGGAAGGGGGCTCCAGACCGCCAAGGGGAGGCTCTGGGACCTCCCGAGGAACGGAGGGAGCCCGAGCCGCCCCGAAAGGAGCAGGACCGGCCTGCCCTGAGGCACGGACCGGGGGCTCCCGAAGAGCAGGGGACCGCGATGAGGACAGGTGGGTGACGGGGCGGCCCAGGCGGGGTCCAGCACAGCGGGTGAAAGTTGCGCGGGGGCCGGGGGTCGCCGCACTCACCTCATCCCCTTGGCCGAACTGCAGCCCCAGGGCGACGAAGTGCTCCACCCGGATGAACCCGTCCGCATCCTCATCGCACACGTCGAAAACCTCCTTGAGCTTCCGCAGGAACCGCAGCAGGCTGGCCGGCTCCATCGCGGGCATTAGCTGGAGGCCGGCGGCAGGGCCGCGGCCGCAGCAGCCATGATCGTCCGCGCCTTTAGTGGGTGCGTGACATCAGCTCCGGGGAGCGGGGCGGGAGCGACGGCGAGAAGGAGGAGGAAGGGATGGAGGGAGGGATGGAGGAGAGCGGAGGGAGGACGCGAGCCCCGGCGGAGGGAGGGAGGGAGCGACGGACGGGAGAACAATAGGGCAGAGCTGGAGGACGGAGCTGAGGGAGGGAG
>VZTA01027678.1:182500-201873 GCA_013398855.1 Mohoua ochrocephala | reverse complement strand
ACAGCGGGACCGAGGGGACAGCGGGACCGGGGGGACAGCGGGACGGAGACAGCGGGACCGGGGACAGCGGGACCGGGGGGACAGCGGGACCGAGGGGACAGTGGGACCGGGGGGACAGCGGGACTGGAGACAGAGGGACAGGGACACTGGGACTGGCGACAGCGGGACGGGATTTGGGAACAGCGGCGATGGCAGGGAAACCGCCCCAGGAGCGAGGGAACAGGCAGGGAGCGAGGCAGGATGGACGGGAGAACAGCAGCAGCAGCCCGGGACGCAGCCGGCCTGGCATCCCCTGGGCTCTGCGGCAGCGGACAGACCCGTTTGCAGCCCCTTCACTGCTCCATACCTCAGTCCGACACCCCAAATAAAACACAAGTCACACTGCAATATTTTTTCTTATAAAAAGCCTGGTGTGAACAGTTCCAGGCTAGAGGGAAAAAGCCGAGTGCAGAGAGTTACGGGGTAATGAAGGCAAAGCAGGACAAGCGGGGCTCCCCGCGCTCCGTTGGGCTCAGGAGAGCAGGCAGAGCCATGGGAAGGATCCCCTCTTGGCTGGGCTTGGCTGGGCACCGGTACTGCCTACCCCCGGTTTAACGAGACAGAGCGGGTAAGGAAGGGATGTCCCTGCCTTTGCAGGATTCCTCATTAAAGCCACCTGCAACTGCTGTGCTCCATGGCTGGGTTTTAACTTGATGTCTCTGCTCTGTCCCTTTTCTTTCTCTCCAGAGTGTTTTGGACGGCCTGTGAAGCCCACAGCTGTGAGCTGCCAGAGGGGAGACTGGGGATGGTTCTGGTTTCTGCACTGTGCCTCAGACCAGGCATGATGGGTCCAGCTCCGGGGGAGGAAGGAGCTCTGGCTGAGTCAGGCTCAGGTACTCCCTGCCTCTGCCAGCGCTCCTTTCCTGCTGTAGATGCTGAGTGCAGATGACCATCAATCACTGAGCGACGTTCTGTAGGTGATTGATAAACCTGTCCAACTAAAATGACCATGTAAGTGCAGCGGGTTTTGAATTCAGACAGTATCCATTCATTTACTTCTTGCAGCAAGAGAGGTCCATATGGCCCTTAACAGCTCTGAAAATCCCGTGATTAGAGCAAGCTGCCCAAATTTATCTCTTTTGTAGAAACCAATGTGTTCTCAGGAAGTTTTATTTCTTTGAGCACGAGTCTCTCATCCCTTTTATGTGCAAATTCAGGGTTTGGAAAGAGGCTGGCTTGACAGCCCTGTAGCCTGTAAGTCAGCTGTCAATCAACAACACAGTGACAGCAATACAATTCCCCACATATCCACCCTCAGAGAGATAAGGAGCTGATTCCAGAGCCTCTGCCACTTTGATCTCCCTTTATTTTTACAAAAAAGCCATGGAAGAGTTCTCCTTTCCCTCACTGATATACTAAACGGTCTTTCCAGTCTGGAAAAAAAAAAATCAAAGTGCAGAGATCAGATATGAACCTTGGGAAGCAAAGAATTTCTGAAGAGATGTGAGGAGATGTGAAAGGGAAAAGAGGAGCAGAATATTTGATCAGCAAACTTCTCTGAAGCTGCCTAGTTAGATCAGGATCCTTAAGATGTGGGGATATTTAGCTTTTATCTTGAGACCCTTGAACTCTTCAGGTTGTGTGGGGATTGAGCTCAGTGCACCCCTTGGGGGCACCTATTCAAAAATGTGTGAGCTGGTACCCCTTGGGCTCGTGGGAAGACACCCGTGTGGAATCAGCTCCTGTCAGTCTAATTGCTCTGAAGTGAGTTCAGCCTCTTCAAAGGCTCAGAGCACATCTGTGTCACTGTCCCACCTCGTTTGCTGAGATTGTCTCACTGACTCCTTGCTCTTACTCTCCTCTCTGCCTGCAGGTGGGCAGCTCTGCAGGCCCAGACTGGGAAGTGGAGTCACAATAAATATTGTGGTAGAAAAAAAAAAAGAAATATTCCTGTTTGTCATGACCAGAGGAGGAGTTCCCACACCTCAGAGGGGTTGTGCTCAGTTTCATGAAATCCAGTTAATTTCCACTGACTCTCCTTTATCTTCTGCTGGAAGATGAAGGAACTTGGTCTAGATATGCAAGTGAGGGGCAACATGGATTTAGAGCAAAACTAGCATTAAAATCTGTGTCATTCTTGCAGTAATTAGGAAGGGGTGGATGCAGGAGAAGAAGATTTGGGTTTAGACACTGTGGTTTGGGGAATTAGTGCTGAAGTCGGAGAACTGCCACAGATATCCTGAGTGCCAGCAAGCACTGGAATGAAGCTGATAAGAGAGCTGGAGAGGTTGTAGAAGCTGTCATTACAGACAGCTGAATGTGTTGAGCAAATATCTGACAGCTGGGAGATGGTTTGATAGCACTGAACACGGAAGAATTGGGATGAGAGATGCTGTCAGTAAAGGTCTGGGATCTTAAAACCGGGCATGTCCCATGGGGGCTAAAATCAGGACAGGGAACCAAACACGTGCCACCCACTTGCTGGGCAGCTGCACTGCAAAGGTGAAATCTGTAAGGCTGAGTCCAGGAGGTTGTTTTTTATTTCCAGTGGTGTAGCTGGCCTTGCTCCTCGCTCATCCCTGCTTCTCCACTTCTAGGTAGGACATGCACTCGTGGGCTATTTTTCCTTACTGATATATCAAACTACTTGTTTAATCAGAAATATTTGGAAACTTCTTCATTTGACTCATGAACTACGTGAAATAAATATTTTACATGCTGCCAAGCTAGTTTCCTGAACTTGAAATACAACTAGTGCTACCGTATTTGCCTGCTGAGAAGAAATAGTTCAAGAGGAAATATTTCATTGCATACCGCAGGCCATGGCTGTCATTTGCAGGATTTCTTTACAATCAGCTGCTTTTCCATCAATGTCAGTTCCACTCACATAGCAAATTGTAATCTGGTGTCAGAAACAGCATCTAAGGAGGAGCTCCCCAGGGCTGATGGCCTTAGCTACAATTCTGGTTGTGTTCCAGCAGCATCCTGAGACCCAGCCCCTAAGAACAGCTTCATGGTACAATTTCTCTTTATAGTGTACACAATATAGCCCTCCTTGAGTATTTAAATTCTCATAGTCTTACTGTATTTTGAATCAAATCCTGTTCCCCATTGACTGCTCTGGTTAACAACATAACAGATGTGCTTTATCAGCTGGACATTCTCTTTATAGGTCACAAACAACAGGTAACAGGCAGGAATAACCAGTTTATTAACATCCTTGCCCCTGAGAAATTAAAAATATTACTTAGGAGGTAATGGAGGTTTCTCAGACTAGCTTAATTAGGTATGGAACAGAAGCAAGATACTTGACTTTTTTTTAACTGCCTTTTCGCTAATCTATTTTTACTGATAAAAAGTTCAACAACAACAACAAAACTTAGAAATTTTGGGGAAATGTTTCTATGAGCAAGGATCTTCCTTTGAAATTTTCTAGGTGCTATGGGACCTCACCTTGTAAAATTTTAGTGGTTTAATTTTACACAATAAGAATGCTCTTGCTCGATTTCAACAGCATTCTTACCAGATTATGAATTAGGCATGAGCAAAACTCAAAAAGATGAGCCCAGCTAGAGAGCAACTGCACTAAATTCAGTCACATCAATGCCTTATTTGTTTCGTCTTACAACACGTGTACTACACAAAGNTAGAGAGCAACTGCACTAAATTCAAACACATCAATGCCTTATTTGTACTACACAAAGACCAAATTACCTACTCTCCCGAAGTTACTGCTAAAATTAAATAATGCTCTGTCGCGGTTCACATACAGCCGATTCCACTGCGAATTCATAGGATCAAACGAATATTCCCTGGTGTTTCCAGGGACAGCACCAGCGGTGCAGATGCCAAGGCCAGCGTGTTCCCCTGGCATTCCGAGGTCTCCTTACTCCACCGAGTGGCCGGTCACTCCACTGCACGTCTGTCACCGACCCAAGGCATCCACCTGCCGAGGCTGGCAAGGAAAAGAATACGTAGAGCAGAGGTGAATGGACAAGATTTCTCCCTCTTCCATGTCCCACAGTCCTACAGATGCCCTGGGGCCAAGCCTCTCTTCTTGGTACATTCCAGAAACCTCCCTGCTGCCTCAGGGAAAGGTCAGCACCTGCCCACTTTTTTTCTGACCAGCTCCAAGCAGTTGGGCAGGCTTACATTGCCCCCAGATTATAACGTGCAATGGCATCTGGCAGCCTCTTGAAAGCAATGAAATGTTTAAAGCTCCAGGACAACCCTGTGAAAAGCAGACCCAGTGCAGCAGCAGTAGTCAAGCCATTTTCAACTTCTACCCCAAATAGGGCTGTCAAGTGACACACAGACATTCCTCTCTGGCTCTGACAAGCAAATCACATTAACAGACCTAAGCCTAGATTCCTGAAGACCTTTTTTTTCCCTCCTTTCCCTCCTTCAATTTGTTAAAAAAGGAAAGAATCATCTAGAAAACCATCTAGCAGCTGTAATAGATTGAGGATGCACCAGCCAGTGTATTTTTTTTAGCCTAACTCACCCATAACACAGCATATAAACTGTTAAAAGTCATCTTTTACTGCTTCGAATGAAGTTTCTACAATTTTGTTTATTTTGTCCTATCCACGATGGACTACACAACATCTGAATAAATACATTCCACCTGCAGTTTTAGTAGAGCCGACTTCAGGAATGTAATTTGCAGATATTGCTGTATTCAGCAAGGAGAAATGGGAGGGAATAATGAAATGAGAACATGATATACCATACTGATGCTAATGTCAGTCATCACTTGTTGTGTCTCCAAACAGACTGTGTGAGATGAGTCCAAGCTGGCTGATAATGGGAGATAAAGGACAGAACAAAAATATTTATACAGGAGAACGTAGGTGCAGCGTCGTTATTGCTGGGACCATCCACAGACCAAGTGGGGCTAATGCTGACGAGCACAGTCTGCTTCAAAGATACACTGCAACCAGCCTGTAGAGAAATAGCCCTGAAAAGGACACTTCAGGAACAGAGAAGCAATAAAAAAGCAGCTTAACCAGGGTGGTTCTAGCAGCCTTTATAGCTGCCTTCAAAAATGACTGTGGTAGGCATTGTCAAGTCCAGGGACTACAGTTTGCAGATGGAATTATTCCAGCTGTCTCTCACACTTAGATGGTTCACAGCATTTTAAAACTGGTACAGCCCTATTCAGAAGAGTATCTACTTATAAATGCTGGTGTTGGAACTGGAGGATAAAAACTAGGGGAGAACACGAATGAGCTCTTGGATTTGAATCAGCTTCAGTGAAAGTCTGATGTTTGCCTCTCTGCTGTACAGTCACTGTAGCCTTGCTTTTTCAAGTCCCCTGTGAATCTGTAGTTGTGTTTGTCTTCATGACATCCAAGGGAAATTTGGACAAGTCCTACATCCTAAACCTTGCCTTACCACAACTGTACTTTGGATCCAGATTTGTGCAATAATTAGATGGAAATCCTGGACAGCAGAGCCACAGTGACACATTAGCTGGAATCTGTATGGTTTTGGTCTTCTGAGACATGGTGCTGTGCCCTTACAGTGCCTTATTTTCCAGCCTGGAGTAGGTTAGGAGGAGAGAATAAAAAAAGGCATCAAAGTATGCTTTAGAACATGTCCTGAAGACTAACACTTCAGGAGCATTCCAGACCCATGCTGGAAGTTCTGAAGTGCCCTATGGGTGGGACAGGGCTTGGCAGTATTCCCAACTGGTTTAGACCATGGGTGTAGTTGATTAAATAATCAATTCTGCTAATGCTTGCCATTGAATTACTTAAACACAGTGAAGAGTAATGGTCAAGATATGAAATTTGTAAGGATGCTTTGGTTTCCTTGGTAATGTTTTACGTGACTGGTTGAAAACTGCTGTGTTAGGCCATGCATGCTAACACACCTCTTCTCCTGCAGATCCATCCAACATGGTTCTCTCCTACCTTGATCACCCATCACAAAGAAATCCTCCCCAAGCAGTGACCGAGTGGTTCATTTGTTCCTCCACAAGACCTACAACTACTCCTTATATTAAAAAACAATTATATTTATATAATATATTTATATCAAATATATTATACAGCAAATGCCAAAACCAGGTTCAGAGAAACTCTGTGAGGGTGAACTCTGCTCTATTCAAATTCCTACTGTTTCTGCATCAGTTTGTGGGCCAGATAAATTACTGCTCCATTCCTGAATCCCTTCTGGAAAACCATGAATATGTCTCAGGGTTCAGAAGTGACACGTAAAAATTGTGCTGCCATGCTTAAGAATATTTACAGGATAATAAACACAACATGACAATGAAGAAGTGCTCCAAGATTTCTATCTTGCCTCAGTACACAGACATTCTTCTTCTGTTGTGGCTTCGAAAGAAACTTCTAGGTTTCTCTCTCTGGCTTGGAAAAGGTAGATTGTCATAGAAAGCCAAAACTGTTCATGCTGAAGCAGCAGTGCTGAATTACTGATTTTTAACAGAGATTTGTTTCTGTGAAAATTAACTGATGGTGAGCAAAATAAGTCAGTGGCTGTCAGGCTACCTAGGCAATCAGAACCTGCAGCTGTAGAGGATGAAATACAAACACTGGGCTGTTTTCTTCTGACTGATCCAGCATCTGTAAAAAATCTTATTAATATTTAGAATGAATCACTCTAATGGATTTGCCAAGTGACTGCCCTTATCTGGAAAAGGCACAGTGCATGAAATCAAAGTGGACAAAGTATGTCACTGCTAATCAGATACACAGTGGGACTTGAACTCCTCTTAAAGCAACTGATTTCTTACAGCATCTGCCGGACAGGTGACCTACCTTTGTGATGATCTAGAGCTGTGACACATCAGTGACAAAGCCTTTGCTGGAATAAAATGAATCTTCCTTGATGCTAAAGGATTGCTGCTTTGTTGTTGGCATTTAAATGAACCCTAGTTAAAAGCCTGTCTCCACGGGCAAGTGGTTTTTTTCTAGCCCATTTAGATTTGGCATAGCCCCTAAACCCAACACATCGTTACCACCAGCCTTCCTGACACCATCTTTTTTCCTCACAAGCTGTCTCTGCCAGCAGAAAAACCTGCAGAAGCTAAAACAAAGCAGGACAAGGAACAGATGCCTCAGGCCTGTGACTGAGCACCAGCCCACGGCAATGTGAATCAATGTCCCATTTGATAAAGAAGAGTGAGAACAGCACTAAATGCTGCTTTCTGGAGAGACCACCTTCTCAATTATTCTCCTCTATCAAGCCCTATAGTATTAATTTAGGATTAATGCAGAATATTGTATATAACAGGACTGAGGACCAGACAACTCAAACTGCTGTCATGGTTTATACCCAGCCAGCAAGCAAACACCACAGAGCTGCCCACTTATTTCCCCCCCAAGAGAGATGGGGAAGAGACTGAAGTTGGTAAAAGTGAGAAAACTCACGTCTTGAAATAAAGACAGTTTAATAGGCAACAAGCAAACCAACACAAGGAATTCATTCACCACTTCCCACAGGCAGGCAGGTGTGCTGCTGTCTCCAAGGAAGCAGGGCTCCAAAACAAGGAATTCATTCACCACTTCCCACGGGCAGGCAGGTGTGCTGCTGTCTCCAAGGAAGCAGGGCTCCATCACATGCTGCCGTTCCTTGGGAAGACAAATGGCATCACTCCCAATGTCTCCCCTTCCTTCTTCTCCCCCAGCTGAGTGTGACACCACCTGGTCTGGGGCATCCCTTGGGTCAGTCAGGGTCAGCTGTCCTGGCTGTGTCCCCTCCAACTCCTTGTGCTCCCAAAAGGCCCTTCACTGGTGGGGTCTGGTGAGGGCAGAAAAGGCCTTGTCAGAACTGCTCAGCCACAACTAAAACAATCCTGTGTTATCAACAGTGTCTCCAGCACAGATCCAAAACATAGCCCATATTATCTACTAGGAAGAAAATTAACTCTATCCCAGCCCAAACCAGCACATTATCCAGGCAAAAACATACTGATTTGCCTGGCAAATTATTTTAAAATATTCCTAGAATGCAGATATGCAAATTTACATACTGGTAGCAACCTCCTCTTGTTCATCTAAAAGCCAAAGCAGAAAAGATGTCATTTTCAAGCAGTGAAATCAATGTGATGCTGAAGAGCGATGAATTAGACCTATTTATTGAAAAAAGTGTTTAAAAAACCAAATCTGGATTTGCATTGCTAAAGTTCTCAAGAATACAAGAAGGGAACACGAAAAAGAAAAGCAATTATTAGGCGCCAGTAGTGCAGCTGCTGGGTGATTGTGCTGTGTTCACACAGCACTGTGCCTCAGTTCTTGCTAAGAGAGTGCTATCAGGCATTTCATGACAGTTTCAGTGGCTAGGGTAATTGAGAGGTTGCTCTTTATTTACAATTCTGACAGTTGGAAGGAGCTGCTGTGCCTCCTATCAGACACCAATAAAAGACAACTACTTCATGCTCCATAGCAAAAGTCAAATGTCTGACCAAGTCTCTTCTTGACTACGTATTATAAAAAAAAAAAAGTTTCAAAATAATAGGTCTCTGCAAGACTTAAAAAAAAATCTCTAAAAGACATGGATCAAGATTTTGTATATCCTTCTTTTAAACACTCCTATCATCTTTCAGAATTATGCCATTATTGCTCAAATAATGCTCCTTTCCACTCCCCAGGCTAGACCCAGAAGGTTTTAAGAGGCTTCTGTCTGTTGGGAGTCTTTGGTATAACAAGAGGGTATTACTAGGCCTTCTGCTTCAGGATACAGAAAAGTGGGAATTCCTCCTGGATGTGCTTCAGGTGTTGAGGCTAAAGGCAAAGTTTGAGTAATGGGCATTAAGAAGAATGAAAACAAGAAACAAATGGTCAGATGAAAAAGGTCAAATCCTCCTCTGTGGGATGTTCTTCTCTCTCCATAGCACAGGAAGACTGAAGAATCCTGGATCCTAAATCAGGCACCTCAGCAAGATGTGACGGACTGTGATTCCTCTAGGGCAGGTCCTGTGTCCTGGCATTTCCATGTCTTCAGCTTGTCATCCAGCCAGGTGACTCAAGCAGAAGCCTGAGGACAAAGGAAGGAACATTCCACAGCCTCATGAAGCAGGTCAGCTCTCCCAGAGGAACACAAAGCAAATCAAGTCAAATCAGTTTTACTCTTGGTGTGTGAACAGACAAGGGAGCATTCAGGAAAGGGCGAGAGCACAAAACCCTTCCGAGGCAAAGGTTCAGGGCTTGTTCTTTATGACAGGGAACTTCCCTCTGGAAGAGTCACTTATGAACAGTGTTAAGGCAGCAAATCACAGCTTAAAAATTCAAAAGCGATAACTCATTCAAGGAAAAAAATGCCTTTCCACAAGAGCTTGTGCACAGTCTCAGCAAGATGAGGGAGGCTGCGTGTCCAAACAGCCACTGTGCCTCCTTTGGCTTAGGATTCCGGACTCACACTCCTCCAGAGCCCTGGTGCTGGGCAGGAAGCCAGACCAGCTGACCTCCCCTCTCCTAGTGCTGCTGCCGGGTCACCATCCTGAGCATTTTGAGTGCCATCTCTCCTTGGTCAGCTGGTACCTAGCACAGAGCAAAGCACAGAATAAGCAGCTGCTGTAAGGAAACAGACAGCAGCTACACACACATCTTCAGTTTTCTTGCTGCTTCCACCCCAAGGACTTCATTATTTACCATGTGCCCAGCCTTGAGAATCCAGAAGAAAGCAAAGTTCTCATAGGCCTTGTGGAAAGCAGCTGTCTCAGTGGATTCTGGAGACACATACAGTGCTTTCCACCTCTTCTGGCTGAACTGGTCCAAATCAGGCCATTTCAGTTTCCGGATCCATGCCTCCTGGCCTGTTGGAGATAAGAGAAAGGATTGATTACCAATACTTGGTAATTACTGATACTTGGTTCCACAGCAGCTTGGGAGTCCAGTTCAGCTGGATGCTCACTGTACTGGACACCAGTACAGCAGAGTTAGCACAGAGTGTGTGTGCTCAGATCCTAAAAACAATTTTGTTATGCCTAGGAAAATTCAGGACAAACTGAAACAAACCAATGGCGGGGAGAAGGGAATAAGTAAACAGTGAAGGTGTGTATGAAATGGACTTAGGATTGCACAAGTTGAACATGTGCTTCTTGGAGGCTCTGCAGCCCTAGAAATTCCAACATATTTTGCTTTGCACCTCATACATCTTGAATGTCCTGCCTGGAGAAGGATCAGCCATACCAAGTCCTCCTCCTGGAAATCAGAAGAGGCACTATTTCTCTATTTGTTGGACACTCGTTGAGGGGAGACTGGAAAGGCTTTCTGTTTCCAGGAGCTGCTAGAGAAGGTGGAGGTCAAGACAGCAACAAGATCAATTCCAGGACTCCAAGGGGGACAAAGCTTTAGCCTACCTGTGAACTACTGGAAGAATTTACATGTTAACTACAGCTCAATTTTAGACCAAAATGTGATAAACCAGAGCACCACTAACTGCTAATCTGTTTTGACAGCCTAAATACTCCGTTTCTTGGATTTATTGATTGCTGTGTTGTTCATGAAGGGCATCTGAATATCTAAGTGGGCAGAGACAGACAAAGAATAAAGCCTTTCACAACACAGGAAGGTGTTCATGGAGTCTGTGACTGCAGATTCTTTAGCTCAGTGAGAAAAGACCACAGCAGCACAGCAGCCTTGTGAGGCTTCTCAGCTGCACTTGGCCTGGCTCCCAAACTGCCCCTTGACCAAACCAGCATCTTGCAAGCAGCAAACAAAGCCTGAGGTGTACAGGAACCTACACTGAGAGCAGGTGTGATCACTCTTCCACTGCACCCTCCCTCATTAATTACCAGCATTCTTTGCCTATGAATGAGCATACACACATGCACATCTATGTGTCTATCCAGGAGGATTAAGTGAATTATTAGCTTCGCTAAAACAAGCAATTAGTGATGTTGCAGATCCATTTCTCAACAGCATAATGGAGGTAAAGGATTTGCCTCTCTCAGAGGGAAATAAGCAAAACATCCTAAGTGCTGCTCATTTATGACTGTAGTATTTAGGCATTGCTAGTTGGATAAGAGTTTTGCACAGGAGACTGGAGAAATCTAGGTACCAATATACTGACAGCTCCACATTCTACTCATCACATGGTCTGTTTCCACCCCCAGTCAAGAAGTTCCTTACCCATGGTGTCAACAATGAGGTCCAGCTGCCCATTATAGACTGTAACATTGACATTGGCTGCCAAAAGCTGATCAACAATATCAATGACAGGTTTCATGAAGTCCTCAGCCATGTTCTCAAAGACCTGTCTGGACTGACCTGGTTGGAACCAGAAAGACAAATTTGAAGTGATGAAGGATGTCATCCCCAAGCTGGGACAGAAGCACGGGCTAAAGGTTCTAAAATGGAGTTCACAGCTGCATATAAAACAGTCCTAGCCCAAAGTGGCACCAGTGATTTATCAGTTTAAGGAACCAGAGGACCAGAGAACAGCTGTGCTCCCACTGGAGCTCACAGACAGTGCTGTAGCTTCTGGCTCCTATTTACACACAGGGTGCTGGCATCAGTCCTTTAAGCCTTCCTTTCTTTTTACACCCTCTCCTCCATACGATACATCATTACATGACACCAGACCTCTGGCAGAGAAAAGCTGACAGGAGTTTCAGCAAGATTGCATGAAAGACAGAAAGCAGTTGCTGAAATACAGAGGATCTTCCTCCCTTCCCCTGTATTTTCAGTTACTTGGCTAAAGATAGATACGAGCAGCAGAATCAGAACCAGAACCACATCTGCTCCCACAGCCCTGCCCCACGACATCTTCATTTCTGAGAACAAACCCCTTCTCAGCCCCATGGATAATGACAATTGAATATGACCAGTTGCCAGAGTGTTTTCCTACAGGATGCAGGACTATAAACAGCAATAATGGACTCATCAGGTGCACACTAGCAGACAGGAAAGTACCTCCCCACTTCACACAGTCAGGAATGATCATCAGCTTCTTTCTGATGGGCCCATTCATCAGCTCATCGAGGCTGCTCTGATGCATTTTTCTGACATGGCGCTGGTAAAGCCGCACTGAGAAAAGAGAGAACACACTTGGATCAGTGGCACATTTAAGACCCCATCCTGCACAGGCAACAATTTTCAGTGTCAGTCACGGCCAACAAACCTTCCTCTAATGAAAATGCAACACCACAGAGAGAGATTTGCTGACTTTTACTAGAAACCACTGAAGTCAACCCTTATTCAGGGCAGGATGATACAGGAAGAACCCATCCATTCCTACTTTTGGCTAACACTGCACTTTTTCTGGGCATCGGCTTCTGTTTTAACCACTTGGCTCTTCTCAACAGACCAGTTATTTTTGAGCTGCAATGTTTTACTTTCAGGAGTTAACTGCACCTTCCCTTATGAAGCCAACAGAAAAAGAGCTCGAAAGAAACTCTACACGTGCGTTTTTCACATTGATACACAAAAGTCATGGAGCAAGAGTCTAATCAGACTGTTTGTACTGATGAGACATTTTTGTGTCCTGTCTTAAAGACAGAGATGAAAATCAGTAAGAGGAAGTAACTTTAAAGGTCATAAAATGATGTTGCAATCATATTGACTGCTTCCTTGCTGTAATTTGTGCAGGATGTATAGGTGGAGGTGTCAGCTATAGGGTTGTTCTACATTCCTATCTGTCTCTATTTATGCAACAGCAAACAAGTTCTGCCTGGGAGATTATCAACATCCATTTTAAGGATGTGCTACACTGAGGCTCTTTCCCCTGCCAGAGTCGAAGGTATGTGAATGGAAACACAGGGCCTCAAAAGTTCAAGTATTTAAATACAACTTACTGAGATGGAGATTTTCTTGTTCATCTGATTTCACTTCTGGAACCTCCTTAGTCAAGATGTTATAAAAGTTCACATTGTCTGTGTTCTGAAAACACAAGATAATTTCAGTAACTCTAATAAAAACATTTCTCAGATACGAGGAACAGTCTTTCCTGAAAAGAATAAAAGAAAGAAAAAAAAAAGATAAGTAAATCCTAAATAAAGGACCCTGTGACCTGCCAATTTACCTGCACACCAGGAAGATACTTGTGGAAAAACTTCAGTTCTACATTTGCTTTGAGAAGTGGGAAGGATTCCTCAAGCCTGTATCGTTCACACACGGGTTGTGCCAGAGATGTCATTTACTCCTCTGAAGCAGATGTGAAGCTACAGGAAGCCTTACCCTGCATTACTCATGACAAGAGAGCTGCAGTGCCAGGTGATGCTTTCAGACAGCCCATACTGCCAGGTCTAGTCTGCTGCTGCTCTTGCTCAACATCCTTTCATCCTACAAGCCTCCAAAACCTAAAACGCCTCCTCAAAAACGTGGTGATGGGTATGGGCCACCCCTCTTCTGGAACTGCTGGCAGCTGGACGTGCCCAAGCATTGCAGGTTGGCAGCTCTGATGCAGCTGACGGAGGCTGCCTGCATCCGAGGACAAATATGAGCAGTTGTTGCCATTAGAGAAGTTACTCCAGATTCTTGAAGTCCTGCTTTACTTGATTTTTGAGTTTTTAAAGGTCAGAAATCAGCTCACAACAGCAACCCCAGAAGAACTGCAGTGCCTTCACCTGCCAGCACCACCACAACTGAGAGGAGAAGCCAAGTAGATTTGAAAAGTAAAACAGGAACCAAAAGTTCCTTCCAAACAGCAAGAAGTGAAACCAACTATCTGCAAGGCACTGTCAGCTATGAAACACGGAATTAAAGAAAAAAAACCAAAACAAGCAACTCCAAAATAAAAGAGCAAAAAAAAGGAAGCGGCTCCAGATTAGCCTTCCTGCCCAAGGAATCCAGAATCTTATGTGTACTAAAGAGTGAGATAGAACAAAGAATGAGATTTGGGAGCAACTTTTAACAGGAGAAACAAAAGCAAAACTTTACCAATCTTTTATGCTAGAACTTTCTAAGTAACGAGATGCAGTGCCACAGTAACAGACCATAACTTGAGGTTCCTTTCCATCCCGTGTGCCTATTGTAGTTCTTCAAATAGAGATGTGTGCTTAGCTTGAAATTTGTGTCTTGCTGGATGCAGCTTTCGATATTCAAAGCTTTCCAGGAGATATAGCTTATTTAATTTGAAACTAGTCCTCTTGATTTCCACAGTCATGTGCTGAAACCTCAGTGCAATACCGGAAGACCACAAGGGCGGTCCTGCCCACTTCTCCTGTCACTCACACAGTGGGGCACAGCAAACACTCCTTTATATCAGCCCTGGGATAAAACAAGTCCTGGCAAAAATGACTGGGCAGAGGGTTGGAGAATTCATGCCAGCTCAACATTCCTAGAAAGGATAACTTGAAATCGTGCACCTCCCCAGGCAGCAGTTAGTTCTTAATGTTAGTCAAAGATCTCACCTCTTCAATGACACCTTCAGCCTTGCCCCAGAGCTCAGTGGCCAGCCCATATTGATTTTTATTTATTGCATCCATTATTTCTTTGGCAACAGCAGTCACCTCTGCTAGACCATTATCATCAAGGAGAGACTGGAAGACAAACACAACGAAGGACATCTTTAATTACAATTCCACATCCATTTACTGCTAACAGCCCCCATGCTTTCAAGGTTTTATTCAGGCCAAGAGGTAACCTTAAGATTCAACACTCATTTGTACTGTATGGCAGCACAAGGGATCAGGTGAGGACCAGGAGTTCAAGAAGGTACTTACAGTGCTGTAAAGGTAGGGTCCCCAGGACAGCACAGAGTCTAAACAAACAGAACGGATTTCAAACATCAGATTGACAATCAATCACTGACATAAGATTTAACTTACTTTTCCTTTACTGGGGCAACAATATTTATGAGAAAAATAAATGGAGATGAATTAATCAATAAAAAGGTACAGTCAGCTCAGTTTAACCCTAAGGCTACGTACCGCAGAACAGATTCTTTACAAACCCTGCAACATCATTAACCCCCTATGAATTCACCAGTGAAATTTATTTGAAGCAACCAACACATTTTTACCAAAATGTTCTCCACCCAGCATTGCAGCACACTGCCAGAACATGGGCAGAGGTCTAACAAGAGGACGGGAATTATCTAAACTGATCTGTTTGAAAAGTCACAAGGCAAGAATTGAGTTACAAAACAAATCTGCTTTATAACCGGTCTGTTTGTAAATTCTCAAGGATCAGCTGATGGCAGACAGATAAGAGTGTGTTTGGTATTGTCCTGTGCTGCAGGGAATCTGTGAAGCCTGCCCTTGCTAATCCCACTGAAGGATCAAGAGCCCTTTAATTTGCTTTTTGTCCTCCACCAGACACAAATCCCACTTGCAGCCTCGTGAATCATTTGGTGGCCACATTTAAGCGCAGGACTCTCACAAAACACCTCAGAGGCTGTGGAGATGTGTAGGGACATTTCACCATCCCTCCACTTCAGATGCAAGTGTGCTCCTCATTGACCTTGCTCTCTGACTTTTCCTAACCCAGATACATTCTAAAGGGAGATTCTTCAGTCACAGCTTGCAAGGCTGAGTATTTGTTTTTGATTTACCAGACTCACTAGAGAGTTAATTCACTCAAGGCAGGGATGGCGTTTTTGACTTCAGGCACTCATGGAATGATCACAACAACCAACGAAACAAAACAACAACAACAACAAATCATCCACAGTCTGAGGAATTTAAACGTACCCAAAGGAGAAATCCATGAGTCTCCAAGAGCAGTCCCCCTAAAATTGCACTTTATGGTCCCTTTTTGAACAGCCTTCGTGAATAAGAAGAAAAACAAAACAAAAAACCAAACCAAGAATCGAATTTTAGTTAGCTATTCATGACTCTAGAATCAGTTTTCTTTAAGTGAAAAAAGTAAGTAGCACTGTGAATTAGGCAACAGGGACAGTGTATTCCAGAAAATAAAAGTACTTGTAGAACCCCAGGTTTTAAAGTGAAAAGTGAACTATATCCTCCAAGTACTTACCTTGTGCAGCTCTAAAGCAACTCCAGCAGCCATTTTACCTCCATAAGATTCAGAAAATATGTAGAATGGGATGGTCTGGGGAGAGAAAAGCAACACAAGGAACTCGTTAGGTGGAGGGCAGAAGATACCTCCAACCATCTCCCGCATCCCACAGGATCCGGGCACTGGCTGTTCACCTCTAACTAGCAAACACTTACAATTTTTCTTATTTTAAGCTGCACATAAGGTTTCCATAACATCCTGGGGATTTTCTGGGGTTGGTTCTAAAGTATTTTGGAACTTTATAAGCAGCTATGATCCTATATATGCTGCTTGGATCACTCGACAGACAATAATCCACCCCAATGCTTACCTAACTAACCCCAAATTCAAGATACAACTTCTGAAATGTGGAAAATAAGAACTTGCCAGTGCAGTGGTTACACCTGCACCAAATGCAGTGGTTATGCCTGCACCGAACACTACCTAGCAGCAAAATACTGCCCACATGGAAGTCTGTTCCCTAATCCTTTTTGAATTCTATTTAAAAGCAAAGAAAAATACAATGATAAACAAGAATTCGATTCACTTACCTGGAATTCTGCTCTACACTTGAAGAATTCTCCAAGAAAAACCATCATATCAGAAACTACTGTGGTAAGGTTTTGGGCAAACAAGCTGCAATCATCCACATAACTGAATCCAGTGCCCACAGGATTATCCACGAACAAGATACTGGCTGCCTGCAACTGCAGAAGCAGAAAGGAGGTTTGTATGAAGCCTCAGTTCAGAACCAGCAGAAAACCCTTAGTTTTGATGGCACAAATGATTAACTGAGCCAGCAAATCCCTAGACCTGAAAAAACTTGCAGAAAAATTAGGTGCAACATAAAGTCTTTCAATTTGCCCAATCTGTAACCAGAAATACACCCAAAAACTCCCAGTGATCCAGGGGCAGGTCACCTGGGGAACTCCGGAGCACTTCAGACTATTGGCAGCTCAGAGCACAAATATATTGCACTAATTAAACTTCTACCTTCACAGGCAGCTGTAATTTGTTTTCCCTTGAAGGCCATACTGGACCTGTAATTACAAGCCACAGGTTTTACACTGCCAGCCACCCAGAAAAAGCTCTGTGACTGCACACAATGAAGCTGTGATCTGAAATAACACTTTCTACAATTCCCCTGCTGTTTCCCAGACATTTCTGCATTTCCCAATTTCATGGAAGACCAGACATACTTCATCAAATCAAATTAGTATGTCTGTTTTCAGTTTTAAACAAGGCTATTCCTATAAGCTAATTTATTAACCACAATATTCTACTGAACTTTAAATGAAAAACTGTTCTGTGTTTTTTGCGCAGCGATCCTCTGCTCACACAAGCAAACAAACATTTGTAATTAGCAGTTAGAAGCTGAACTCTCTACTGTACCCAGGTTGTATTTCTTGGTTTCATTTCTTTGTCTAATGGACCAATCTCTTCGAAGTTCCCATATCCACAGCCCGAAGCTCCTGGACCTCCCTGCAGGGAAATACCAAATGACAAAGACCTTAAAAGGCAGCATGGCATAGATATGACAGATGGAAGAAAAATACCGGCCAGCCAGAAAGTAGAATGACAGATTGTAAATTTTTAAAAACGGCTTTTACACTACACACTAATTTGCAGAGCAGGCTCGGTTCCTCACGGTCTTTGGTTATGCACACACATGCCATTTCTGAAAGCAAGAATTCAACAGAGAAGCAGTCACCCACTTGTGAGAGTTTCTGGTGAGCTGCCTGCTATGTGAGCACAGTTTCAAAACCTTATTCCCTGCATATGGAGTGCAAAAGTTAACTACCTGCTAACTAAGGCTTTGCAAGTCATTAGTTTAATCAGCACGTACAGCATGTGGGTTTCACTCTGATGAAATAACCCAGAAAGAAAAAGACCAAGTCCTCAAGTGATTCTATTCAACATTAACTTCTGAAATGTACTGTGGAGAACACGCCAACACTTTTATCAAACTGGGATTGTTTCTATTTAGAAATCATCCTAAATCTCTGATTACTTTACCTGCTCTCTCTCTCTCTGAACATTGTTTAGACTCCAAACTCCCCAGGAAAGGAGCTGTGAAACTACAATGCACAAAAATCACTACCATTGTATGAAAAATAAGAACAAGCTCTGTTATTGCAATCGAACTTGATGGTGAGCAGTTGAGGACACCCCGCAACTGCAGAATGAAATCATCCTTGTTTTTCCCAACCCCAACACCTCATTCACAAGGCAAGGCATTTAGAACCAGGAAGTTTTGAATCCTGTTTCCATAGAGCTGCACAATATCAGACTGAACTAGGCACAGATGGAAAGAATTATTGCTTAGGTGTCTCTCACCAAACCTTACCTGAAGCCACAAGACGAGAGGTAACTCTGTGAAGTCTTGGGTTGGGTTATTTGCATAGTAGAGCCACCAGAACATGTGGGCCTTGTTCCGAACCTCCACATATCCCCACACCTCTTTGGGCTCTTGGGGCTGCCTCAGAACTACACCTGGAGGGGAAATGAAAATAACAATCAGCTAGGTAAAAAGGCTCAGCTTTGGGCTTTCCACCAGATTTGTTCCAAAACATTACAATTCAGTCTTGGGTGTGATAATTAGAAGTGCTACTACTATTAAAAAAAATTACTATAACAAACCTGCCTATGCTTACACCCCCACCCGCAGTGAGTTATCGTCAATGAATGAAGCGTGTAATTAAGCACTTCCTTATCGGAGCCTGGCGTTAGAACTGCCGCCGGAATAACAGCCCAGCCGCTGGAATAATTTGTTCTTGAAGTGTTTTCAAGGCCTGGGCTGAAGGCACAGCCCCACTAACCCCAATGGGATAACTCGCACCAGCTGCAATTTCGACAAGGATCACAGAATATTCTGAGTTGAAAGGGACCTGAAAGGATCGAGTCCAACCCTTTGGTGAACGGCCCGAACGGGGATCGAACCCTCAGCCTTGGCGTTATGGGCTCCATGATCCGATCAACCGAGTTCCTCCCAATACTTTGATCTGGGTGTCTGCGGAGACCACATCATTTCACAGACCCCAAAGAGAGCAGAGGCAGACAGACAAAGTCACTTCTAAAGGAACCCAAAATATAATTTAAACTCAGCTAAGTCAGTAAAGTCTGGTAACCTTACGCGGTCAGTCTACTGTCCATTCGGACACAGAACAGACCTTTGACACGCCACCCCTTCATCTCACGGCAACAGCGCACTGGAGAAGGAGCAATAAGGCTTTTCCAAGCCACGGTGGCCAGACTTTGCTGCTCCCGCCGGCGCTCCCGCCGGCACTCCCGCCACCCTCTCCGTCCCTCCCGACCGCCACCCCGGCAAGCGGAATCTCCCGTGGCTCAGCCCGGGCCCTGCCCGGCAGCGGCCGCAGGACACAGGAGCGCCGTGCCCGGAAGCCGTGCCGTGCCGTGCCGTCCCATACCGTACCTGCCGCCAGCAGCAGCACGGACAGCGCAATCCCAGCGCGGAGCAGCCCCATC
>VZTA01027678.1:156790-173539 GCA_013398855.1 Mohoua ochrocephala | reverse complement strand
CCCCCCGGGGTCCCGTCCGCGCCCCGGGGGTCCCGTTCCGCAGGGCAAAGCCCCCAGCATCCCGGGGCTGCCCGGCCCCCGACATGGGCGGGCGCCTCGGGGTCCGTCCCCCGGCCACCGCCCCTCCCGTCGGGGCGGGGATGGCACACGTAGTTTTCCGGGAAGCCCGTACCATAGTTTCGTTTCTCCGAGCCCAGTTTCGTTTCTGGCTCTTGGGCCAGCTGCGGACGGGGCGATGGCGGCGCTGGAGCCGGAGCCGGGTCTGTCGGGGCTGGAGGAGGAGCTCACCTGCTCCATCTGCCTCTGCCTCTTCAGCACCCCCGTGACGGTGCCCTGCGGGCACAACTTCTGCGCCTCCTGCCTGGAGCTCAGCTGGGCCGGGCTCTCGAGGGGCTTCAGCTGCCCGCAGTGCCGGGCCACCTTCGCGGGCCGCCCGCAGCTGCAGAAGAACACGGTGCTGTGCCGGGTGGTGGAGCAGCTCCAGAGCCGCGCCGGGGCCAAGGGCGAGGAAGAGGAGGAGAGGCAGGGGAATGGGGAGGCGGCGGGGTGCTGGGCGGGGGAGCCCCCCGTGTCCTGCGACAGCTGCCGGGAGTCGCCGGCCGTGCAGACCTGCCTGACCTGCACCGCGTCCTTCTGCGCCGAGCACCTGAGGCCGCACCGCGACAGCCCCGCCTTCCGCGACCACCAGCTCTGCCCGCCCCTGCGCGACCTGCAGCAGCGCAAGTGCCCCCAGCACAACAGGCTCTTCGAGTTCTTCTGCAGCAAGCACGGCGTCTGCATCTGCTCCCTCTGCCTGCTCGGGCACAAGCTGTGCCCCACCAGCCCCTTGGAGCAGGCAAAAGCCGCTGCCCAGGTAAGCAGCCGGGGCTGGGCGGGGGTGGCCCGCTCGGTGCCTGGGGAGCTGCTCTGGAGTGCGGGGGGAAGGCCGGAGCGAGACATCGACTGTAAGCCTCATGTCTGGGCCTGACAAGCTGTTATCTGCCCTCCGACATGTGCTCAGAGTCATTCCTTGCGTTTTCCTCCTCTCTCCGAGATGTTGCTCACGGGCAGGGGTCTGGGAAGGAGCTGTCAGGGAGTTGATTGCCAGCTCCTGGGCTGGGCTCACCAGTGAGGCCTCCCACACTCTGTGGCGTCACCCAGAACTCTGAGCCTCCTCTGCTCCCTGCCAGGCTCGTCACAGCCTGGGGAGCTGATGTTCCTCTGCAGATGTTCACCAGAAAAAGAATTATAAAGGTATTCTAGGGAGATCTCTAGTACGTAGATGAAAGCCAGAAGGAGGGTCACAGAATAGAAGGGAAGGAAACCTGACCTTTATATTTTCCAGCACAGCTGAAAATCAGTGTGGATGAGTAAAGCATGCTGAAAAAGTTTAGGTGACTAAACTCCCATCTGTTCAGCGAGTGTGTACACATCTTAGCTGCAGAACTTATCCCAGATTGAACTTAGCAGAATCTCGAACTAAAGGGACAGGTAAATCACATTCGAACGAGAAAATTCTCAAAAGGAGAGGGGTGAACAGTAGCGTCAACTTCGTGCCCAAAGTCCAACCTGAGAGCTAATGTAACATTTATTCTTAGCATGAGAACGGCTGTGCTGATGAAAGCACCGGGTCCTTTATCAAGAGAGTGTCAACAGTGGCATCTTGCTCTTGGGAGAAGTGGGGTGGGTGTGGGAGAGTGTGGTGCCACGAGCCATGCATGTGCAGGACGGTACTTTTACATCCTCTAGGGTTCAAGGGAAGGGAGGTTTTAAGCTGAGGTAAGTTGTAAGCAGGAGACATCTGCTACTTGGATTTGCATTTCATCCCTGACTATGGCTGGGGATTGGAACGAGATGACTTTCAAAGTCCTTTTCAACCCAAACCATTCTGTGATTTCTAACCTGACAGACAAGCTGGGGTTTACACTGCTCAGTCCTGCTCAGTCTCCTAAGCCCTGCTCCCTTCCCTGGATAGGTGGCTGACTTCTTTAAGGGCATGTCCTTCCCACTGGCCAGCATTGGCATCTACAGCTCGGTGGTGTTCTGTGTCTACAGCAACACGCTGCGAAATGCTTACCAAGGGTATTTAAAACTGGGAGCAGACATGACAGCTGCCTCTCTGAAATCCTTTCTGGTCTCTCCTGTTGCAGTCAGTGCTGAAGAAGAAACTCACGGAGCTGCATAATCAGAGTGAAAGAACCGCTCGGGCAATGGGCACGGTGAAAACAAACCAGAACCAATCTGCTGTAAGTGAGTAACTGTACAAAGTGCTCTCAGGTTGCCTGGCACCTGCTGGCCACTGCGTGCTGTTGGTGATTGTACCCTTGTGACAACGGCTGTAGTACCGAGGCTGCCTTGGCAGGAGAAGTGTTATTAGGCAGGAACAGAAAAGAGGAGTTTTGGCGAGGCCAGGCGGCTCTGTGGGAGATGGGAGTAAACCAGGCACTGTGCAAGGTTTTATACCCTCATGTGAGGGTAGCACTGAGAGTGGGCTCCATTCCTTGTGAGTGAAGGAGTTTTCTTTCCAAACCACATAGAAATACTCAGCTCTTCTCTTGCCTGTTTCGAGGAAGAGAAGCCCACATGCTCCTCAGAGGCTTTCGTGCAGTAGCACTGAGAGTATTTTGGTCACAAAGTGTTCTTTTGAAACCAGTGCCTATCTGTTCTTGTCTGCTCCAGGAGACAGCTTCAAGAAAGAAGGAATTGATCAGCAATGAGTTTTCAGAAATCAAAGCTGTAATTGCAGAAAGAGAAAACGAGATCATGAAGGCAATTACAGAGGAAGAAAAGAGAGTTTGGAGTAAGTTTGATTATATTTACAGCGTTCTGGGAAATAAGAAGAATGAAATTCAGTCTCTCAGAGATCAGATTGAGATGGCACTGACTGAAAGCGATGACGTTCTGTTTTTGAAGGTAATGTGTCATTTAAACGTGAATCCAGTTCTTCATTCTAGAATGTAAAATGACAAAAACTGGCTGTGGTCGTCCTGCTCTCCAGAGACTTCCAGTCAGATGGTAATGCAGTGGTGTGCAAGAACCTTCCATCAAAAGATGTACGATGAGTACACGAATATCGGTGAAAGAATCGGTGTCTGGTAACTCCCCCAGTTCAGCCACTGCCTCTGCCACAAGCAGAGGGGTCACTGGGCAAGAGTGACCTCCGTGAGGTGTGGCAGCTCTGCGCTGTGACCTGGCTGGTAGAGTGTCCTCATTGGTTCAGGAACACCAGTGGGAATTAAGGCATCTGAGCTGCTACTGGAATTTTGCCATGAGCTGTGTCTGACTGTAGCCTTTGTTCCCTTGAATTTGAGACGAATGCACAAACTCCACCCCGTTTAAAGTAACTTGGTTGTATTTTTCTCTGTATGATACACAAGGTGGTTTTTCATTTGTCATTTCAGAGAGCAGCAGCACTGCAACAAACATCAACAAAAGAGGCTTATGTTCCTGTAGTTGAAATGGACCAAAATGTGATGCATTCCATTTACCAGTCTGTCATTAACCTTAAAGAAATAGTGAAAATTTCAGTGATTCAGAGTAAGGAGAAAAAAGAAGGTACTGTATCACTGGGGAAACTGGCATTTTCTACTTTTGCTTTGAGCTGAAATGAGGGATCTTTCCAATCCAAATATAATTTTTTTAAAAAGTGCAGCAAATACAGTTGGTTAATATAAATCGTGTCTTCCAATCTCTGCAGGGCTCCATTTCCACACAAAAACATTACAGTCTGGGTTAAATTAGGAGACAAAATGTGCCAGTGTCTCTTCATTGTTGTCTGTACTTGGATAAGCTGATGAGTGTCATGATACTACACTCTTCTGGCACAGCTCTGCCTTTCTTCCTTTGAGTAATTTATGGTGGTACTATGCAGCAGGGTTGGGTTTGGTTAGGATGTGGGTTTGAGGAGAGATTTGAAAGGCTTTAGAGTGGCAGGACTCTGCTTACCCAGCTGTAAAGGTGCTGATTGGTGTAAGTGTTGTGGAACAAAGCTCTACTTGCCGGGTTCAGCCAAATTGTCTTTTGGACTGGGGAATGGGTATGCAGTTCCCATCTCTGCCAAATATCACTTCAGTTCTGTTCACATAACTGAAAAATAAGGTGGAAAAATGTCCTCATTAATACATGACTGTTCCTGACCATACAAACCATAATGTAAATTATCACCATTGCAGCCAAACTTGTGAAAATTAAGGCCTCTCCAGCGGCTCATCCAAACAAAACCTTTGTTGGAAAAAAGCCTCACGTACCACGTAAGTACTACAGAACATCATCCTCTCCTAACTATGACTTTACTCTTAAATAAGAGTTGAAGCAGTTACCCAAGAGCTGTTTGCTGTGGTAGTGATGCAGTGAGGACCTGCAGTGAGCGCCTTGGCACAGGGAAGGGAGAGTGCTTTGGGGTATTTGGGGATGGATGCCTTGTGAGCTGGACGGGTGAACTGCACAGGTACAGGGGTGCATCAGCCTGGAGTGGTGTCAGTGTGGGCTGTAAAGCGAAGCAGAGCCTCCCCACCCTCTGTTCTTGCAGGTTTTTAGATTTGCGCTACACGCCTTTCGGCTTGTTTAATAGATTTGTATGTATTGAGTTCTGCTTACGATCTGTTCATGTTCTGGTTTTTTCCTTCCTCCCTCACAGACCCCACCCCCAAAGAGAAAACCCTTCCCCAGCCTCCAACCACTTCGCAGGTGGAGACAGATACCAGTAAGTGGTGATTAAAGGAGCCTCACTCAAACATTTTGCTGCCCACATCCTGTCTCCCGTATAGGGCTGGGGTGATGGTCTTTGTGGCAGGTTATACTGGGGCCTTTCAGTGCTGTTTTGTCCAGATACCAGACGTAATGGGCACTGTAGCCTCTTTGGAAGACCTTCCATGTCTTCTTTTTGAAGTAAATTCAAGTGTTAAGAAACAACTTCTGTTATTTCCACGGAGTTGTTGACACGTGGTCTGAGTGCTGGGTGTGGAGTAGCGAGGGGGGTGTGCTGGGGAAGTGGGACTGGAAGGGAGCTGTAGCTCCTGTTGCTGCACTGACAGCTCTGTTGTAAAAAGGAAAGGAATAGTCAGTGTTCCTCATGGGAACAGGAGTATTCCACGTGCCCGAACACACTGCTCCTGGAGGGGAGATCCAGCTCCTTCCAGGCTTATTACCCTGTGAAATAGGAAGCAAATGGAAGGTTGTGCTTGATGTGCAGCTTTCCAGTGTGAGGGTATTTGTACATGGCTTCAACCTGCTGGACTGTCAGCTCTCTACTGCTGCAGTTTCAGAAGAGCCATGGTGATGGTGTTACAGTGACATAGTCTTACCAGTGGCTTTTGCCTCCCAGTAGAACTCACAGTTTACTTTTTTCTTTTCCCCCCTCCAGAAGAGAAAAAGAAAGCTGCTAAAGTTGGTGAGTCCAAACTTTCATCATACCTATTCTAATTTTCATTGACTGCTCTTAAAAGGTTAAGATGGTCACCAGCGTTGGTGTATTGAGCAGAAGTTCAGCTCTGGCTCTGAGAAGGCTCTCGCTGGCCACTGTGAGAGCAATCAAACACTGAGAGAAGTTGTCCAGACAGTGGGATTTTCAAAACCTGACATGACAGTGAACAGCCTGAGCTAATATTGAAGTTAACCCTGCATGGAGCAGGAGGCTAAACCAGATCAGCTCCAGCCTGAGTGTGTCTATGATGGGGTGAGGTCTCTTCCCAACTGGCCAAACTCTCTTTTCTTCTGTTGACACAGCACCAACCACCACACCGACCACCACAGCTGCTGCTACTACTAAAGAGCTCATTGACAGCTTCCTGAAGAAACCCAGAGAGGAGCTCTTGCAGTGTAAGACACCCAACATTACACTCCTTAAAGATGAACTTTCCTCTTATTGCACTGGTGTTATGTGTCCTCTGTAGTTACCTGACAAAAATACTTCTGGGGGGTTTCGTTAGCTTAATAGGTTGTTACAAAGCAGGGAAATTTCTGGAGAAAAAGGGGACAGGAAGTTTCTAAGTGGTTCTTGTGCCAGATGAATCAAATTCATCTTTAGCATTCATGTATCTTTATGAAGATAAATGAAGTTTTTTAAGTAATGACTTTGGTTTCCCCCAGAATGACAGCATTAGGGTAGCCTAGAAACACGGTGTAATGTACTGAATTCTTTTTAAATGAAATGCAGGCTTTTATGTGAGCCCATGATGGCTTGTTGAGGTGCTCTACAACATGGCATACCTTTTGCTGCCAGATAAGCAATCGCCTTCTTTTGCCAGGGCGTATTTGGGTGATAAAGGGATCCCGTGGGGCAGCAGGAAGGAAGAAAACTTGCCCTCCACTTGCCTGCTGGGTAACGTAGAGCTGCAGCTGAACCCAGCAGCTTTTACTGTGGCCCTAAGAACTGGCTGCACTGAGGAGGAGAGCAGAGCCGGCAGATAAACGTGGGAGCGAGCGCTGAGGTGGGACAGGATAAATAAAAGCGCTTTGTTCTTCAGTACCTTCAGGTGATTCGTGTCATTGCAGATGCTGCCAACATCACGCTGGATTACAACACAGCTCACAACACTCTGGTTCTGTCTGAGAACTACACCAGGATGTCCATCTCGGACACCTTCGCGGGTCACAAGTACCACCCTCAGCGCTTCATCGATTACCGCCAGGTGCTGGGCTTCCAGTGCTTCAAGAGAGGCATCCACTACTGGGAGGTGGAGCTGCAGCAGAGCAGCTTCTGCGGCATCGGCGTCTGCTACGGCAGCATGGAGCGGCAGGGCCCCGAGAGCCGCCTGGGCAGGAACAGCAAGTCCTGGTGCATCGAGTGGCTCAACTCCAAAATATCCTCCTGGCACAACGACACTGAAAAGTGCTTGCCCATCACAAAGGCGACCAAGATCGGGGTGCTGCTCCACTGTGAGGGGGGCTTTGTGATTTTCATGGCGGTGGGGGAGAAGCATAACTTGATCTATAAATTCAAAGCCCAGTTCACTGAGGCCTTGTACCCAGCCTTCTGGCTGTTTTCCAGTGATGCTGTTCTCTCTCTCTGTCACATGAAAGAGTAAGGTCTCGTATCTCAGTTTAGTTCACTCACAGCGCAGATAATCTGTCTCAAAGATTGATTGCTTGATACAAAAATTATCATCTCTTTTAAGCAGTTTGGGAAATCTGCCAGTTCTTTGGTTTGAATTGCTAAAGCCCTTAGATAGTGATGTAGCAAAATGTTGGTGATAGTAAAAATGACAATGGTTTGCAAAGATCTTGATTGCCCTAAAATCAAAGTCATGATGCGAATCCTTGTTAAAATGTCTTCCGTGGCCCCTGTGGCTTCTGTGGTTTGCTGTAAAGGAGCAACAGAATTAATGTGTTCCATGGGTAACAATAACCCCTTTGAGAAAGAAACAGGAAGAATTCCTTGACAAATACAGGCTTTGGGGGAGGTCTCACTGTTGCCTTTTTGCCCGTGCACAGACTGTTGTCCACACAGGTGTTCTCAGTGTGTGACTCCACCAGGTGCTACAGAAAGAGCTGGTGAAATCCCTGAGTTCAGGTCTTATGGCTCTGAGTTATAAAAGCCAATATGACAAATCTCATCAGAGTGGAACTGCAGAGACTTTTAGAATTGATGGGAAAGAAATGGTGTTAGAATCACCAGGAAACAAATGACATCAGCCCAGACACTGGGAATACACCAGGGAGTTGTCGGGAAGACATCCTGCAGAGCAATGGTGTGCATCCTGTGATGAAGATTGTGGGATGAAGCATTCTGTGTCATCGTCTGACCCAGAACATGCTTCACATCTTCACACTGAAGGCTCTTCAGTGCTGGGTTTTTCTGCATGTGCTGAGGAGTTCAGGGGGTGCATTCTTGGTCTCAGGGTCTCCTGTCATAAAGCTTTTCCTCTTTCTGAGGTGGGATATTCTCTGCTGGTGTATCTTTAGCTTAAAGCAGAGTCTTCTGTCATAAAGCTTTTCCTCTTTATGAGGTGAAGTATTCTCTGCTGGTGTATCTTTTGTTGTTCAGGTGGTAGAAACTGGATTTCTTGCATGTTTTTGGGACTCCAGTTTGAGGAGTCTCAAGACAGAGTGCAAGTACCTGGAAAATGCTGGTTCCTCTCTGCATGAAGCCTGTGGGCAGACCAGGGTGAGACTTTTGACATACAGGGAATTAGCACAAAGGAGAATATACATCCATTCCCCCTGGGATGGATTTTTAATTCTCCTGGTGTTCTTTGAGTTGTGGTATGTCTTCAGAAGTTCTCACCAGGTACAGAGAAATCTGTACTTCTTACTTACAACTTTAAAACAATCTGAAGGCAGTCAAGGTATTTGGATCTCATAGTTATTGGGCCTGTATCTTGTTGGTGCCTCTGGATTTACCGTGCCAGCTCTTATTTCTTGTAGCCCATGGGAAGCTCACACGAAAACCTTCCTGGACTTGGATTTGTAAAACTCCCCTTACAGGACTTGGTGAAATAGAACACAAAGCCACTGCTGGCAGTTTGGCAGGGAATTGTTAGAAGGCTTAAAAGAACCTCTGTGACTGCATTCCACATGAGCCAAAGTGCTTTGGAGAGAGGCTTTCAGGAATTCAGGCTTGGTGTCTCTATTTTTACTTGGTTTGTAAACTCTTAGTACTTTGTCAAGGATAGCACAAGTCTGATTTCTTCCAATTTTTTGGTCAGAGAGGATATGGAATTGATGGTGGATCTAAAAGTGCCACGGCTGTCTTTGGAGCAGTTCTACTCTCTCGAGGGTCTCCACTTTCCAAAGCACAGTCAGCACTAAAACTCCCAACCTGAGCAGAACACTTCAAAAGGTGCAGAAGGAGGATGTGTCCTGCTGGGAGCCAGCAAGGAATGACAAACTGGGGTTTCTGCCCTTCCAGTTTTTCAGCAGTGAAAGATAAGAGCAGTTCTTTCAAAGAAATCCTTTTGCTGCTTGGCTGTGCCACGGGGCTGCAGATCCACTCAGCAGCGTGCTGAAGGAATACTCTGTCCCCTTGGTCATGGGCGAAAACGTCCTCCCGCAGTCTGTGCAGTGGAGAAAGTCCCCATCCTCTGTTCCTTGCTGCTTGACTTTAAAGAGGTGTCAGTACTGTCCTCTGAGTCTATGGGCTTCTGTGGCCATAGTCTGGAGTGACACCCAAAGCAAAGAGCAGCTTTTATTCTGCCTTGTTGGACAAAGTGGGATTCTTGATACGGGACCCCGGTGTAGGACCAACCATGTAGGACCAACATGAGGTGCCCTGGGTTACCAGGCAGTGAAACAAGCCTTCTGCTGGGCACAGGATCCTCTGTTCTGCTTTCTTTTGTGCTATGAATGACTAGAAATCCTAGAATGAAGTTCTGTTAGTTTGGAATTCACAGAATCACAGAATATTCTGAGTTGGAAGGGACTCACAAGGATCACTGAGTCCAGCTCTTAAGTGAATGACCTCTATGGGGATTGAAATGGTGACCTTGGCATTGCTAGGACCGGTCTCTAGGCTTCTGAAAAGTGTTGTTTTGGTTAGTTTCAGGTACCTTGGATATATTGGAACATTAGTGTGATATAACACTAGGAAAAATACTAGTTACAACATGATAAACGATCTTTTAAAAACCTTTTCAACACAACTGAAGTGGTTTTACTTGGGCAGTACCTGTCAGAGCTGCACTGGTTTTAAACAAGACATATATTGAAGCATGTATTTTAATTGTAATTCTCTTTTTAGTATTACAAAGAACGCAATTTAGCCTAGAAAAAGAACTAATTCTGATGTTAATGCCATGAGGATGTGGATTGATCTGCATTTCAATGTACAAGTGAGGGTAAATCAAGAAATAGTTGCTGAATGAAAATAAATGCATGTTTAAATTTAATCTTTTCTTCAATGAAAGACATCAGTAAAACAGTGTATTTAGAAAAAGAAATGCTTATGCAGTTATAAGCCTGTTGATTGTGCTGATTTATCAGCCCTGTGCTTCGGTCTGTATAAGGTGTGTTACTGTTTGCAGCTGTGCCAGCCAGACACAGGCAGGGCCACCACCGTGGATTTTGTGCCATCTGCTCCAGGTGCCTGGAACCACTCCAGGAGCTGGCTGGTGACTGGTGATGGCTTGAATTCAATAAATATTCACAGTAAACCCTAACTCTGAGTGGTTTGTTCTGTGCTCAGGGTGGAAGCAGTGAGGGAGGCAGAAGTGAAGACACGACAGAGTGCAAAGAACAGGTCTTTTAGTGCATCACTCCCTGGGTCACAGGAGAGCTGGGGAAGGGGCAAGCAGAGCTGCAGAGGCTGTGCTGTCACCTGGACTGCTCCTAAAGTGCCTCCTTCCCCTGAGCTACACAGCCATTATTGGTAATGCTGCATCCTCACTGAGGATGAGGAGATCATCTTTACCAGGAAACAAAACTGGAGACCTTTTTGGGTAAGCAAAACCACGGTCACCAACTGCAGGAAGATGGACAATTAAAGACACACAGAGGGGATTGCTTAAAAAAGCCTTAGGTGACATCCAGCATCTGCCAGCCTGAGTTACACCTGGAAGCAGCAACGGGTGGTGATTCCTGATACTACCCAGAGAAATCAAACTGAGGGGGGTGTGGTTGGCAAGCTGCTGCCTCCCCCTGTGGCCAGTGGAAAACAACTCAGCAGGGAGCTGCTCTGGTGGCTCAATAGATTCAAAACTCAGCCCAAAAGAAAGGCATCCATGAAACGAGTCAAACACTTCCACCTAAAGTTCTCCAAGTGAGTTGGACTGAGGAGGGTTTTGGGGAAGAAACTCTCTGAGGAGTTCACAGACTCACACAGTGTTGCTTGAGCAATGTGACAGGTACTACAAAACCTAAGGGGAGGAAAAATCCTCATCTTCACTACTGGTCCCACGATGTCCCTGGGATTAGGAGGTCAATTAGGTCTGCCAGAGCTTGGTCTCACTTTCCAAAGACAGACAAAGAGGTATTTTAAGCCTGTGTAAACTTCACTGTGACTGCAGCCAGGGTCCTGAGCAGCTGCCGAGGCCCCAGGGCAGTCAGCACGATCATACTCCTACAAGGTCTGTTTTCCTCCTTGCTCATGACATTTCCTCTTGATTTAGCTTTGTGATCACGTTTTCACAGCACAAAGAACAACTGACTTAGACTCTCTGTGAATATATGTAAAAACATATATTCAAACAAATCATACTGTCTGTGAATAGATGTAAAAATGTTTATCAGGACATGCCCTTTTTAAATAAAATTGTATTTGGTTAGTGTTTAACAGACTGTATCTCCATACCCAGTCCTCTGACTCCCTCCCATTTCTTTCCCCCTTCCTAATGCCCTCCCAATTAAGTGGCTGCTACTTCTCAAATAATCAATATGTCAGTTAAAAACGTGTCACAGTGTGGTCATTGTAAGACTCCTATTCAAAGCTCATGTCATTTAGACTTTCATTGGCAGCTATTTTGTCCCATAAAAAAGTTCAAGACAGCAATTTGTGAATCTTGCTCAGCCAAGTAGAACTGTGGAAAAAAGGAGTCATTTCAAAAGTCAATTAATTGTGGCCTGTCAGAGTTCTCCTCATTGAGTTTTCTCCAGGCCCTGCCATGGGCTCACATCTGTCAGCCCCGTGTTGCCCAGGCTGCAATCAGATGCCATTACATGGGAAATAATGGGTTCATTCACACCACTTATTGGGCTCTGGGTGGTAGACACATTTGTATATCATTTTACGGTGTAGCAATTCCATTTACATAAAATACAGGCAATTCTGTGAGTCTGGCTAAAGCACTAAGGGGGGGTGGGAGGAGCCACCATTCAAATAATAAAAGCTAATTGAAAAGAGGCAGATAATTTAGGTGAAAATACCATTATGAGCAGTTCTTGATCCTAAATTAGTTCGACAGAACTTTGAGGAGGCATTTTGTCTGTGCTTGTATTAAACTCCTTAATGTTTTTCAATGTCAGAAAAAAGCATTTACTTTTTACAGCATCTACGTTCCATTTTAACAATCAAGTAGTTCTTGGTGAAGGAAGAAAGGGCTTTTTTTTGCTTTAGAGGTAGTTTTTTTCCCCCAGGTTAGAGAGGGTTTTCACATTTGCCTGTAAAGGAAGAGAAATCAAGCAGAGATTGGGGAGGAGAGAAAAATATCTAGAGAAAAAGCACATAACAGGTATACAGAGCAAAAGATGTTAGAGAGAATTTCGTAGTACTGAGCACAGGCTGCTTTCTAACCTCCCCCAAAAGACTGTCTTTCCAAAATCCAGCATTATTTTGTGAGGCAAAGAAGATGTGAAGAAAGAGAAATTCATGTGAGTTAAAAACCAGAGTTCCCAGGGCTCACAGAGCCATTATCTTCAGGAAATCCTCCAGATCCCAGTTTGGGTGGAATTGTTAACTTTAGTCCTTGGTTTTAACTCAGCTCCAGACTCGGTATCCAAAGACTGGGCTGAAATTTGTCAGCTCTCAGCAGCAGCGTCTCTCAGGTCAGTTGAGCTCAAACTCGCAAGGGTTGGCTCCCCTTTCTCTGGCAGCCCGGTAAACCAACATGAAATCCTTAAACCGAGGGGCACAGCCCAGCCAGGCTTCCCCAAAGTGCTCATTGCCCGTGAAGAGGAAGTCTCCCCCTCCCTTCTTCACCTTGCACTGCAGGAGGGTTCGGATGGGGCCTCGCCATTCTCCACTCCCTTCCTCCTGCTGGAAAATCCGGTTCTTCTGCCTGTAGACTTTCTGGACACTGACATCGACCTGGGACATGTGGTTCTCTGAGTCGTGGGAGACATTCCGGATGGATCCTTTCACCACTGGATGTGAAGAAGACAGGAGGTGGTTATGGAGCAGCAGGAGAACAGCTCAGGCACTACGAGCTCACCAAATGACACAACTGGAGAGCAGCTTTGCTGTGCAGTTTTTACCCCTACCACCTGCACACGGACACATCTCTGAGCTTACAGTGCACCCTTTGCACAGGGGATCCCCACACAAGCTGTGCTATGTCCTTGGAATTGTGCTTTATGGCTACTCAAACCAGCTACACCAGAGGAAAAACCATTGGCCTTGCTTGACAATGCATAGGAGGATAAAAAAGCACAAGGCAAGGGGTCAGCTCGGGGATTCATTTTTCAGTTTGTGTTCCAAGACAATGACTATTACAGACACCTCCTTCCTGACTCCAGGCTACTCTGGAGCTTTTCCTTTCACAGCACTAACAGAGGTTGATCCAAGAAGAATCAGAACATGATTTGGTCAGAAAAAAAACGAGAGCTTGTTAAATGTTTTTCATTTAAAGGTTTAGTGGTTTTTTTCCTTCTCAAAAGACAATGTCATCCATCCACCAAAAGACACTTTGGGAGATGATGAACAACACTCAGAACTCTTAAAGTGACTTTATTTGAAGCCTAATTTAAAAACCACTTTGCATACATGTACCTTCTTCTTCCAGAAGGATCCCAGCTTTGGAAGGAAAGCATAAGAAGCCACAGTGTCTGTTTGAAAGCATTCTTTGCATCCATCCTATGGAGAATGAAGCATCCCATCCGACAGATGTTTGCTGTCCTGAAGCCACCTTTCTCATTGTCACTGCCCCGCTTTTTCACAGCAATCAATTATCCTTCTACTAATTAAATTAATTTCAATCCCACATCCATAGAAGGCTCAGAAACATCCACCATTTGAGAAAGAGCTCTTCAGCAAGAGGTTACATCACCACCCTCCTGCCACAAAACTCCTTCACTCTTGTAAAGAAAACTCAACAACCCGAAATGCAGAAAAACGTTATCTCTGAAGCTTCCAAGAACTTCCTCATTTATTGAGATCTCCAAGAGAACCCCGAATTTTGTGTAACAGATGCCTCTGCTCTCTGTCTCCCTCTTTGTGTGATCATTTCTAATCAGATGCAGTCAAGTCTATTGACAAGCTATAATGCACTTGTTCCTGGTGCTCCCAGTTGCTCCTGCCCTGCTCGGGGTGCAGTGACTGCAGACCCCCATGCCAAGGACAACCATAAAGCCCCCATTCACTCCCAGTGTCATTTACACTTTCATTAGCAGCTATTTTCTCTAATCAAAAAAGCTGATGATAGCGATTTGTGAGCGCAGGGCAAGGAAGTCAGGCCATAAATAGAGTCAGTTCAAAGGGCTGTTTCTTCTGGTCTGTTGCTGCTGTGAGTGTTGAGTGCCCCCTTTGTGTGCCGAGGCCCCCACATCTGTCAGTCTCCGGTGGCTCCAGCAGGGAGAGCGCCTGCTTGGGAACCGGCACCTTCCTCCAGGACAAAAAAACATCCAGGGCTGGATGGCACCAAGTAATTTAGAAGAAGAATAAAAATTGCCAGCTTGTGGAGCACTCTTAAGGGAAGCAGGCTCTGCACTGGTTTTGTATTTGCACCGTGATGCTGGTGTCTGATTTTATCAGCCTTAAAGGATGGTGAGCCCTGGCAGGAAGGCAGGGATTTGGTGGGGCTTTTGGATATTGAATGTGGAGTTTGTAGTTTTATTTCTCTATGTAGGTACATTTACAGCAATAGAATCGTGGCTGTGTGGAGAGGCAGCTCTACAGCTTTAGCTATTTGAGCTAATCAAAGAGGTGCAAATATGCATCTGGAAAAATATGGGAATAAAATTAACAAATCACAATTGAAAGAAATGTATTACATTATTAAGAAAAATGGAAAAAGCTTTTAATGTATTATTGGATAACTATTTCTTCTTATTTTTTTTCTTATGGACTATTAACTGTGCTCTTTCCTCGTAAGGCATGAACCCTAACCAGGATGTCACTGAAGGAAGTTTCAATCATATGAAATCTGTAGCTAAGTTGCAAACAACTCGCTGCCTCTGCAGAAAAAGAACTGGGGAGCGTGCAAACTGTGAGAGGAGAGAGAAGGCATATTCATAACTGGGATAAAAAGAAATACAGACAAAGGGAATAAAAATTGCCACGCCAAGCACGTTCAGCCTGAGTGTACATCTACACACACGTGACTCGGCTACACCTGCGAGCCAGCAGCACACCTGTGAGGATTACTCACAGTTCAGTTTCAGTTCACAACCTTTCTACCTGCAGGAAGTGAGGACCTTGGCAGCAAAGCTTCTCCCTTCTAGGTTTCACTTTGCCCCCCATTCAGATTCTTTTCCACAGTTTTTTTTCCTAGATCAGAGAGCACAGTCATACCATTATTTTAAAAAAAAGCAGCAAATAAATCCAAATAATCAATGTAAATTAAAGGCAGAATGACTCCCCTTTAGTCAGCTTACCAAAATCACTGCTGCAAATGGCCATAAGGAGTTCCATGTTGTCACAAGGACGGCACATAGCTAGAAAAAAAACAGAGCAGTTACTTATAACACTATAGAACATCCCATCGCAAAAGGACTGGTGAATTCAGAGAGGAAATGGGGCAGAACTACCAGCTTAAACGGCATTGTGATCAGATGCAAACTGAAATTCTTGTTATGCAAATATAACCACAGCAAAGAAATGAGCACAGAGGATGTTCTCAGTGAGGGCACTGCTGGGCAGAAGGGCCTCCTTTGCAACGCCAACCCCCTCATCCCAAAACAGCCTGTGCCACCAGGGATGCCCCAGCTCAGTGGGGATCAGCTGCCACCTAAGATCTGCCCCAGAAGCGGAGCCCCTGCTCCTACCTTCAACCAGGGCCATCTTTTTGACGTCGGGGCCAGCAGCGCCCTGGTTGCTCAGCAGCTCGTACTGGAAGCTGGCGGTGCGGCGGCTGATGTCCCTCTGCGGGCTGGCCTGCAGGAACAGGGCCACTCCTTGTGGCATGTGGGCACTGAAGCAGGACACGTGGCGGGGCCGAGCCCCTTCTGCCTCGCTCACCACCAGGTGTAGCTGCCCAGCACGTTCCACGTAGATGCTGGCGCCCTGGAAGTCGCTGGCGGGTTTGATGCAGACCGTGGTGTGCTGGGCAGTGGCCAGGTTGGGCTCCAGGACCACTCGCAGGGCCCGTGCTGGGTACATCCACTCCAGGGAGCCCTCGGTGCAGCGCAGGTGGACCTGCTCCACGGCACGGGAGCGGGGCTCCCAGCTCAAACCACTGCCAAGACAACGCCGTGGGTCCGTCAGCAACGGTGCCCACCAAGAGAAGAGCAGCCACTGCAGCACTCACCACCTGGACACACAGATCTTACTCCCAACTCTCCTAATGACTCTTAAATTGGCTTCCTCCAGCTGGACTGTGTTCCTTCCCTCCCTCCCCTCGGATCTGAGCTGCAGCACCGTGCAGGAGCCACGGAGGGACAGGGATTGCTCGCACCTGGGTGCACGGGAAGAAGCCTCAGCCCCTTTCACCAAATCCATGCTTGGATGCCTGCAGCACCTAGAGAAATGTCAGAGCTGCTAAACAGCTCAAAACTTTTCCTCGTTGTAGGACTGGCCACTGCTCAGCTGTCCAGAAAATCCCACCAGCGAGTGGGTGGATGGGGGTGAGAGCCGCTGACTCACAGAAGGAGCTGCACAGCGATGCTACGCCTGAAAAATTTGGTTTAAAGAACTACTTTCTAAAATTATTTTTAGTATTTCCAATATAAACTCATCAAGAAAATGTTTTTGATAAAAAGGGTGGTGCTGGCTCTGCTCCCAAGCTCTCGCTCAAGCCTGTGAAACTCCACCGCTTTCAGAACAGTTACCTTTGCCGAGGTCACTTAGGAAAATCAAATCCGTGCTAGCATAATTAGTTAAAAGAAAAGTAAAAAGGCAACAAAACATAGGACGCAATATTTGACAATACTGAGAACATTTGTGGCCTATTTCCCTGCCAGTGACTGAAATAAACCCACCGGCACGGTAGCACCACACCCAGCGCTGCGGGACCCGGCCGCCCCCTC